>VYZX01006324.1:11893-31474 GCA_013401335.1 Brachypteracias leptosomus
TATTTACTTACAGCATGCTTATACACCACATCCCAAGTTCTCCCTTCACACGTAAGCCTCCTGCTTGCTATCATTTTCCTCAGAAAATGCTGCATTTGGTGATATTTTGGAATTTAATTTCAATAAATTGGTCAGATCAAGCTCTCCTCTATAAACTGGAAATATTAAATTTTTAGGAATTTATTACTTTACAAATATTTCTTCTCCTTGCAATTACTCAGAATCTTTAAATACACAGCCCCAGGTGACCTTTAACTGAAGAAGAAGGTTGAAGGAAGAAACATCTACTAATGAAAGATAACTGCAGCAAAATTCAAATTGTGGTGGGTAAAACTGTATGTTCAGCCCTTCACAACCACAGTATTTAATAGTTCACTTGTCAAAATATTTATTCTTTTTCACCAGCAGGTTTGAAAATGAAGAAAGTAATGGTCAAATGGACACTACTTCTCCCTAGCTAACCAGCTTTCCATTCTAATGTACTTTGAACCCCCTGGGTCTTACTCAGACCTGCCAGGCTGCAGTTCCATGTAGTTGCCTTTTCCAGCTTGCTGCTTCAGTAAATTTAAATCCAAATCCAGAAGTCCATACTCCCCATTTCAGATATCACTAGGTCTACTTTTGCAAAGGCAGCTCCAAGTAATCTTAGAGATTGCTAGACAGGAAACCTGAAGGAAGGAGATTAGCCAGGATAATGTGTCCTCTTTTTCTTGTTGAATAAGGGCCTGCCCACAAGATTTGACTACAGTATATTCTTTTACTTCAGCAACACCTTTCATAAATTTCCTCCTTTCCTCCTTTTTAAAATCACACAAAATCTGCAACATTAAATATTTTTAAAATATTGAACAAATTTCAACACAACACAAACTCCTGTCACCAACTTCATAGGAATGAAAATATAGTACATCCAATCTGTAGAATAAACCTTTTGCTTTTCTCCTGTCAAGACAGGAGTTTCAATAGCCCTCTTGCCCTGGGCTTTCTGTACAGAATGACAAAATTTGAGGCCAAATTCAGCTACTGATTTTGTACAAATAACCATTTGTCCAGTTCAGTGTGTGTGTGTGTGGGGTGTCACAGTTCCTTTTCAATGCCTTTTATGTCAGAGTTACACCTTTATACTAAAACAGAAATAGATACAGCTGATAACAGACCATCTCCTCC
Organism: Brachypteracias leptosomus; assembly: GCA_013401335.1. Taxonomy (NCBI): domain Eukaryota; kingdom Metazoa; phylum Chordata; class Aves; order Coraciiformes; family Brachypteraciidae; genus Brachypteracias; species Brachypteracias leptosomus. The sequence continues at coordinate 13,061 of VYZX01006324.1, forward strand.
TCCAAAGTCTTTACAGATAGCAGTATTTGGAGATTATTAAGGAACCAAGACATCTCTTCTCTGTTCAATTTTACAGATGCTACACCACACCACGTAAGTAGTGAAATACGTGAGACCAACAGAAGGAAGACCTACTTCTCATCTCTGTAAGTATCTTTCCTTTGCTTTTCTCAGCAGCAAGTTGGCAACTCTAAGGCTTTTCTGAGATGTGTTATCATCAGCTTTGTGTGGATAAAGACTAAAATACCTATGGTTTATTGCTGTGCCTACCGCTTCCAATAATATCAGTTCTTATTAGTTGTCAGGTTGACAACTTCAAACATGCATTTGAATTTAGGAGTAGAACTTTGACATCAATGTGGGATGAATCACCACAGCTAGCCTATGGACATCTCATGGAGCTCACTGCAAACTGCAGGTGTTTAGGATATTTGATAAGATGGTGCCTTCATTTCACTCAGGTAGCTGTGCAGAAGCTTTATGTTAAGTAACAGGATTTGGAAATGTTAAGATCTTTCTTGTGTTGTTTAATTCACAGGCAAATGGTCCACTATGCTATTTTCATTTTAGTTATTTTTAAAAATGAAGATTTTGTTCTGCTCATGAGCAAACTCATTTAAAAATAGCTTTTTAATATGGGACAATACACTCTTGAGAGACTACAATTGGTATTGTTGCTAAAACTGCATGTGCTAAGAAGTGGGTCTCCAAATGCAGACTCTTAAGGTGAGAGGGAAACTGCTGTACATAACAATGCAAAACTTAAGTATTTAGAGCTAAAGCTGTACTATTTTTAGCATTAAAACATCTTACTAGACTATTAAAGAAAAGCTTTGTGTCTTGTCAGCAGCAGTTTTGGGTCATGGGTATAGACATTTTCAAGTAATTTATGGACAGACAACACACTCAGTTCAGGGATTTAGCACTTGAACTGTTTGTTAAATATCAACTTCTACAGCAAATAAACAAAATTTAACAACCTGCATAGAGAACTGTTTACAGAAAATTATTCTGGCAAATGGTACTAATATCTAAAATATTTCATGACCGTCACAACATGTTTCTATGGTTTGTATTCATGATGACAGTTATATAGCAAATTTGACAATAATTTTAGATAATAGCATATACTTCTGTTATCTGTGTTCATGCCTTTCACCTTCTAATCTTTGTGCCTATCGCCAGTTTCTAAATACCTATTAACAGAGTAAATCTTCAAGGCCGCTATTCTTTACTTAGACTGAAAAATCCCTACATTTTCTTATATGGGAACAGTCCTAAGTAGTAAACAGACATTACTGACAACAAACTTGGGTTTTTTGCAGTTATGTTTTGTGTTCTGGAGATCTGCAAACCATGCATTGAAATACATTGTCTCTAGTCTTTAATGCACCTCTTATGAAATGTGAACAGTTTATAAATAACACACTTAAGAGAAAACTCTGTATCTGTGGCTCAATTTAACTTGCAGCAGCAATAGGCCATATTTCTGATTGCAAGTACTTGTATAGCTAATGAGAAATGGTGATTCCAATGCCAGCAAGGTAACCGATCAGTATTCTTCAGTGGGAGTGAAGGTGACAGAGCTGCATGCCAGGTTACTGGGAGGAGACTTTTTGATGTATCTGCTTAGATCTCCCCAAAAGACTGGAGAGTTTTCAATTCAAAAAAGTCAAGGCTTATGTAAATTAAAATTAGAAATTTGATCTGTTTAAATACAGAAAACTTATCACATGGTGAGTTAGAAGCAAAAAGGTTTGTACACAATTCTCCCATAAATACATTACCTTTGCAGGCAAGCCTTTGTTTTCAGTTCTGATTTTACCCAACTCAGTGGATGTCTGAGATACAACAAACTCTGCACAGTCTCCTTTTGGTCCCCATGCAGGTTTTCCACCACCGTTAATATGTGGCAAGCTGCTGCTTGCTCCTCAACCTGCTACATCCTGCAGGACAAATAGGTCCCAGTGTGAGAAAAGTGTTACCTTTCATACAACTTTACCTCCATTTCCCACAGTCTCCTTAAAGGAACATCTAAAAACCAAACAAAAATGGATAACAAATTTTCCTTCTGGTTGTATTTTTAACTTATACTTCCACAAGTTAAAAACCTGGTTTCAAGTTTTGACAGTATCAAAACCCCACCCATTTCCTTGATATATCTCAGGAAAAAACTTTGTTGCCAGCTTTTTCATCAAGACACAATGTACCTCTAAGAATAGGCTTCACTCTGGTTTCTCCTTTCTTTAAAAATAGTCATTTTTGTAATGCCCCTCCTTAGTTTTGTGTTTTGGGTTGCTTTTTTTAAACAAGCATGATCATTTTGCAGTGAAATAGCTGTTTACCCCTCAGAGGTATCCTGTGTATCTGGTTCACAATTTGATAGGAGAAGCCAGGACAAAGATAGAAAGAATATACTCAGTACTGACTTGATTTCCCTGAACATCTTAGTTGTGCATACTGTTAAAACAGCTGCTACTATTAGAAACTTCATACTTATCTGGACATTACCCAGAAGACTTATTTAGTGTTAGAGGTGAATCACTACCTGATTTTCGTGCATGCTAACATGTACAGAACAACCCATATGTTTCAGATAAACTAGATGTTCTATATGAAGCCTCCTGAGTAAACAGCAAGACACAAGAAAATCAAAGCTGCTACACTCTTTAATTTTGGTGTGTTAGTTCGAACAGAATAGAAACAAATTTTCCTTATGACATATTTAATTACTGGAGTCTTTTTCAAAGGAAAACTTAATCTTTGTAGTAAGAGTTTGCTCAAAAAATTTCATCTATTTTTTTCTATCTTCAATATACATAGGAATAGATACATTATGAATTAATCCTTTAGAAGTAGTTGGCTATCCAGTACAACAAAAAACCCTAAAACCTCTAAGCATTCCAGCTGAAAGAAATTATCCTCACCTTACTAGTAGTAGTGACCATTAGGGCAAAACTGCAGTGAGCATTGCTTTATGATGCTCACACTTTGTACACTCAGATATCAGAACTTGAAATTTTGCTCCCCAGTCTTTTTTGTATGACAACTGCACCATGGAAGACTCAACTGTTTCTTAAGCTCTTTTACTTTCATGCAAGACCTCCAATAGTCAGCTCTTTGTTTAGACTTCCTAGGTCACAGAGGAAGGAACAGATCTTTGTGTGATATACTAAGAGAAAAAAGGGAGGTGTTTGTAGCTGAAAAACAGCACCATGTGTATAATATCAAGTGCAGATGAAATGGGATGTTGCCTTTCAAAAGGTGCCACAAATGTTTCCAATAAAATATTTCAAGCTCAACAATATTAAAAATAATATTGGATTTATTTTAAAGAAGTAAGATATTTTTTCCTTATGTAGTTTACAGGGATTTTTATAAGTAAGTTTCAGAGAAAATTAGTCCAGAAAAGTTGAAGAATATTCCTTGATTAAGTTCTGTTCCTCTAGAAGGTTATGACAGTGTGCTGCAAATGATACAGTAATCTTTCTTCAAACACAGTATAATGACTACAAATGCTTTGATGTTTCATTGGATGATACTCAGCTAAGAAAAACACTCTAGGAAAATATAGTTTGATACCAGATACACAGGTTACACTACACTATCATACTAGTATGATATGTATTTGCATTTTTGTGATTTATATTAGGAGATATTTCTGAAAGCTCCCTTCTCCCTTCAAAATCTAGGAGGAGTGTTTCTAGAATTATATTTTCCCTATGAATCCTGAAGCAAAACCAACCTCACTTATGGAACTATTTTTGTGACCTTGGCAGGAAAAAAAAAAATCACTTTTTAAATGTCTCCAGGATGCCCTGCTTGGCAAAAATGTGATTCAGCGTACCCTTACCCTTGACCATCAGGCTCCTTTGAAATGTCTGGATGAACCCCCAAGAATTAGAAGCCCCAAAATCACTCCTGAAAACTTATCCAGCGTTAAACCCTGGTAGGAGCACACAGAAGATACTTCGAAATATGGGGGGGAAATTCAACATTCAATTTCAAGGCATTCACATAAATGTCATGTAATTGCAAATCTCCTAGTACTGACTGAGCTATAATTCCCCATCCATGCATACCTTGGAACACTACCAATTACAGTCACCTTTTCACTGCCACCTCTAGATCATCTTGCATCTGCACACTTCATGACTTAGAATCATAGAATCATAGAATAGTTTTGGCTGGAAGAGACCTTCAAGATCATCAAGTCCAGCCTTAGTCCTAGCCCTATCAACACCACTAAACCATGTCCCTATGCGCAACATCTACCTGTCTCGTAAAACACCTCCAGGAATGGTGACTCCACCACCTCCCTGTGCAGCCTGTTCCAGTGCCTGAAAAACCTTTCAGTAGAGAAATCCTTCCTAATACTTCCTTTCAGTAATGCTACTTAAATACATCCAGTATTCAACAGCAATAGAATAATCAATCTACAGATTTTTTTTCTATAACATCTTCTAGCTTCCCAAACTTTGTCAGCTTCTACCGTGCAGCCACAAGACACATCTACCGGACTTCAGATCTTATGCCTGTTCCCAGGGCAGGACAAAACTTCCATTTTGGTAGTAAAAAATCCCCCTATACTCCTGAGTTGCTAAGTCTTCACAAAATAGTCCATCTGTTTGATAAAATATCTTCTATTTGCTACCTCCCATCTTACTTATTGTGCATCTGGCAGTCTAGTCATGAAGCGTAATGTCTGTGCAAAGACATTACAAAACAATTCCTGTGGCCAAAGCCAGGTTACAGTGTAAGTAACTGCATCTCTTGCAGGCTGCCTACATGACAGGAAAAGATACCTGAGGATGCCACAGAAAGGTACCTAAAGAAGTGTGATCATGCTAATACAGCAAAACATCCCAGCTCCACTTACTCTTTTGGAGCTGGCTTTCAGTAAGGGATACACACTGCACTGCCTTATACTACTTATGCAGTTATCCAGTGGATACTCTCCAAAACAGGATTTCTGTAGCTATCTTGGGTCAGAAGAACATGGGAATCAGCATACAAACACCACCGGTTTAAATTCAATTAATTCCCTCTATATGTTCATTCACCAATAAGATGTGGTTTGCATCCATCCCTCACAATTCACTCCCAATATTTGCTCACTCTTAAATGTAAGGGAATCTAAATGTGGTATATTTATTTAATTCAGAACCAGAAAAGCGGAGTCTTAAGAGAAAAAAACACACTAGTAAGAAATTCTTAGAGGAGGCTACTATTCACCGAGGCATAACTATCCTGACAAAGATTCTGTAACTCCTGCCTTTATCCAGAACTACTCCTCATATCATGAATGGTGAGTATAGCAAAGGTAATGTTAGTTGTCTGGGTATCAAGCTGTCTTCCCTGTTTAATCCTTATGAAATCTGAAAAGAGACAAATACTCTTGTATCCCCATCACATCTGTTTTTGTTCTGACAGACCTGCCTGTAAGCAGACAGCCTTCTTCCAAAGCAGGATTTTAAATAACATACAGATACCTAAAAAATAACATGCTCGTTTCAGATCACTCTGATTAAAGATCTGTGGAGGTTTTCATGTTGTGTAATAAAAGGAAAGATACGACCTGAAGAAAAGTATAATACCAAATCTTGATATGATTATGGACATTATCTCATGGTCACCACAAATTTAGTTGTTTGTGGATGATAAAATGACCTTTTCAGACTAGCTTCATTCTTATGCACTCTGTACAAAGTTAGAGATCCCCATAATAGCATATTAATATCTACTTTACAGTCCTAACATTCATACAACTTGAGGTAGAAGCAACTTAAAAAGTACAAGCAGTGCTTGATGTGTCTGACTAAGAAACAATTACTGTTGTTTTTTTCAATGGAATGAAACCAGCCCATTTGTAGACTCCATGTTAATCTGCATCTTTCAGAGCTTTCTAACTGGTAAATTGAGCTGAAAAACACATCCACCACTAAGGGCTGTGAAACAAAATATGTCTGTGTGCAACAGGCCTGCCAGCTGCTGGCATTTCAGGGCTCACAGTGGCATGAGCTGAGTAGCACATATTTGTGCAAGGGAAACAAATCAAAAAGCCTCTTCAATTTACTGATTTTATCCTGTTTGGAAGGGCCTCAAAGCCTCTTTTCTATCTAAACTTTTTTTTTTTTTTTTCTCAAAGATTAACTCAATAGTAACATTCTTTCAGCTATTTACCTTCAACTGATTCTCATATCTACCTCAGGAAGAACCTGGAGGTTTAAAATACCCAATTTATTTTCTGTATCTGCACTGCCTGCAACAGCCTCTTTTCCCTTCAGGAGAGACTTTACTGGATCACAACAAGGTTTCTTGAACTGTCCTAAAGACACAGGTGGCAGTGCAATTCATAAGTACTCTTCCAAAATGTTCCTTTTTGCCCTATCTTAACCCTTCTCCCTGAACAAATGTCCCCTGTGTGATCCCAGGATACTACAAGTGCTAGTTTTAAAGGTGTCTAAATGGCACCAAGGACAGTGGCCAAGTGGAAGGATGGTGAATTTCATCCACTCCTTCCTGGTTTATTTTGTATTTGTATTCTTTGCACTGAGATAATAAGGGCTGTATCATCAGAGGTCTTCTCCTCCTAGATAATATAAAATATGCAAGTGCTTCCATCAAACCTATGGAAAAACAGTCCTTGTGAAAATGGTCTGACCCTCTAATGCACTATGTACACTGTGATCTGCAACTCCTATACCACATACAATATTTTACCCAGAGGTGCTTTTTTTTTCAGAGATAAATCTCCCTCACTGATCATTCAAGGCTTTCCTAACTACAGAAGTGTAAGAACAACTGCTGGTAAGATAGCACCATTAAAATCACTGCTGCATTGGCAACATTTAATCATTCACACTCACATTTAACTTTCATAATTTCTCCCTGGTTTGCATATACATATTCACTATTCAAAGAGTGGTTGGCATCCCAAGCTAATCTTTGGCCTGACTGAGCAATGTTGCAACAGTATAAGATTATATATTTTAAAACAGGATTACAAATTTGTAATTCTTTATTGCTAAGTGGTAGAGATATTTTGCTAATGAATCGTTGGATTGTTTCCTTTTATTTATGATATCACCTATCTTAACTACATAGTGGATTTGGGTGACAGAGGTTAAAACATCATCATTCACAGAATTTTGATTGCATGTAGGGAGTAGAGAACTGTATAATGAATTCTGAAGTGATCATATTCAATAAACATTCAGTGATAAAGGCAGGAATGCAAAGACAAGAGCAGAACCATTCTGGCTTAAAACAGCACTTGCTAATGAAAATCTGTCATTCGTAATAGGTTATATTCTGTTCTAAATACATATCTGTAACTCTTGTTGGTATTTTGGGGTGTCAAGATTCAGGGGCAGGGCAAACTAGGACAGATACAGATAGGGGAGTGGAGGGACAATGAAAAAAAAAAAAAGACAGAAAGAGACGCAATCATAAGTGTGACCAGTTCAGTCAAAGCTCCTGTTCAGTATACAGCAGTGACCTCAAATGTTAAGCTAAGAAACAAAAAAGAGTAAAACTAAACTCCAGTGATAGAGTGTGAATCGGTGATACGTCCTTATTTGGGTAAGAAAGCTTAATTATGTTAACCTGTCTTCAAAAGGTTATTAGAAGTGGAGGTGGAAAGCTCAGAGATGGAAATCAGGAACAATCAAAGACTGGAAATACTTTATGTGGAGAGAGTGGATAAATGAAATCACCCATCTTAAAAATAGGTAGGACTGAAAAAACAGTGAATAACATTGGGAAGGTAGATAAGCCTATTCATGTTTTCTTATAATACTGGAATTAAAATAAAAGGCAACAAGTTTAAAGGCAACAACAACAACAAAACTTCCCACTCTTTGATACTCAAAGTCTGTACATGGATTTCACTGTGCAAGATACTTTGCAGCATTCACATAACTGCTAGCCATTGTAGAGGTCACAAAATAAAGAGCATTGGAGCAGGGGATGCTTAAAATTTTGAAATTAATATAAACAGTGATGCTCCTTAGCATGAAACAATCTTCAGTTATTGTGGGAAACTCTTTTGAAAGACTGTTTCTTTGCAGAAACCTAATGCGGAGTTCTTTCCAAAATCTTTTGAAGTAGACAGTCAAGGCTGCTGTTGGTTATTGGATTTGATACTACTGCAATTTAGCTAGGAAGTTCTTCAATTTCTGCTAATTATGTTGAATTGTAATGAAAACAGTTTCCCTGAAGATGCTAAAAATCTTGGCTTGGGATTCAAGCTGTGGAAGAGGGAAGTTACAGGCTGCAATTTACTTTAGAATGCAACCTGCATGTAGTAAAGGCATCTGTTAGCCTTTCTCTACAGAAGAGAGTGTAGACATGGGCAAATGTGGTATGGTCCTAACATCAGAAATGGATGCTGAAGATCCTCTTCTGTAGTTTGTATATACCTCATTGCCCCAGTACCGGTATCTTTTGGAAGAAGCTAAATGTCAATGAGCATAGTTTGGTTTTTAAGAGGGCAGAATAAATTTTTTAAAAAGCAAATACTTGAAAGCATTTTTTCCTTCAAATAGAATATTATTTGTCAAAATAGTTCTTTTTGTTAGTTGAAATGGGTCTATTCAGGGATTGTCCTAGCATAATGATAAAACCCTAATACGCTATACTGCCTACACTTTCTCTGATCTGGTAAAACTCCACTGAACACAGTGAGGTTACACTGTCACCAGCTTTGGAAGAATCAGCTCAAATCTAGTTTGGTATAAAGCAGTTTAAAGACATACATCGCAAATTTTAAAGTGGCTCCAAGCGCCCCATTATTTATACAGAGCCACCGTAAAGGTATACAGTTTAGCTTCAGATTTGTTCCGACGCTTTGGCTCCGTAATGATAGCAGGGAAGTTACCCAGTGGGACAACCAGGTACCTGGGCAGGGGCAGCGGGAGGCAGCACGCAGCGCTCCGGCGGGCTCCTTCCAGCAGGAGAGGCTGCAAGGCTGGCTCTCGCTTCCCTCCGCACTTTTAGCTGCCTACAGCTCATTTCCAAGGGACCCAGAGGAGGCAAAAGAGGCCCCTGGTGGAATCGCTCACGGCAGGTCCCCGGCGCCGGGGGCCACCCTCGGTTCCCGGGGTGGCGGGCAGCGGCGCGGTGCCGGTGCCGGAGTGCGGGAGCCGCGGCAGGGCAGGGCGGGCCGCGGGTCGCCGGGTGTCTCACCTGTCGATACTTATCACGCAGAGAGTCATGATGGAGGCCGTGCAGCACATGACATCCATGGCGATGAAGACGTTGCAGAAGAGGCGCCCGAAGATCCATTCACCGCCAATGAGGTCGGTCACGCTGACGAAGGGCATGACGGCCAGGGCCACCGAGAGGTCGGCCAGGGCCAGCGAGACGATGAGATAGTTGGACGGCTGTCGCAGCTTCTTCACGAAGCAGACGGAGATGACCACCAGGCAGTTGCCGGCGATGGTCAGAAGGGTGATGAGGGAGAGGACGGCCCCGATGACAACTTTCTCCACGTTGCCGTAGCTCAGTATCTGCTCCCCGCACTGGGAGTCGTTGGCGAGGAGGGGGCTCGCCGTGGGCAGCGCGGAAGGGGAGGGCGACGGGCCGAGCTTTGCCAGGCTGCGCGGGGGCCAGGAGCCGGCGATCATCCTGCCGCCGCTCAGCGCCCTCGGGTCCTCCAGGACCGAGGGCCGGAGGTTACCGTAGAGGTGGCTGCCGTTGAGGGCGAGGACCATGTTGGCGTAAGCTGCCCATGAGGCCCCTCCGCCCGCCGCCCGGGATGCTCGGGCTCCTCCTCGGGCACCCGGCGCCGCCCGCCCCCTCGCAGCCGGCGGAGCGGCTCGCCGCGGGGCCCAGCCTTCAACTTCCCCCGGAGCAGCCGGGCTCGCCCACGGTGCTCCCCGGGCGACCGGGGGGTGGGCACAGCGCCATCGCCCCCCGCCTGTCGTGGGGGCTGCGCCCACCGCCCGCTCCCACCCGCGGCTGCTTTCCTCGGACGGCGGCGGGGACCGGGTGGGAGCCGTTCCGCCTCCCCCGCTCTCTCCTCCCCTCCGAGCGGCAGGTGAGGGTAGCGCCCCTTCACCACAGCCTGGCTGCGATGCCGCCTCGGGCTTCTCCTCCAGCTTCTTCTCCACGGCCGCCCCAAGCGGGGTGTGTCTCGGAAACCCCCCTGTACATGTATATGCGTATATATGTAGGTCGCACCCGAAAAGCTGCGGGCGGGCGGAGCAGAAGCGACCGCAGCCTGAGCTGCTCCGGTGGGAGCCGTGTGACAGCCTCTCGGCGTGCTTGCTCCGGTGCAGCCCTGTTTCGAGATCGGGTGGCTCAGAAGTGCCCCTGTCTCCGCTATCGAAATGTGCGTGCTGAAAGATTCGAGTCCGGTAAGAGCCTGGCTGCTGCTGGGAAAGTCAATAACGACTGCTCTTCTAAGATCTATCCCCAACATCATCGTCACTGAATCTGCCAGCTTATAGATCCTCCTTCCTACTAAATTAATGTGAATCTCATTACCTATATTTTCTCTTTTATTAATATTTATATAGCAATATTTTAAATTTATTCACTGTTCCAGGTATAATCCTTTCAGTAAAGTTAAAAACAACAGCAAAATCCCATTGCTTTGGGTTACTTGCTTTCCCTGCAGATTCTTTGAACTCTTGGATACTAGCCCATTTCTGGGACTCACTAGCTTTCTCCATTCTTTAAGTCATATTCTTGCCTCTAAGTTGGGTGAAAATTGTTTGAATTGTCAGTTATTCTTGGGATGCCAGCAGAAGGTTACACTCCTTTGTATAGTAACATGCTAGACAGTAAGGATTAAAAACAGGAAATGCCTGTTCCTGAGCATCCCCTTGTATTTCCAACAAGAGACTGAAGGCAGATGAACTGGAGAAAGAGGAAATGAAAGGAGGACTGTTGACCCCAGGTGGGTCAGTAACCATTGATCAATGTCAGTGATACTAAATGAGGGGAGGTCTTGCAGGTAGCAGCACTATAGCAAGTTTTATTTAAGTATGCACCAGAGGGAAGAACTCTGTGTGTGGCCCAGCAGTAAGAGACTGCAGTATAAGCTCACATCAAACAGATATAAAAATCTACTTTGAAGACAGACCTAACAAGTACCCAGCTATCAGAAAAAAAACTCATCAGACACTCATTGGCAGTATTGAAACATAAATCCATAGCAATTGAGGCTTCCATACTTGGCTAGCAGAATTTCTTGTTTTTAATGAAATCATCCATCACCTACTCTTGAACGATACGTTATTCTATGCTGGCCCAGCTCCAATGTGAGCATGCATGGGACTGAGGGGTAGGGGTCAGATGTGCCTGACACAAACTGAGCACAGGCAGAATCTCCTGTGGTCAGAAATGCAGCAGGTAATGAGCAGGGTTTGGGAGCTGCTTGTTTTCCCTTCCACTCCCACATTGTGATTGGATTAAGCTTATAAAATAAACAAGTTTTGCATGGTAAGGAGGAGATCTAGTTGGGCAGCTCTTTGACCACTATCATGCTGAAAGTGTTTTTCTATTCAGTCATGTATTTTCCTACACTTGGCTAGTTGCCTTACCGTGTCCATTCAGCATAGAAGCCTTCCTTGTTTAACCACCCAGAATGTGTTCATGAGCCTTGAGTTCCAGGTGCCTTACCCCTTCAGGGTGACAAAGCAAGTCTTTTTGTCTCTCCTCCCCAGCAAAGCAAATATTAAAAAGATCTTTAGAAATGGCAAGGGTGCATCAAAATAAGTTAATACATATAGGCAAAACGTGGAGAAAAGAGAGTATTTCCTTATTGCATGAACATGTTTTTTAAAAATAGTGTCTGAAGTACAACTAAGGAGATAGGAACAGGATAAATTTTGTTCAAAATAGATTCATATCACAAAAGCTGATAACATTATACAGTTCAATACTCACTGTAAAAGGAATTTTTCATTTGCTTAAAATGTCAATAAGGCAGAGCAAATTATAATCCAGTGCTTCCTCTAAATATGTTGACAAGGTTCATTAAATCAATCACTCTTTTTGACAGCTTTTCAGTACATTTCTGGAACATGACTCTCTAAGTGTGCTCGGTGGATCATATGCAGGATGCCCATTATAAACTGAAAAGAGGAATTCAGCCTCATCTTTTGTTCTGTACCTTAAATTCCAATTCAGTTCATTAGAAGTTAATCACTTGATTTCTTTCCTTCTCAAAGATCGTATGTCACCATTTTCTGTATTTACTCCCATAATCTTACCTTTAAAGAGGCAAAGCAATTTAAGGCAATTTACCTACCATTGTAGAAAGAGATTTAAATACTATTGCACAAAGTGAAACCTTGGCAAGATGAAGCTGTTGACACTTTAAAAAAATCTTTTCTTTGAAAGCTTTTTGCTGGGACACACATAGAATCACATTCCAGTTTCCAGGGCCGGGCTGAATCTGGTGAGGTACTTTCCTGAAGGTCTTTAGGGGCTTTCACATCCTCAGTGTCTTTGAAAGCAAAGAGCATCATTCCTTGAGAGTGCACCTATAGAATGTATTTAAAATAATGACATATGAAGGTAAGAGTTGGTCCTTCCTAGTGTACAGGCTGCTTTTGTCTTCAGTTACTCTACAAATTCTAACATGCAATTCCAAGCAACATACAGAAATGAAACAAATGTCTGATGGGGTGTCAAGAATAACAAGTTGACATTTGTTCTCTACCAGCCCTCCCCCCCCCTCCACCAAGATACTACTTTTTCACCTGCCATTAGGCTTCAATAAATATAATCAAATCTGACTGAGCTTAGTAACATCCCATCTATTGAGTAATTTAGGCTCTCTATGTATAGAAGCCTCTCTGTATTTCGTATACCTCCAACTCTGTGCTAAGGCCCTCATCCCTCATTCTTCATGTACTTACTGAAGTTAAATTATTTTGTCCAAACCTGATAATGTACTTTATTTGAAAATATAATCTTTGATATTTCATTTTTGGTATACACAAATGTTTCATATAAAAAAAAAAAGGCAGCTGAACCTTTTTCTTTTTTTTTTCCTCTCCAAAAATAATTAAATTTTTTGTGTGATTTTTTCCCTCCTCCTCCAGAAACAGTGTTAATCACATAACATCTTGTGCATTTGTGATTCATACTAAGTGTATAATGTAACAGTGGGTATTGGTATCAGTTCTTTGCCCCTATGTTAGTGAGGTAAGGTAAGATAGATGTTGTCAGAGCTAGCTAACGAAATACAATCTCCCCAGTACATGTTGATTTAGTAAGGCCAGACTGTATCTACCAAAGTGTTTGTGTTGAAAGACATTGCACTAAACTCTGGATCCTTTGTCCCTCTCCAGAGGACTTAATGCTTTCAGAGTCTGTTGACACAGCAGGTCTTTGCTAACTTGGAGCATCCTGACTGAAATGGGTCAAGGAGTGCAAGCACAAGAACTTCACCAGTGGAGGAGAAAGTGTTGACAGCCCAGCATGGTAACTTTTTCCCCCACACAGCCACCTCTAGAAAACAACAGCCATGCTCATCCTAGAATAAAAGCTGAAAGGTCCTGCTACATTCCTTTCTTAATTTGATTTTGGATACATGGCAGGAAGGTAACAGGTATGCAACATAATAAATAGAAATTTTTCTTGCTCTTTTTCCTTTCTTATCATCCCATTTTTTGTCCTTACTTGCCTGAGCCACTCTGTCTTCATAAACTGTTGTTTTCATTTGTCTGTTGTAATTTTTTATTCTTCCCTTTTGTTTTCATCTTCTCTTCTTGGAAACCAATATAAGACTGGTGAGGACCTGCCGTTGGGAGCAATAACTAAAGTGTAGCTATATGTTTCTTCTGCCTTAAGGAAATATGTGGTCAAAATGTTTACAATATTTTATCAGAGACTGGGTAGAATTCCATGGACAAATATTACTGAAACCTCAATTTTTATTCCCAGCATGTACTATTTAGCAAATAACACTCTTGTCCAACTTCTAGCAAAGATGTTGCAGCTGCAGTTTTCTTTTCTGCCTTTTCTTGTCTTTGTGAAAATAAATCATCACCACTCTGTGGCAGTAACAGGTAACCATTCTCATCTTTGACATTTCTTATCATTGTCAAAATAAATACTCGCATCTGTGCAACTTAAATGTGAAATGATGTCTTCCCTTTTTAGAACCAGCAAATACTAACAGCAATCTGTCATCTGAAAAGGAAACAAACAACAGAGATGAAATTTATGCTAAAAATTGTGTATTGCTTAGAAAAACAGAGCTCCCGTCCCTGAAAATCCAGCCTGCACCTTTACAAAGGAAGTTATTAAGGTTATGAGGTTGTGATAGAAGTGACTGTGACATTCATGTTGCTGAGATAGTACCAAATAATGTCTTAGCTACCTGAAAATGCTAAAGAGAACTAAAGCAAAAAAATCTAACAGTTCTTACCGTGGGCTGTCCAATGAAAACACATTAGAAGAATTGTTAAGGTTTCTGCATAAAAATTTACTGAAAGGGCTTCCTTGAAATCTAAGTGTATTGAGAAAGAAAACACCTGGAGAGGGGAGATCTGGTTCCACCAGGAGAACTTCAGGACACAGATGAAACAAAGCATGTTAGAACTTTGTGTTTTCACAGTAAGGACCACAAAGATGTTTTAAGTAGATCACTGGGGCTGGCCTAAACAAAAGTAGTTAAGATCTGACTAATTAATGTAGGAAACGAGGTTGTACACTGACTGGTCTGAGTATATGATTCATGATACCTCATGCTGAAACACTTCATACTCAAATTCTTACACCATTACAGCAAAGAGTTTTGCAGATCTGCACAAAGACCTGTTTATATGTTCTCCATTTTAAGTGCCTCAAGGTAAGGTTTGTTTTGCTTGTATATTGCCAGACACAAAAGCTGCTTAATCTTGTTTGATGTCTCTGAATACTCCTGTGGTAGGGCCATTAAAAAATAATTGATACGTGTTTATGGATTGCTTCTTACATTCGTTAAGACAAATTAAATCAAGTTCTATCATACACTCAGTCAAAGAAAACCTGGAATAATATCTTGCATTTTCACACACATCCAATAAAATCCTTGACAATACTATTCAGGCTATGCTGCTTGTTCGAATGACTGGTAGAGAAGCAGTATTGGTTGATATAGTACAGTAGGCAAGCACCTAAAAAGAAACAGAGCTCCTTTACTGAAGTATCTTGACCCAATATTGTCAAGAACAAAATGATACCATAGATGTGGCAGGAACAAAGATGGTTTAGCAGCTGGATTTTTTTCACTTTCAGAGTGGTGTGTCCTTTCCCTTTCACAGAGATGTGGCAGGCTGCTGTCTACCAATCCTCAAAGCTGTCCTGAGCTCCTAGTCTAGTCTTTGCAATGGACAAGTAGCTTCTCTGTTAACACTATCCCAGGTCTTTGCAATTCATGAGACAGCAAGACCAGAAGGCGGCACTATTGTTTCTCAGTCATTCATTGTAAACCATGTTATCTCTTCAGCAGGAATGAGCCACAAGTCCCCAGGAACAGCTGACACAAACTGCACCAATGACAGACCCCACAAAAAACCGACATACCAGGAGCTGGCAGCATCGACACCTTGGCCTTGGTTAGAAGCATTTTTGCCTCATTAAGAATTCAGAGCTCCAGATACCCCACAGACGTTGTCAACATTTAGCCCAGTTTGAAGAAAGAGAAAGCCCAGGAATCCCAGCCTGTCTAAGGCCCTGAAGTGCCACCTGAAGCTGGATGGGAACCTGCTGTCTTCAGCACCTAAGTCCCCAGACAACAAGAATACCTTAGTGGTAATAGCCACCTGTATTTTTCACATTCCGTGCTATTTATCAGTGGTAGAATGATATTAATGCGTTTTGTAACAGTGCTACACAGTGAATGTGTATTTGGTTAGATCTATTACAATTCCTCAGTCCTTTTGCATGTTAGGGGATGTCTCTTGACATGGCAGCTTGGGCCTTTATTTCACCTTTTTTAAGCTAACATAGGAAAGAGGAGACCTTTCAATAACTAGAAAGTATTCCTTTTATTTATTTTTTTATTTTATTTTATCGACAGCGTTCAGTTTTCAGATGGAGCTCAACTCGTGTAACCGGCGATCCTTCCGCCGAGCAAGGTTACTGCTCCACCTGGTGGGCAGACGGCGGGGTTCTGAGGAGAGCGGTGTGTCTCGGCCTGCTCTGCTCCGGCGAGGTAGAGCGGCAAAGAGCCGGGGTTAATCTCCTTCAGAGCCAGGTTCCATCTCTTTCAGAACCAGGTCTGATCTTCCTCAGGGCCAGGTTTGATCTTCAGAGCTCCGCCTGAGATCTGAGAAATTCACCACACGAGCTTTCCCCTGGGCCATCGCAGCCCTTTGATGGAGCATCTCCGAACGAGGAGTACCCGCGATGCTGTGAAACTCGCTTCTCCTCTGCTGCAGCTGGGAAACACCTCCGGGCTGTCACCCGTTCTGCCGTTTGCGGTGCCCCGCCCGCCCGGGCCCGGCCGGGACTACATGGCCCAGACTGCCCCGGAGTGCGGTGCTGGGCGCTATGCCCGCCCTGGCCCTGCCCAGGCCCCGCCCTTCCGCCGCGCACAGCATGGCCGGCTTCGCAGACGTGAACTTCCCGCAGGGGCCAGACAAGAAGTCCTTGCAGAGTTTGCTGGAGGCCGCGGCGCACTGTGAGTCGGTGCCCCGGGCACGGCACGGTGGGAGTGGGGATGGCGGCGGGGCCGGTCCGAGGCTCGGGCTGTGGTGCGGAGCTGATGGGCCTGAGCTGGGGAGCGCTGGGCCCGGCCAGGAGGGCGGCGGGACGCAGGCGGCAGCTCGGCCGGGCTGATACGAGCACAGCGTGGGGCTCTGGGCTGAGTTTTCCCTCCCAGTAGGCTAGGTCTCGCCATCGGCTTCCATGGCGGGTCGCGTTTCCCCTCGCTCCTCTCCGCTTGGCTTGCGGCGTTCTGCGACTGAAGTGACCAGGATTGAGGTCTTCCCAGAGCTGAGGAGCAAGGAATGCTCGTGTCGTGCCTTGCAGGCTCTGCCTCTTTATCCCAGTGTAACGGTTGCAATTTCCTACGGTCCAAATCTTTCCTCTGCAGAGCTGTGGTACAGCAGGTGCTGCCTGGCCGGTGTCTGTGGGGTGATTTGTGTTTGACAAGTGTACCATCCTCCTCAGGTCCCTGCTGAATGAGATCTTTGCATCAGTTTTCTCAGCATCATTTTAAATGCTCACCTTGTAGTTTTATCTCTCTCATCTCAGCATTGCCTGCAGTTTTAACAACTGTCCTGAATGTCCTTAACCATTTTATCTAAAGAAAATAATCAACAGGACCAAACTAGGCAAAAATCTTAAAGCTCTGCCATCAAGAGTTATCAGGGCTAGGGTGTAATAAAAAGCAAACAGATTTTTTTTTATTTGAAAGCACATCTTGGGGGAACTAATCTTAAAAAAAACAAACACATGAAAGGTAAAGTGCACATTATTAATTTTGAGACACGGGTTTTTGACAAGGTTCTTTTTGTTTCCATTAGTTTACTGGACAAAATATTCTTACTATATGTTTACTTTTTCAGTGGGATATTCTGCAGTTGCTCTTAATCATGTCATCGATTTTAAAGAAAAGAAACAGGTAATTTTTGTTGAGGTTATTTGTTCTTAGTGTGTTTTCTCTTGTAAACCTGCATGTCTTAATATATTTTCCCAAATAGCTTTATCTGCAGAGTGTGCATCCAGGCACAAGTACAAATGTCTTCAATTTGTCAGAACTACAATTTTTTTCACATTTTTTGCGCTGGAGTTAGTTTTTAATATGGTCTCTGCATTGTCCTGGAGAAATAGTTTTGTTTGCATGACAGATTTCTTTTTAGGATTAGGACAGATTTTGTTTACACTGTAAACTTAACCCAGGACATTTTGAGTAACTTTATTTTGTTTTCTTTTAAGGAAATTGTCAAGCCAGTATCTCCCTCAGAGTTGTTTCCGTCTTTGCCTATTGTACAAGTATGTCTTGTTACATTCTATCTCTGTATTATTAATGCAAGTTTTTTACCTTCATGTGTATGTGATTTTGTGTATTACGTGTTAATTAAAAAAGATAAATTGGTCATTGCTTGATTGTTAGAACTCCCAGTATTGGAAAATCTAAGCACTCATGCTAGAATAGGCTTTGTTCATTAAGGAATTGTTCATAAAAGGAATTGCTTTATGTGAATTTTGAATCTTATCATAGTTGAATGATTACAGTATAATTCTTGAAATTTGAGGTTTAGAAATAGCTTTCTGGTTTTGACGGAGCAAGATTTAGATATAATGAACCAAGTCTCTGTTTCAAATCACTGACATATGTCAATTTAGGAGCTGCTTTTGCTCACAGTTGTGGCCTGTCTCAGGAACCATAGCAGTATTAAAACATACTTGTTTCCTGCATGATTTTACTCTGCCCTTCTCCGCCCCCTCCCCCCCCCCTCT
>VYZX01006324.1:31489-85510 GCA_013401335.1 Brachypteracias leptosomus
CCCCTTTTATTTAGTTTAGTTCTCCTTTCTATTGACCCTTCCTCAGAAAAACACAGTAAGTCGTTCTTTGTGAAGGTCAGGTATAATATCAAACAGATGAATGTAAAATAGGAAAGTGTAACTACAGACTTAAGAAAATTAGTACAGGCAAGAATATAAGCAAGACACTTTTCTCTCTTTTTTTTTTTTTTTATAGCTAACAGGGTGAAAGTCATCACAAATTTTTGCTTTAGAGCTTTTCGAGTCTTGAATATACTTCTTTATTTGTAGGGGACATCTAAAAGAATTAAAGTCTTAACCCGGCTAACACTTGTTGTTTCTGATCCTGCCCACTGTAATCTCTTGGTAAGTATATTTAGTATGCTTTCCAATTTTTATTTCCTTTTCTTAATGAATGAAACTTTGGAAATTGTATGGGGAGAACTTTGTAGATTTTACAGGATATTCAGCAGTGATTTCTCAGATCACATCTGTAGCAAATAATGTGATCATGAAGAGGCCTACAAGACTGGATATGGCTTCTGTTGGTCATTTCTCAACAGAGGGCAACAGTCCGGTTCCTCAGTTCTTTTTTTTTGATTTCTGGACTTCTGTGTGTAAACTAGAAGACCATGAGCAAGCCCCATGTCTGTTTATGCTACATGATAGAAGCAAAAGGTGTAGGTGCTTCACTAGGTGGGTGGGACAAACCTCAAAATGAGAATGAATGACTTCACGATAAGGCTCACAGGAAAGACCTAATCCTAAAAATTGGATTATTATTGACTTTATTTTAGCACTTGAAAGTGAAAAGGGAATTTTCTTCTTGTTATTTTGCTCATAATCATTTTGCATAGCTTTGATATCTGCCAGAATTCAAGATAGTAATAGTCTCCTCCTTTTGCAGAGATCAACATCTGCAAATATAAGGTTGTATGATATCATAGCAGTATTTCCGAAGACTGAGAAACTGTTCCATGTAAGTACAGTTATCTGACAGGTAACACTCATTCAGTAACTTTCAGTGCCTTGGGCTAGTTTGGGTACATGCTTTGTTTTGACTTTATTTCCTATTCTATGCAGGCCTGCATGTCATGGGGCTAATTAAGCAATGTAGGCTGCCTGATCAATTGATAAACTGAGAAGGCTGGGAGGGATTGGAGAAGACTGCAAGTCCTTGTGACTGGTTAATCTGAAACATCCACCTGATGAAAAGGCTTGTATGTCCCTGTGCTGTGGTTTCTTTTTGTGTGACTTGTACTCTACTGAGTGGTGGGTTTACCTTGGCTGGGTGCCCGGTGCCCACCCCTAGTCCCTCTATCACTTCCGCCCCCCACCCAAACCTCCGTCAGCAAGGCAAGCGGGGAGAGAGTAAGATGGAAAAGGAAAACCAGTGGGTTATGATAAAAAGCAGTTTAATAAATAGCAGAGAAAGCAAGGTCGCGCGCGTGCGAAGCAAAAGCAACAGAGCTGTTACTCTCTACTTCCCATCCGCAGGCGGTGTCGGGCCTGTCCCGGGAAGCAGGGCTCCAGAACGCGTACCGGTTGCTCGGAGGACAAATGTCTTCCCCCGAATCCCCCCCGTCCTCCTCCCTTTATAGTTGAGCTGATGTCATATGGTATGGAATGTCCTATTGGTCAGCTCGGGTCGGCTGTCCGGGTTGTATCCCCTCCCAAATCTTGCCCCCCCACACACCCCCTACCTTTGGTGCTGTGTGGGCACTGATAGTCATAACAAGGGTGTGTGTTATCAACACCTTCTGGCTTCCAGTACTGCAGCATGAGGGCTGTATGGGGAAAATCAGCTCAGACAGACTCACTACAACTCCTCTCCAGTAAGGAGAGGAAATATCCTTTTTTTTTTTTTCCATATGTGTGTGTATATATAGATAGATAAATAAAGATATACTATCAGCATGTAGAAAGCTTGTCTTGAACTTAATTTGTCAAACTCTTGACAGCTTCCCCAAAACACACTTTCTGTCTTCTATTAGCACTAGTTGTTCCTGGTCTCTGAAATGCCAGGGAAGGTGGGAGGCTTTTAGAGTGGTACTAATGTGGTTCTGAGAGTTACCTTCTTCCTTTTAGTCTTAGGTCTTCTCTTGGAAGTCAATCCAAATGAATAGCTGATCTCTTTAATTTTCCCTTTAATTTCTTTATTTTAAATCAAAAGAGGAGCAAGAGCTTATGAAACAGGTCTAGTTCCAGTTGTCTTAGCATCTTAGGAACAGATAAAATAAAATCTCCAAAAGTGAACGTGCCTGATTAAACATAACAGCTCTTGCTCCATTGCCAGACTGAGATTTCTGGTTTTGTTTTGTGTAGAGTGTTTTGGATGCTCAAGTTGACTGAGAGAAGCTTCACTTCTGTGACTTCATGATATTTTTGTTACTTTGCCTGTCAAGAAATCATTGAGGCTGTAAAAAAGTAGAGCAGCCTTGGGGAAAATACTTGAAGGGCAGACAGTAATTTTCTCAC
The DNA here is from genome assembly GCA_013401335.1 of Brachypteracias leptosomus. Classification (NCBI taxonomy): domain Eukaryota; kingdom Metazoa; phylum Chordata; class Aves; order Coraciiformes; family Brachypteraciidae; genus Brachypteracias; species Brachypteracias leptosomus. Next base: position 33,947 of record VYZX01006324.1, read on the forward strand.
TCAGATTTTATTCTGTCTGTTCAGAGTGCACTTCCAACTGAAAACTGCCTCCACAAAGGTTGTGGGTCTTTCAAGGTGTTGCTGTATCAGTGTTACTGGACAGATGCTGACATTTGTAGCAGTCGTGGCGCTCTAAGTGTGCTACTGAGAGAAGACAGTGCATGTGAATCATTTCCAATACCTTAGTTAGGCCTTAACTCAGTGCTATTGTTTCTCACATTGGTGTGTGCTAATAAGCATGCAAATATTGTGAACAAACCTCCCAATACTCTGTCATTTCTATGATTTTAGAAAAACAAGATGTTACAAGTGTGTTTGACCATGAACTGGTTCAGTTCATTTCTGGTGTTTGACTGAAGAAGACATTTATTATTTAGAGGCGATACCTAAATACAGTGATGTGCAGTAATTCTTCAGCTGTTACCAACAGCACCAAACATCATATTGTCTTCCAGATTTTATCCATATCTGCTTTATCTTGAATAGACCCTTCCTACCAGAAAAAGTTCCTAGTTCTAAAGCACTATCCAGGTCAGAATGATCTCAGCTTGGCTTGTTGAGTGATAGCTATTTGTTGTCTAGTCTCTCTCATATTTTTAATTAAATTATTCTCAAATATGGGGTAACAGCTAATGTAAGTAGTCTTATCGAGTGGAGCATTTGGAAGCAAGTTGTCTTTTTGTCAGAGTGTTTTTATTAAAAAAACCCTACATTTTGACATCTGACCTGTTGCAAGCTCCTAATAATGACATCAGTTCTGAACTGGAAGAGTCTTATCTCCGTTAGCCTTGGCAGGTGGCAAGAGGCATGTAGCTTAAAGCACTGTGAAGAAAGCACAGGGACACCAAAAGCAAACGTGAATCTTTTTGGAGGAGTGCCAGAATTTACTTTCAAAGAGAGCTTGCCAGTGTAAAGCCGAGTCTTGGTTTGTTGTTAGTTTTTGGTGGTGGTGGTTTGGTTGTTTTTTTTAAAATAAGTTAAAGGTACTTTCTAGTGTTGCTAAGTAATTGTTTTGACACATTGAAATTATATTCTTCTGTTTTTCTAAATTATTTCCCCTCCTTTTTGAAAACTTGTCCAAGTAAAGTGCAAAGCAAGAGGCTGTAGAAGAAGGTAAACTGTAAAGAATCTTTCCGCAGAAGAATTCAAGCATTAATTACAATAGTTGCAGCTTAATTAATTTCTGACTGCTTTTATTTCCCTTGCAAGGTTTTAGGACTTGGGGGTATGAAATACTTTGAGGGCCACTCCTCACCTCTTTCTTTTGGTCTTTGGCAACACTAAAATCTTACTTCTCAAGTGAGCTCCGTCAGTTTATCATGTGTTTAGACAAGCACCTCAAGCTAGATAATCAGCGAGGGCATGCTATGTTGTTCTGAGGTGAAAGGGCTCTCTCTCATTTAAGGGTGGGTGTTTTTATTTTCAGCTGTATCATGAGTTCTGCTGCAGTTGGACATCCAGCTGCAGCAGTGTTTAAGTTCACGTGAACAGCCGCTCATTCTGCAGGTCCCTGTCTGCTCTGCTAGTGAAACTGCTTGCTGAGCTGCATGGCAGTTTGGTTTGAGGAACACAGTTTTGGCTGAAAAGTAACCAGAGTTTGTGCCAAGTTATTTTGTTGGCAGATCCACTTTCCCACTCTGATGCAGCGTCCAGCCAGGCGGATGGTTGTGTCGGTCCAGAGGACAGCTCTGCTCTGAGCAGGCGAGTGCAGACAGACTGTTTAAGATGATACTGTCACAGGTGATGGACAGTGTGTTGGGAAGGAAGCAGGATTGTTGATGAGATCATCTTCATTGCTTCCATGCTGTCAGCACTTTGAACTGGGGAGGGAACCCAAGCATCTTTCTTGCAAACTGCATGAGGTGAAAGACTTCATCCTTCAGTGTTCACATTCAGGGCAGATTTGTATGTTTGCCTTTTGTTTAAAGGTTTTAGGTTTTCTAACTCTGTAGCGCACTGTCAGTTTGGTAGAGGTATCAACAGGCAGTCTGGTGTAAGTGATGTTACATGTGGAGTTTCAGCCTATACCTCTGTCTCTTATGGCTCATGGATCTTTCTCTGTTAAGGATAAGGCTTCTAGGGTGGATCTTGGACCACAAATTAACTTCATATTTTAAAATTGGCTGTTGGTAACTCAGCATTACCTTGAGAGCATCATCTTTCTCACCAACAGTTTAGTACTTGGATTATTCACCATAGAATAGGATTTTTCATGTTTTTATAGGAGAAATACATGACCATTGGAGATGAGCTCTAATTTTAGCATGGCCCAGAACCAGTCTATGCCTGACTGAGTGTGGCAGTGATATCTACTGAAAGATGTGCTCAAATTCTCCAAAGAATGTATATCCTCAGGGGTATGAGAGAGCTGTGTTTGCCAAGATAATTGAACGAGTAGAACATGCTCCTTCTTTAAGACTCCCAAGAGGATTGTTTTGGGCTGCAAGAGAAATGCCCACTCCATGCCAGTAATAAGGTCTGTGCCTGTTGCCTTTCAAAAATTTTGCTTAAGATTTCTAACTGTTTTAATATTAGTTAGTTCTGATTGCTGTTAATAAGAAATTAGCAGATCACCAGTATCTAAAAAAAGTGTGTATATAAGTCTGAAGATGTAGTGCAAAAGCCAAATTTCAGTGTTTATTCCTAAAATGTTTGTCAGAGCTTTCTTCAGGCCATCCAAGTGATGTTGAGTTTATTTGATTCAGGCTGTCTGGTGTTTCCCAGCAGATGGGGCCCTTGTCCGCGGTGTGGCCGGGCTGGCGCTGGGCTGTGCTGCTGCTGCTGCACGTCATCCTTGGTAGTTTTTGCACTTCAGATCCTTTCAGCAGGCAGAGTAACAGTAACTTGCCTGCACGTCTGACTTGTCCCGGAGCCAAAGCTAGACTGAACGTTGGAGTGTCTGGAGAAGACTCCTCTCCAGCTTTCCATGCAGTGCAGAAATTCCTCCTTATGGGGAAGTATGAGTCTTAATTTTGTTTTTCCTTGGTGGTGTTTTCTGAAATGTTCTTGTCACTGGAAAACTGTAGATATCCTGACGTTTGGGTCACTCCCTTTCCCACAGTGCTGCTTAATTTGGAAAATGGAAACAAATTTTCCAGTGTTTCAGGAGCTGTTTAGGAAGACTTGTTTTCTCATCACATAGGGTAGCTTGCATGTTTCTGATTTGTATTCTTGCTTTCCTTCAGTTTCAGCTTTCACTCTTCCTGAATTTCCTATAGCCCCTCTGACATCTTTTCTAGGGCATGACTCGGAGCTATTTGTTCCATACATGTTCCCATAAATCACCTCTGTCTAGATGGTAGTTTGTAGTCAATATAAGAAAAGGAGTAAACAGGCTGTAGTAGGACTAAACTTACACATTCAAGTCTGGTTTGATACAATAGATTCCAAGTGTGTCCTGCCTAACAGAGTTGGTAAAGGTAGGGCATGAAGATCGAGTTTATTCTGAACAGCCTGTTAGAGAGATTTTAACATGAAAAAAACCCTTGTGGTTTGCTGGGTCTTTGAATTGCCTGCATATGTGCTGTGGCTCTCCTGTTTAGGATGGAGTGCTATCAGCAGCTGAGAAGCATTCTTAAAGCTGGGCCTCTGCTCTCGTCTACACACTAATTTCATGTGAACAAACTGGTAGAAGACTAGTTTGCAAAGCAGTAGCCTGCCCTGCATTGGAGTAGCCCAGCCCTCAGTCTCACAACAGTCCCCACTGCTTTTATGCCAGCATGAAGAGGGATGAATGGTTGGCAACTGGCTCAGGTGTGTTTGGAACAGTTGCTGGCAGGTGTCTGAATGTAGAGAGCTCCCCTACATGTAGAAAATTTCAACCCCTACAGCCTATTTTATCTTGTTACAACACTGCTTACAGACATTAATCTGTCCCTGTGTAATCATCTTTATGGGGTAGGCATATGTAATTCCTACATATTTTGCGTGCATGAGATTATATGTAAATTAAGGGCTCCTTTTCATGTGCACTTGATCTTATGTCACTGTGGAGATTCTTTGCCCTTTGTTCGTTCCATCTTTTAATACAGGATGTAAATTGTGGTGTGACTTCAAAGCTAAGCTTTTAAACTATAAACTTTGGTGACATCTTCAAACTCACAGAGATGTGGCTCTCAGGAAGGGCTGCAAATTCCCCACCCAGCCAGGAATGTGAGACCTTGTGGATCAGCCTCCAGTACTGGGTGTGTGGCACCACCAGTCACTTGTAACAGCTGTGCTGCTAGCTCTCTTCTTCCTCAGCAACATCTCCTCAGCATACCTTCATCTTTTATTCTTCATCTGTTTGCTTTTCTTCATCTCAAATCAGCCAAGGGGGAACACACTACGAAGAGAGAGCTCAGCAAGCTACCCCCAACAGGAACTCTTCAAACTGATCAACTTGTTGCTTCTCTCAAACTGCTTGGTTCCTGGTTGATATAGCTCTAGCCTCACCCACCACCACAACCATGATCACCTGGGGGAAGGCAGGGCCTCACACAGGTGGGCCAGATTCTGCCTCTGGGGCCTTGGGAAAAAAACCATGTTGCTGGGTTGTGACTCATCCATAGGTCAACTCCAACTCAGGGCCCACAGCCCAGGCCCAGCACTTCAACAACCTACTTTTCTTTCAGTCTTTTCTCAGTTGCTTCCGGTAAAAATAATTAGTCCCAAAACCAAAACAGTTGCTACACTGGAATTAGAAAATGATGGGGTAGGGGGCAGTTTGTGGGCTGGTCCCTTTCTAAACAGGGATTGTCCTTTATTAGCTATGAGTTCTTTTGCCAAAAGCCAGCATTGCTTCTGCATGTCCTATGTCAGATAAAAACAAAGCACTAAGTCTCGCCTTTGCATTGGTCACTATTTTATTGGAAAAGTAGTTCTGTAAGTGAGAGAATGCTTGGATTTTAATCCCGAAATGCTCAAGATGTACACCTGCAGCCCTGCTGTTTTATTGGCATACCTGCAAGAATAGTACCTCTTCATTTTAAAACTGAACTCACCCCGGAGAAACATTTGTACATTAAGAATTGAAGGAGAATATTAGTGCATCTGAAGATGTTTATGCATTTTTTGGCATATCTAATAATTTGTTCCTATTTCTTTGCTGTAGATCGCTTGCACAACTCTAGATGTGGATCTGGTGTGCATAAATGTAACAGAAAAGCTGCCATTCTACTTCCGAAGGCCCCCTGTGAATATGGTAAATTTACATCTAAATTGTTTTCTTGCTGTTAAATTCTGTATTTAATGTCAGTCTGAGTTGAATTCCGTACCATTTCCTTCCCACCATTCCAATCCAAGTGGTTCTTTTATTTTCTTGCATAATGTATAGTGTTGTTTCAGATGCCCTTCACTTCAAGGCCTCCACTGCAGCATTTAATACACAGTGATGTATGTTCTTTCTTTTTCTCCTCCCTCTCCCCCACTTCAGAAGGCAGAAGTGGTGTTCCCAAGGAGTGGAAAGAGAGCCTTAAGGCCACTACTATGCTAAAGCAGTGAGATGTGGTGTGATTGCTGACTAAGCCGCTTCTCAAACCAGAAGTGGTACGGCTGTGTCAGAATAGATAAACAACCCTGTGATTTAAAAGACAGGAAAATGTGAATTACACTGTTGAGTTGGGAGAAGGGTGTCATGCCAGTTATTTGGAGGATGATTGTGTTGAATCCATGTGTAGGAATGTCTTGGCAAAGAACCAAATGTGGAATTGCTAAATATCTGCTGTGGGACACAAGATAACTATCAGCCAGAATAGTCATCAATCAAATATTTTGATCAAATGTTTTGCTAATAGAATTCTGCCTGCTGTTGATAGTTTGCCAGAAAGCTTTATCTGAACATGCTTTTAGGTGAACTAGTTTTTTCCCTCTTGAGTGTATGCCAAGGTTCATTCCACATGGGTATTCTTGGCTGAAGTAGTCCTTAGTGCTTAAAAATTTAAATTTGGAGTTGGCTAGAAATCCTAATTCCTCTTCTACAGAAAGTTTGACCTAGAATAAAAAATTAAAAATAATTATAATTAATCCTGAAACAGAATGAAAGTAATACTTTGAAATTTACTGGATATTTCAACATTCCACTTAGAATAACATTTTTGTAGGAAATGGTGTTTGAAAGTACCCTAGCTGCCTAAAACTCCAGCAACTGACCCATGTGAAGAGCTGTGTGGCTCTTGGAGCCCTGTGTTTGGAGAAATTTTCCTTACAAGCTACTTCTCAGCTTCCACTCTCCCAGCTTCAAGGCAGTCTGTCTGTCAGACTGGTTTTGTGCATCTTGGGGTAGTCAGTATTGGTGGCTGTTATGGCAGACTGACGGATTGGCAGGCAGCTGAAATGGTGGGGATGAGGTTAAAAATCTGCTCGAGTGGAAATTGGCATATTGCCATCACCTGTTTTGGTTTTGATAAATTCAGGCTTCTCTTCTTGCTTGCAGATGTTGGACCAGTTCTGTGAAAAACGTTTGATGTGTACATAGCTTCTGTTGTCCTTGCATACAGAGGTCGTGCATGGATGGGAGCTGGATTAATTCTACCTGTATTAATTTACTGAACTCTTACAGTATCATCATTGCAGAATTTTTTTAATAATATGAAGTGCAGAGTAACATTTCAGGCAAATGTAGTATGAAACAAAGAACTCCTAGCTTCAAATTGTGTCTTTATTGCGAACTTGTGTCCTGTAGCAAGTTGCTTCACCTTTCTCTGTGTTTGCAAAAACAGGGCTTTTGGTGACGTACTTTAGCAGACAGCAAAGTATTTTAAAGCAGCTGAAAATATTTTCAGTATTACTATTTGGAACCTCTCTTGTCACTCAGTGTTAATTAACATTGTCAAAAATACCAGATTATGCTGTGAGACAGGAGAGAAGGGTCCTCATTGGTGCTTTTATGCAAGGACAAATTCCTTATCCACAAGACATGGGTACTGTGGGAAGTGGTAGTCTTTTTAGAGCAGGCTGTGGGGCTAGAGGAGGAGAATCCTCAAAACATGTTTCGGACCAGCAGTGGTTACCTGTCTTCTTAACTCTGTGATAGTGAAAAACCAATTACAATTAATACATGTCTGGCATTTCTCTGTTATGCCAAGATTCAAGTACACATCTGGTGTACAATGAAACCTTCCCCCCAGCCCCTTTCACAATATGCTGTCTTCTTGCTGGAACAATTCTGCCTGAATATTTTCATATATAACACAGTTAAACTGAGAATAAGCTACATCAATAATAGGCAGAAGTTGTTAGATTGTTATGCTTCTCTCCTTTTGATTTTTGATCACTCTTTCATGAAGGCAATAGATCGAGGCATTTACTTTGAACTTCTTTACACGCCTGCCATCAAAGACTCCACAATGAGAAGATACACAATTTCAAATGCGATCAGCCTGATGCAGATCTGCAAAGGAAAGGTAAGCTCTCAAAGTGAAAGCAAGCTAATTAATTCAGTTCAAATTTTTCTGGAGTTATACAGACTGAGCCATTTAAAGTGAGTTTGATGCTGAGGTTTCTTAAGCTGTGACTGAATCTTTGCCTGCTAATACAAGGACACATTTATTCTAGCTCCAGATACTTCTAGCTATGCACTTCTCAAGTTGTCAAACTGTTAGATTCTTTTTTCAGAACAACGTATCTGTTATTATGGTATGCAATTCCTAAAACAAAAGGGTAAAAAGAGATCTAAGGTTGAACTGAAGTCCATGCATCTCTTCAAAATCCCCCATTTCATATTCCTGATTGACCAAAAGCTCTTTTTTGATGGTATACCTTGAATATGGGGGATGGAAAAAAAAAAAAAGAAAAAATTAGGAATCTTGTTTTGTTAAATGGTTAATAAATTCCCAGTATACAGAACAGACTCAACAGCTGGCTGGCTGTCAGCCAAGGCTTTGCTGCAGTTAGATCAACTGCATTCTTCCCTGCTACTGAAACCCAAGGAAGAAGTAATGTTTGCAGCTGAGATGCCTATAATCCATTGCTTTCATACCTTACCTCCTCCGAGACTAAGCTGCCTGTCGTGCTGGGTCCTCTCAGGCCATGTTTTTTTTAACAGGGAAGTATATCATAACACATATCCAAGTTAAAAACAACTGTAGCTCCCACCACCTTTATTTGAAATGGCCTTTGCCACACTTAGCTAGTCCAGAGAAGCCAAGATTTGCATTACCCTGCAAATTTAGTCTGAAGTGGGATATACAGCTTAGAAGCTCAATTAAAAGCAGGTCTGTCATTGCCTCAGTTTCTCTCAGGCATGGCAGCTTATTTTATAGGACAGCAGAGTGGGTCAAACAGATTAATTCAATTAGTGCTACAGAAGAAAGTGAATTATTTGCATGGCCTTTCCTGAGAAGCCCAGCTCTAGGAGTTCATTGCACAAAATACTGACCTAGAGATGAGGTACATACACGCAAAACCCCTTTCTTTTAGGATTCTTTTTTGCAGTGCTCCTCTTTCCTATGTGCAATTAAAGAAAGATGTGCTATTCATGTGGTTGTTGATTTGGAAAGCACTGGTTGAATTTGTGTCACTAACAGAGCAAGTGAGACATTTGGGCACTCAGTCTGTGCGCAGTGCCCTTTCTTTCTGCATCTCAGTGTAGCACATCATCTGTGCTTAGAAGGTAAATCAGCTGGAGCTGGGCATGACAAGTTGTTAGGCACTGGAAGAACTGGGAGGGGACTGCTAGCTTGTTGTTTTTTTTTTTGCCTCCAGGCTCAGTACCTGGATGGTCAGGAGAAATGGTTATTAGCCCTCACTGGCAGTTTGTCTTCATCAGTTATACAAAGGCCTTTTTTTGATGAAATGTGGGATGGCTGGTTCATAGGCTGCTTGCATTGGCACCTGGTATGCAGCTCTCACCTTCTGTAACCTGTAATTACAGAAGTTCAGTTATAGCTGAACTTTCAGCAGGTTTTGGATCCTTTTGTTCCTTCTCTGTTGTAGTAAGGCAGAGAAACTTGCAGAAATTTACTGGTATCTTCAGAGCTGGTGTTGAACAGAGTCCTTAAAACATGTTAAAATGTGCAGGGTATGAGGGGGGACTCACCTGCCTTGCCAGACAGAAGGTGTGCATAGTCACAGTCCCTCACCTCCTGTGTTTTGGTAACCAAGTGTGGGCACTGTACCTGGAGCAGTGCACTGAGCCACTGCTGTTTCCTTTACTTGGGGAGATAATCTTTTGTAATCTTTTTGCCTTTTAGTTCTTCCCTTTATCCCTTCCTTTAGATTGGCCTTTGCCTGCCTTTCCTTCACTTGCTAGCGGTGCTTTTCTTGTCTACTCCTGTCACCTTCTCCCGTCTTACCCATCCCCTAACTAGAAGCCAGTTGCCTTTGAACCATGTGGAGTGTATCTTCAGTGCACAGCAGTGAACCACAGTCTGTGCTGGCTCAAGATGTCTCACCCAGTTGTTCTGGGAGCTTCTCTGAGCCTGGGAGACAGGCATTGGTTGCTACTCTCTGCAGGAGACTTGAATTTTCCCAGCAAACCCTTGTAGTCAACACCACTGAAACTCAAAAGCACCCTTGGGACCCATAGTGCAGTCATTTTAAAGGTGAACTATGCAAAAAGAAATGTCCTAGGCTCCATCATGATGTGTGCTGTTAAGTCACTTTGATCTATGTATTGCTTCTGCTTCTGGCTTTCTTTATGCTAAGGCAGAGTTACCTGTCCCATCCTTTCCTCCTCAGCACACGAGGCAACCCTGGGCACAGTGTGAACATGCAGTTGTTTCCACGCAAATAATTCTTTTACATGTTAAATTCCAGCTGTGCACAAAGCATTTTCTTCCAGTGTCTGCTCTGCTCTTTGTGCTGGGGAGGTGGCAGGACAGCCAAGCAGTGCAAGAAAGGGATCAAAAGCTCTGCCTTGTAACTAGAGGTGGTGTTGATGTGTTGGGGGTACTGACATCAGAAAGTCTTCGCTGCCTCAGTACAATTCCCATTCCCACCCACTCAAGCAGGAATTTCCAAAGCCTTTTTTCCAGTATAATAAAAGGTGCAAGGAATTTTTTGCTGCTGCACAGTTTCCACCTGTGCAAAAAAGTCCCCCCTGGGTGAGTATCCTTGGAGGTTTAGCATCAGAAGAGCACTGGCAGCCGAGCTGTGTTATCTGCCAACCCCCGAGCATTCATGTACCTGTTTTGCAGAACCCCTTTGGGAGAGAAGGAAGAAGGATGTCTCTCTGCCTTGTGATTTTTATGGGGGTGCCAGTGTTGAGGGAAATGAGCCACTTCCTAGCTGCAGACAAGTTTCCTGAACCAGTGTGAGTTTGATTAAGGCCAGCATGAATGCTGAGGTTAGGATTGAGTTGTACTGCATCACAGAGTAGGCTGAAAATTTGGGAGCATCATACTGTCTAAAGGCACTATGTACAAGCTGCTTCTGGGGGATCCTGGGCTCTTAAGTCCATTTCATCTACAACTCAGGCTGAGTTGTCATTTGTGTGGGGCCTCTTTCAGATAGTGTGAATAAGGAGGGCAGTTCTTAACACAGTGTTTGCAACTCTGCATTTCTTCTTTACCCTTAAGTCCACTCTACTTGATACAGGCTATTAAATGCTTGCTTAATGCATCACTCTGGTATTTATACTGCTTAGCCTCTAAAAGGTGCAACACCTATTCAGCTCACATCTGTCTGTGAAAGGTTTGTAACTGCAAGGAAGGCCTTGTCCTGGTGTCCCTCTCTCTGTAGGAGACAGAGAGATAACCTGGGGTTTATTCCTGTCCCCAAATTAAGATCCAGACTGTAGAGTTCACTTCATCTAAGGGTGTCAGATACGCTGATGTTTAATTGGGCTCTGAGCCTGAACTTAGTTAATGCTCATAAAGTATTTGCTGCTTGCTGAGTTTTTTCATTTCTTGATGCTATTTGACAGATGAACATTTATTCTCTCTTGTTTTTCAGAACATTGTTATATCTAGTGCAGCTGAAAGGGTAAGTCCCAGATTACTCTTTTTTTTTTTTTTAAAGTCAGAACAATTTGAGGATTTATCTGTGGCTGAAAATACAGCTTTAATTATATATTAAAAATTGTAATTTTAAATATGATTGCCATCTTATGTTGGTATTTTTGTAATCAATTTATTTTACTAAAAAATCGTACTGTGGGGTTTGGGGTTTGTTGGATTTTTTGTTTGTTTGTTTTGGTTGGGTAGGTGGGAGTGGTTTTGCTGCTGTGGTATTTTCCATGGCAGTTTTCTCCCAGATGGGGACTCTCTTTTTCAAAACAATACTTGCTTGATTTCTTAGTGCATCTTCAGCAGCTTGCTACTCTGTAGCATTTAATCTTGCCTTCCTGATAGCCCTGTCCTGCCTGCTCATGTTCTGCCAGCCTGCAAGAGAATGCATGCACATATCCAACCCTCTTTGTTTTGTTTTAGCCTCTAGAACTACGAGGCCCATACGATGTGGCTAATCTGTATCCTTTTCCAAGTCAAGACAGCAGTTAATAGTAATTTTAAAGTTGAAAGTGGTTTTGAAATATGTCCATCCTTTACACTCCTTGAACTTGAACTCAGTGATGCTTGTTGGCCACAAATTCAATGAATGAGGGCCCTTGAGTGAGTGTGGAAGGAGCAAAAGATCTTGGTCATGGGGTGGCATGAGCTATAAATGTCTGCGTTCAGCTGCAGGTATGTTTTGTTGTGATATACATTGATATTGTAAGTGGGTGTAAGTGGAGAAATTAATAAAAACCATACAAATATATGGGCACCATGAACCAAGCCAGAAATTATTATCTACAAGGTGCTGCATCTTTGGTAGAAGCTATGAAATCATATTTATATTAAGAAAGAAAAAGTTCCTATCTGAGTGCAGGTTATTTCTTTCTGAATTTTCCAGCCCTTAGTTACATATGTGCTGTTAAATAAGTGGTTGCATTCTAGAAGTTAAGAGTGTCTCTTCTCCTTCTAGAAACTCAGATATATTTTTGCCACTCCCCTACAAATGCTTACCTGGATGGTCCCTTGAGGGGGAGGAGCATGACTGTGTGGGAGGGTGTGCAGTCTGGAAGGCAATGTTTCCTTCCCTCTTCAAAAAAGCAGTCAGGCTCAACCCAAATTAACATACCTAACGTGGTGTCATCCCTGCTCAAGGTGGCTGGGAACTTTTCAGCAAAATACTCTTGCATCAGACAGTGCCCTTTCAGCAAAACTGAAATTTTCAATGGAGTAATTCTTTTTCTTGATTATGTATATAAAATTGTTCTTATGTTGATAGACTTTTATTTTCAGAAGTACAGCTTCTTGTCTGGAAAAAAAAAAAAAGTGTTGCCAGGGACTTTCCAGGAGGGCTGCTTGGGAGCTGCAGCCAGAATTGGGTGCCTCAGTTCCCTGCCTCTGGGTAACCTTATGCAAAATGTCACTTTGAGTTACAGCTTTGCCAATTCCCAGTTATTTGTAGAGTAAGCAAACCTGTCATGCAGACAGACTTCTCTATTCTGTTTGTTCCTTTCTGTGCATTTTGATCCTGAACAAAGGTGACAGAGGTTTGCTGTTTGGCCTATCAGAAAGTGAAGCCAAGGCAGCTGTGTCTACCAACTGCAGAGCCACCATACTTCATGGAGGTAAGTGAAAAGCACATGCAGGCTCATCTAAGTAACATGTACATTTGTTAAACTAAGTTCATGTTAATGCATATTTTCCAAAAGATTTGAGGCCTTATAGAGCAAGTCAGCTTGTGGTTTTAGTTTTTGTCCAGTGCATGAAGAGGAGCTTGTGTAGCAAGGGTGTTCTATTTTCTCTTGCTGCCATGATGGCAGATCAGTAGCTGATCTGATGGTGCTGTCTGTACTGCAGTACTTGCTTAACCACATTAACAAGTCATAAACTATTTAGCCAAAACACAGATGTGTCTATTGTGCTTTGTAGTGAAACTGTCCCTTGTTTCAGAAAGGGTTGAATGCCAATCTTGTGACACCAGCAGAAAGTACATTGACTTAAAAAAAAAAAAATCAGGATGCATGTGTTTTGCATTTACCTTCTTGCAGCATGAGTGTAGAAGCAACCTTTGCCATGTCCCTTTTTGATGCTTGATTATGTGGTCTATTTCTGACTTGCTCTTCAGTGTGGACCATTTCACATTTGATGCAAAATCAAATACCCTGAGTGCTTGCTGCGTAGAAAAGAATGCTTCGTATAGTGTATGATGGCTTGTAGTGTTCTGGTGAAACAAAACTTGCTTCCTTATGCTCTCGGCAGAGGCAAATCACAGTAGCTTTCTTCTACTTGCTCATTTTTAATATTAAGAAAGTGGGGATTTAGCTTGTGACTCCCTGCAATGAAAAAAGTTGTATTTTGTGTCCTGGTGTCAGTGCAGTTTGTGTTCTAGCAATCAGTTTAGACTCTAGTGCTGCAGTGGAAAGCAAATTTCCCCATCTCTGCTCTCCCTTTCACATGCTTATTTGTTGGTTCTTAGTGTTTCTTGATTTTTGTTCTTTATTCTGATGACAGTTTAACATTGTGACTGAGTAGTTGCATCTAGCTCTTAATTTCTGCCTCTGTTGAGGTTTGGTGTGTAGGTGTGATTTCTAGTTAGCTTCCCAACAACTTGAGTTGCTCTGTTTCAAATGCACAGTAGGATTTGATTTGCATCTCATTTCAGTAGAGATGGGGCTTGAACCTGCTGTAATTCACAGCAGGTAGCTTTAATCTCTTGGAGAGGACATTTCTATGAACAGGGTCCTCCTCCTGCCTGCTGCTTAACTGCATAGAGACAGCATGTTGGAAGAATTTTTGTCAAGCTTATGTAGAATTTCTCAAGACCATCATCTATCTTACGTGAGAATTTAAATAGCAGATGTTATTTCCCTGTCCTGCAAAGAATACTAGCCCAGAATAACTTAATACATTTTGGCAAGGTTCTTGCAGAGTCTCTTTGCTAATGGAGCATTTGTAGGGAATCTCTTCTACCTCAAATTTTGCAGAGAAACCTCCCACCAATATTTATGAAATTGGATTTGGCTCACTAGGTTGTTTGGTAAACAAACATGTGAGGAGTTTGATCAGATCACACAGTAGTGTTTTATGGTAATGCTGAGGGTTCTGTAAATAAAATATTCTTACACCATAAAACCACTTACTTGGTATGTATAGGGAAGCCTCTGCCAATACAGGTGTACTGGTGTAGTCTTTTTAAGAATCCTGGGGTATGTGAATATATTGTTGGTTTGGGGTTTTTTAAGAACAGTATGTTTTGCTCAGAAATGCAGAATTTTTGGCAATGCTTCAAGAGTGTGTCTTTCTATGACTGTTGAATTGATTAAACCCAACTTCCTATGGTTCTGTGTATCTGCAGCCCCCCAACCCTTGCAGGACATCAATTTTCCCTTGTTTGCTGTAATTCTACGCCCACCATCAGATTTCCCTCTTCAGTTTCCCTGCTCCATAGTGCAGTGTATCCCCAGTTCCTGCCCATGCACATTGCTGTGTGTGCTGACAGGCTGGCTGCTAAACCTGAAATGACTATGCATTAAATGCATTGGTGGCAATTTGAGATATTGCAGCTTCTGCTTGTGTATTCCAGAAACTCGGAAGAGTGCCTGTGGGGTAGTGTACACGATGAAGAAGCCTCGCAAGATTGAGGAGGAGGAAACACTGCCAGCCTGCAAAAAAGCTAAGACTCAAGCTTGAGGACTGAACCAATTGTCAACAGGAGCCTCCATCCTATCTTCACCCAGTGTTTGGCCCTCCCTAACTCTCCAGCTGTCTGGATTCCTCCCTTAACGCTTTATTTAGCCTGGAGAATCATTCTTCTGGTGTTGAAGTGAGGAAAGCTGTGGGAATGAGACTGCTCAGTGGTAGTTCACCACACCTTAAAGGTCATGTTGGGCTTCTGGCCAAGATCAGGAGGCTGTCTCTCCACCCTGTCTTAGGTCTTCTGGATTTAGTGCAAACGCAATATTTCTAATATATGGAAATTCCTTTTTTATTAAAAACATTTCTAAATACATGCCTTCAAAGTCTAGCTCTTATGGTTTCTCTATTTTTAAACACATCTCTACTCTACCTTAAAAATGCAAGCTAGTAGATTGTTTGCCTTCAGTGGCCTGTGAAGAATAATACTGTAGTAAAAATAAAATTAAAAATCTGTTTCCCATTCTGCTTTGTGATAAATGACTATAAAGAAGATCTCAGGATCTCTCACTTACTAGGAGATATCTTGCATTTGTGTTACAGTAGGACTGACTGACCTGACCTGCCAGACACACATCCCAAAGGCCATCCCTGTCTTGCAGCTCTTAAAACCAAGCAGTAACATGAGATGATTACCACAGTTGGGAAGCAAGAGCTCAAGGTTAGGCTAAATGTGTGCTCAGCTTGGTGTATTGCAGGCACAGCATAACAGCTGTCTCACCTAGGCCTGAGCAGTCTTAACGTCACATCATTTTTACAGCATCATTTCTTTCTTTATGTCCTGGCCTGGCAATGTTGTCTAAGAGAGTGTTCATTTCGCTGCCTCCTGCTTTTCTGTTTTCCTTCCTGTTAATGCCTCAGTAAACCTAATCTGGCTGCCAAAAAAGCAATCATAACAGATTTATAATCAGCAGAGCATTTTCAGAGCTCTTCCAAATGTTGATTGAAGTTTTTCTTCTGATTAAACCAGTATAAAAATTATGTAAGCTGCTGTACTCAAGATACTATTGAGCCAGCTTTACTGTGAATATTCCAGTTCTCTATTTGCATCTGACAAAAAGTCCAGAAGTGGAAGTTATACCATGTAAAATATTGCAGAAATCTTGCACTTGGTCACCTCTGAGCTCTTAGTAACTGGACTGAGCAGAATAGATGAAATTCTCAGTAGACATAACAGTTCCATATAATGCTGATGTAAGTCACAACAGCTTCTGCTTCATTCAAAAAATAATGAAATATTTTTCTTTATTTTACTTGTTGACTTTGTGATTTGAGTCTATTTTGTTATAGGTATTGTGATATATATATATATGTATGTATGTATGTACATGCATGCAGAGTAGTTTGTCATTTACAGACTTAGTTCCAAAATGATACTAAGCAGAGGAGCAGCAAAGTGTTTGTCTGGTGCCATTTTCTGAATGACACATTATCTTGCCTTGGCCAGAGAATAACCTGCCCTGAGTGTAACAGAAGTTGTTGGGTGACTAGGAGATGGAAAGAGGCTTTTGAATTCTAGACATCTTTCTTGCTATTTGTTTAACTTGATTTAAAAAAAATTACAATCTGCATCTTTGCCCTTTAAATTCTTCATGATCCGATTGAAAAGTTTCTTCTCTCCCAGTTTTCCTGAAGCATGTTGTTCTGGCCACTTTGGTGCTTGAACAGTTGAACTGCTTCTCAGTTAGGGTGATAAGCTAGAGTTAGCCAGCACTGATGTCATCTCTATTTCCTGCAAGGCATGCTCCCAGTGTCCGGATAATTGTGCAGAAGCAAGTAGTGAAATAGTGGCTTACAGAGAAGGGCAGCGAGTAGAGATGTGCTGTAATTTTTATGGAGGAGTGTGTTTGCAAATAAAGCCTGTGGCTGGCAAGGTGACCCTCGTGAGTTATGGTGCCTGTGTGAGAAAAGTCTTATCTGTCTAAAGCTGTTGGCCTCAGTGTAGGATAGCTGACTGCAGACAGAATACTGTTTGTTCTGCTTGCTCCATTGTGAGGTTTCTGTATATTCACTTAGTCTCCAAAATTGGCACTCCAGTAACAGCTATTCATCGCTGCCCACTCCTGACCCCACCTCATTGCCTGGGACGTTGCTTTGGCCGGACTGTAAGGCCTGCTGGCTAGAAGCCAATGGACATGGGTTGGTGAAGGCATGCGGGAGCCTGTGGCATATTTTGCTGAGGGGCCTTGCCAGGGGTGTTAGGATTTTAACTGAATGCAGTGCATGATGTCCCAATGAAATTGAACATTGATGCCCCTGCTGGCAGAAATGTGAAGATAGTTCTACTCCTGCTAAAACAAGAGGAGAGGTGCCAGCCTTTCCTAGCAGGACTCGGCATCTCTCTTGGTGTGGGTAACTGAAGCTGTCTCCTGTGCTCCACATAGTAAGTACTGACTTGCTGAGAAACAGATTTTAAATGAAACTCGGTAATAAAACTATAACTTTGTTTTACTAGCTATTCAAGCACTGTCTCTCTGCTTTTGTATATGTGTTTCCATTTAACAAAATAAGTAAGAGATGGCATTTATCTAACAGTGGCAGGGAGCCACTGGTCCAGGCAGCTGAGACCTTTTTTTGAGTTTTAAGAAATTTACAGAGGCCAAGATATGAACTTTCTTTAGAGAGAGACAGAATTTCCCAGTGCATGCTCACCACTCCATAATCCACTCCAGCAATTAAAAAGAACCACTTTATTTAACCTGAAATAGATCAGTACAAAATGTACAGAAAAAGCAGTACAAATTTACAAATATACATAATCTGGTTTTGCATTCTTCAATCACCAGACTTCCCAGTAGTCTATCTTAAAAAAAATTCACATTCCTGATACCGTCTCCTCTCACCTTCATAACGTTGCATCTGAATCCCACAGTCCAAATGGTTACATGATGGTTGGAGCTCTGTCCTCAAGCTCTTTATCAACCACAATTGCCAAACCCTGTGTAAACTCCATTATGCAACTGCTTTAAATCCGCTTGGCACTTTAGTACACCTTCTTCCATTGCTCTTCCACATACTACCACTCATTCAACATATTGTCTTAATAGTGAGAACTTGGCAGACACAAGGCAACAGTTGCAAGTATTTGCTATTTAGAGCTACTGGAAGGCTTGAGGCCAAGTTGCCAGTGGAGTTGGAAATACTGCCATCTAAGAAAAACAGGATTTATATTGCTGGCAAAGATTGCATTTGGATGTAAAGCTCTATTTAAAAACACCCTGCAATAATACTGAGAATCATTAAAAATTACTTTTTAAATAAATAAATAATAGTAATAAATAAAGCCATTTAGGACCAGTGGAATTTTAACACTCAACCTGCTTTTAAAAATAATTTCCTTGCACATTTGTTTTGCAGTTTTTAGTGAAGATGCCTCAACTAGTTCAGTACCATAAAAATATTTTCAATAAAAATACTATGTTCAGGGCTACTTTCCTTCAGGATCATATGAAGCTTTTAAAAGCAGCAAGAAGAAAGGAGTCTGGTTTCTCTCTTCAGAGCTTGCCTAGATGGACACTTTTATAGGAATTGCCTTTCAGGCTCTTGAATATTTCTTTGGTGCCATTCTGCCACTGAAGAACAAGATCCATAGGGGTTTTCCCTTGCTGGTTAAAGAAGCAGAGAAAGCAAGATTTAATTTCAGCCAGTTATTACTGAGTCCTTTGTTCTTCCTTTAATATTTGTACAGTGCACCTGCCTGATATGGCACCTTCTACACACACAGGTTCAGACTTACTCCCACCTCCCTGAGATTAGAGTCTGTTTTGCTCTGCAGATCTAGTCCCTGTCCTGGTCAGACTCATGATGAAATATTCCTAGGTTTCAGTGGGTCTAAGCCATACTAGCAAACACCGTTACTAGCAGAGTGTACAGGTGTTTCTTTTGGTCTGGTTTAAACTGATTAGAAATACTTTTAGATGAAACCTCAATAAGATACTCATATGTTAAATTGAGAATTCAGGTACGAGTTTGTACTGGTTTAATTAGGTTATGAAACACATCTAAATGAAACAGGAGCAACTTTTATGTACAGACAACGCCTGAGAGAGCAGGTCTTTGGGGCTCTGCCTTTCATTATTTGCATACCCTGATAAGGGATAATACTGGCATTAGCCCTGCTTCAGAAAGCGTGCTCAGAGAGGGAGGAGTGCAAAATGTTGCAGTGACTGGTTTCTTTCTCCCACCCCCCCCCTTTAAGTTTTGACTGGTTGCCAATCAAAAACATTGTCATTGGTAAAACCCGCTGTTGGTCCTACTGACGTTTGGTTTGGGTTTGGGAGTAAGGGTCTGTGATATGTTATGTTTTAATAAGTGGTCACAGAGCTCCAGCAATGCATCTGCTGCCACTGCCCTGGCTACGAGCAAAGAGTCCAGTGTGGGACTTCTTAAACTGAAGCTCTGCTGAGCCATGGGTATTTGTTGCCCAACGGTCAGGTTAACAGCCAGTCATCCAGATGTAGTACTTGGGCTCGCCATTGACTGTGGGCTTAACAGAAAGGAGGTTTCTCGGACAGACTAAGGGCTTTCTTGTCTCAGTGGTGGTTGAAGCCCAGGAGTTGTGCAGAGAGCAAGCGTCTATTTGTTTTATCTTTTCGATATATGGTATGTGTAATTAAATCATAGAAAGATGTAATGTTTCAAGTTGCAGCTGATGGGTTTTGGTTTTAGAAGAGGTACTGGTTTTTCTTCTTCTGCCTGACCACTCCCAAGTTATACTTTCCCTATGTCAGCTCTGCTTTAATTAACTCTGAAGTGATCTAATTTAGACTGTTCACAATAGTCTCTCCTGGCCTTGAAACCTCTGAAACAGCTCTGAAGGGAAACTTATTCTGAAGTGTTTTGAGTTACTGCATTTTTTTTTTCTGTTACTTACGCAGTTCTTTATAGTTAGATCTGCTCCGTGCAGAATCAGAAGCCTGATCATTTTGTAGCGGTTCATCCTCACAGCATCATGCATCGGTGTGTCTCCTTCCTAGAGGCACGAGACATGGACCACAGCATCAGTCCCGACAGGCCAGCCCCAACCGCGTAGCTGGGGATTTTCACATGCAAATGGAACTATCAAGGCAGGCAGCAGCTTGATACTACCTGATAGCTGACAGATAAGAAGTTGTTGGTACTTACTCTGTCTCTGGCATTAAGATCTGCTTCACAGGCAATGAGGTGCTCCCCGCAGTCATACTGTCCTGTTCTCACAGCCACGTGCAAAGGGGTGCTGAGCAGCTGAAAGGTGGAAGGAGGAAGCAGTCAGTGGCATAGAACAGGTAAAACCGCTTCAAGAACAGCTGCCAAAAATTATCTACTTGGAATAAGGGTCAGCTTTTCATCTCCGATTGAAAAAGCTGTGGAGCCCCAGGTGAACATACCTTGTCTCTTGCATTTCTGTTTATCCCTTTGTCCAGTAAGAGTTTTAGAACATCCAGGTTCCCCCCTCGGCATGCCCAGTGCAGGGCTGTAGATTCAAGCTGCAGCAGGAAAAACAAATAGAAAGTTATTTAATTCATCGTTATGTCTAAAAACAATTAAACCATTTTGATCAAATTTCTAAATTAATCCAAAATAATTTTCATGCAATTTAACCACTGTGATCACCGAGTTGTTTCTAGTAACAGCTTTTCTATTTTGTCCTAATTTCTTTAGTAGTGTGAGTTTCTCACTCTTCACACACGCTGCATATTGCTCTTAAAGACGGATCTTGGCAATGCTGCTGTGAAAGAGGATGTGTTTTGTCTGTTCTGTCAATGTAGAAGTTATCTTTAGCCAGGTATGTGGCTGGTATGTGCTAGTTAATATTTTTTATTCAATGTCTTTGAGGTTCTAAAATGCATAGAAGTTGAAGCTCAAGGGAAAGAATAGTTCTCTTTTTTTTAAAAAAAAAAGCACTAAAATTATGCATGTCCTCAAAGTGAATTATAAACCCGTTCCTCTACAAGATTCAGTTTCTCTGCCCTCAGCTCTGCCAGAAGGGGTGGAATATCCCTTGAAGGTCTCACTCTGTCTGTCATTCCTCCTGTTCCTTACACTCCCTTGAGCACTGCTGGGTTAAGTGTGGAGAGATGAGACTGGCCAGTTCCAACTGTTCAGCAAAGGGATGAAGAGCTGGGAGCAGAGAAACAAAAAATCGGCTGCAGAAGCTGTCAATACTCCACTACCCTTGTGGCTGTCATTCTGGGGACACAGGGGTCTCTCCCAAGCACAGCCTTGAAATCCCGGTGGAGAATGTATGCGTTGCGCTGAGCCCTAGATACAGGCGTGGGACACTGGTATCTCCACCACCTGCTAGCAGGCTGAAGTGGTAGCCTGACCTCAGCTCTCTTACCCTACGTTAGGCTTTGTTGTTTGTGGCAGTCTACTGGCCAACAAGTTCCTCTGCTTCCTGTGTTTTCCAGCAACCATTTTGGCAAAGGGAAGCAGACACCCCATCCTGAAATCTCTTCTCAATAGTGTTATTTTAAGGATAAACTTAAAAGACATTATGAGACCTTTTAATGCCCCTCTTCTATAAGAAGCACTTCTATAGTGCTTCCCTTGGCTCTTATAAAATAATGAGCAGTTTTTTATAAGTGTAAGTTCATGTTCCTACCATGTCTTTCTGTTCAAGCTGGGCTCCAGCTTCCACCAACTTTTTCACCACCTCTAGATGTCCTTCGGAGCATGCTCTGTGCAGTGCTGTGCGTTTGTACTGGCAATTAAAACAGTGCAAAGTCAGATATTAAATATGACCAAAAGATACATCTTTAAACCTTTTCTCCCCTCCTCCCTAGGATGATGGTAATACATACTTTATGCTAATACATTTTCAAGAGCTAATACTTTTGAAACCTGCAATCTGCTAAATTTTAATAGCATCCTGATAGCTGAGAGCTGCCTACCCAGCATTTTAAAGGACGTGAGAAATATCTGCAGTATAGCGTTCAAATTTAAAATTATGCCTGTTGAGTTCCCCCATCAAACATGTTACACTGCATTTTGCGAATGTAGCTTATGCATTATAGAGTATGAGGGCAGGCAGTGTCACATTTTCTGTCGTTCTACAGACTAATTTCTTGTCTCTTCATCTGTAGCATTGGAAGCGCACCTGTTACCGAGGCACCACAGCTTTCTTTTAAATATAAAGATTCTTTTAAGGTAATATTACTTTGAAAGGTCCCAGTGGCCCCTTTATCACCAGAAAACTCGATATACAAAACTTTCAGTGTTTACTTACTCCCCCCCCGCTTCTTTTTTTTTTTTCCTAAGTGTAAAAGCTACAAAACCTAGTGGTAAAAGTTATTTTTACTGTGTAATAACTTCTCTTCTGTAGCAGGCTTTGCAGTAAGAAAGCAGATAGTACCTTATCACAAACATTTGGATCTCCTTTGTCTGACAGGTATTTTTCAATTACTGGCAACTTATTCTCCAGTGCAGCTCTGAAGAATGTGGGTATATCCACTGGTCCTGTCTGATGGAAAGAAACATACAGGGCATAAATGTGTGTGGCACAAAATCCCATCAATGCTTTCCCAGAAGAAGGTACTTCAATACTACTTACAATAATTTCTGGTTCAGGTTCCTTTAAAACAGGTGCTTTCACTTTCTTGCATTTTTTCTTCTTCTTCAGCTGAATAATTTTTTCAAGATCCTCTAAGTTTTCAAGTTTTGACCTCTCCTCTAATTTCTTCTTCTTCAGCTGAAACAAATCAAGGAAACCAGCAAGTTGAGCTAAGTATGACCGCACAGCATGTTGATACTATTCAGCTGAATTCAGTTAAGATGAGGTGAACTTTGAAATAAGTTGTCTTTTTTACAGCTAGGTCTAACTGACCACTAGAATAAGTTACTAAGTGTGTGAGAAATTCTACATCATCTATAGTTTTCATGCACTGTTGGACCTCTTTCTAAATGCTGCTTCAGCCTATGTTGTGGGCTAGGTAGCATGAATTTGTGGTGGGTGTTAGGCCAGGAATCAGAGCAGCACTGTAGTTCCTTCTGGCCCAACAATTTAAGAAATCTCATATGCAGCTTATGAGAGCTGGGAAGCCACTGCAGTTTTAGCTGACTTCCACCAAGCGTTTTTTCTTCAACCACTTTTATGATGCAGGCTCTGACTTATTGTAACTTAATCCTCTTGGATGAAAAATATACCCTTAAGTGAAGAGCAAAGTTTATACTCATCTTTGCATTTCAGTTAGCAAGTGTTACGTTTTGGTAAGCCATGAAGAATGTCTTCAGTATCCTTGGAGGGGCAGTTCAATAAATGTTCAAGACTTCTTCAGGACTGCTTGTAAAAAGCATCCCTGCATGAAGTCATATGGGGCACTGCTAACATCGAGGTTAAGTGTGTTTTCTGAACAGAGATTCCAGGTGCCGCAAGGTGTCCTTGACTCCAGAAAGAGGATTCACAAACAAGTGGTAACTCAGAGCAGATACAGATGACAGATTCTATCCCATGGCATCATTAAGAGTAAATACATTGGTAAGACCTTGTCATATGGTATACATTTTTTTTCAACAGAATTCTTATTCAAGTTATTTCCACCTCTTCTTTTTATTGATCTCTGCATTTAGGGTTTGATCTGTGGATAATTTCCTTATGGAAAATAATTATTAATAACGAGTGAACTGTGGATCAACTGGAAGCACAAAACATTCTTAGGACCCTGTTTAGGAGGAACTCAAAAAACCTCTGTAGCCAGTAATGATCTCTCTGTTGAAGCTGAAAGTCAGTAGTGTTTATTTTAATATTTCTGAGGCTCACTTTCCAACCCTTCTTTCTTCAGAATAAAGTCTATGGCACTTGCTAGTTAAATTTTTCATTTCCAAATCACTTTAAATTTTTAGATCAGTTGGTTGCTTATTCACTAAAGAATTTAAGATGTTACAGCTGCTGTATTTTGGAGGGAAAAAAATCAGTTCTTAGGGATACAAGGAGAATTGTCATGTTCCAGGAATACAAAATGGTACTTTTTTTGTAGACCAATATCACTTTCATTTGTAATTGTTTTTCCCAAATGTGCAAGTAAGCATAATGCAGTGTTTTCATTAAAAGTGCATTTTAATGGTAGATAAGGCTTCTGGCTTCAGAAATACACTCTTACATCTTTCTTGAGTTAGTTATTTTTGGTGGTAGTCATTAGGTGTGCACGCTGAAAGTGTCTTACTAGCTATGATTGCTGCCCCCCTTACTGACAGATAGCAGCAGGTGACTCTGGGCAGGAGGGAGCCCCCAGAGTTTCAACCAGGCATTAATATGGGGAGGTTTTGGTTCTGCTTCACAGCATTACTGCCTGCATCCACAGCCTACAAAATCCAGCAGATCTCCATGGCCTTCAATGGATTTTAGACAAATCTCCTTTGGTAATGATCTCCCAAGGGTCTCTCTAGCTCATCGTGCATGTGTTTCTAACTTAAACAGAGGCAAAACTTCAAGAGCTGCAGCAGAAAGTGCACACAGGATGATAAAAAGCCAAGCACAAAACCCAAGAGCCTACCTCTGCTTCTATTTTTTTCTCCTTCTCATAAGCCAAATCACCCCGGCTCAGTGAGTGTTCAGAGACTGTCTTAAGGTCCTCCTGCTTCTCTAATCTTACAGCAGCTTCGTACTCTCCATTTTTGAAGTCCTCAGGGAGAAAGTTGCCAGTCTCTTTATCATCCACCTTCTTCCCTGTCACCTGTAAAAGCAAACATGATATGATATAAGCAACAATTTCATGACTGCAGTAGCCACCCCCTGGGAACATGGATTACCTAGGGGATAATTGCATGTCGTTCCTGTCCTGCTCTAGGGGTGTGTGACAGACAGAGTGCAGACCTCGTTCAGCCTGAGCCTGGATTATCTGTGTGTGCAAATAGCTAGAGCAATCTCACTTGCAGGCAGATATCCCACATCCATGCAGCAAACCACCCTTGGCATCTTCAGGGATTAGATCAAGGTCCATGATGCCAACTCACAGTCTAACTCCTTGTGTGAATGGGGCTGAGCTGCTGCTATACTGACAAAAGCCAGAAAGTAGGGAAGAGCATCCTTTTTGTTGAAGGTTTTCTTGTTTGTTCACTCACCAGCATGTGTCAGACTCATGTGAAGGCTGTAAAAGGCTGTGGGGGAAAGCGCCATCCCAACCAGCAGCTAGCACCCCATGAGTGTTATCAGGGGAACTGAGCAGGTAGAGTGGGAGGAGAGACTTTCTCCCTTGGGACCCTACAGTTTTATTGAAACACATTCAATGCAGTTAAATAGGGTTGCGGAGTTATTTCAAAGTTTGTTTTACCCATTGCTGTCAGTACCAAAGTCCCCATTTATAGCACTTAGCAAAATGGTAGAAGGTAGTTCCGGCAGAGAACCTGTGATGCTGTGCAGCAGCACAACTTGCAAAAATATTTCTGATGCTTAATTGATTATGTACACAGAGACAACTCGTTAAACTTAGTAGAGGCTGTTGTGTATTTTGAGAATAGTTCAGTAAATTAATGTGGCCTAGACTGCCTTTCCATTCAATCACCCTGTGAAATTGTATTTATAACAGAGTTTAACACTAGAGAAACTATCAGGGCGTTGCCAAAGAATTTAAGACAGCATTAACTAGTTAGTTAGTAGGGCATAGCCATCTGGGAAGAAAAGCAGTTTCTGCATGATGTTCCAGTGTTTTGCTGGATCACCCCTGTTTTTCAAGTTTATTGATCAGATCAGGCATTCTCAGTCTGAGCTCTTCAGTGCAATGTGCACTAGTGGTTTGGTTTAGACATTTTTTTTCGAAGGCTTGTTACATCATGAACAGCAGTGGGTGTAGGAACTGTTATTTTATTGTTAGAAAATAATACTATTACTAAACTGTTCCTGTAGTATCAGAAAATACTTTAGTTTCTTTGCACTGATACCTCTTCCCAGTCCCTTACTAGACTGGAATTACTCCGTGTGATCATAAACTTAATACTTTCTAAAAAGCCACAAAAATTAAAATCAAGGTCAAAGAAAAGTATATAGCTAAATTTTGGTCAGTCTCTTCTTCCTGGTGAGCTATGTTCTGATGCAAAATTCAGACAGCTATGTAGTTGTATCAGGTATCAGTGGTGAGCACCCTTCCCAGAGAAAAGTTAAAGTGAGAATATGATCGGATAACATACAGGGTATGCAGCTAGAGCACAGCATTGCTGGTAACCTGCTAAATCTCCTCAATGATCCACAAAGATTGTCTCTCTCTGCCTGGTATAATGACAGTCTAGAAAGAAAAGTAATTATGAATAAATGAAAGAAGGGTGTACCTACCAGTTCCTCTACTTTCATCATCATCTTATTTGCTGGTGTTTGAAGGCTGTACTCCTGTGCAGCTGAAAATCCCAAGTGCTCAGGCCAGCTCTGCAGGGAGCGCCACGCTAGCTTTGCTTATATATCTTTGGGAGAACTGTGCTTGAATGAGATAATCTTCCAACCTGGGAATCCAAGTGTGCCCCTTGGGCTTGCCAGCTGAGAGGTAGGCTCGCGCTCATTCCAGACATGTTAGCGAGCCAGATCTGGTGTCAAGGCAGGGAGGGGGGCGTCAGTTGGGCGAGGAAGGGTGAGCCTTACAGTCTAACCGCATTGAGTATGTGAATTGGAATGAAATGTGAGCTCATCATTCCTTTTGCAATGACTGCACTGCTCAGCAATGCGAGTCATTCTGTTCCCAGTGCCCACTAGGACAGCTGTCTGTTGATATAGCATTATAACTTCATCTTGGGTTTGGTTTTTTTTAGTTGTTTTTTTTTTTTTTAGCTGACTTTCAGATGAACTGTAAGACACTAGAAAGGGTAAGTGGCGTATGTACAATACTTGTAGTAATATATTCCTGATAAATGAACTATGACCCCTTAAATCTCGTAAAGCCATTCTTTTCATTGCTATTTATTCTCGGATGATAAACAGTTTTAGGGGAAAGGATTTTTCTCATCATGATGGCAGTCTTCTATATTTGTTGGAAGGAATTCTCTGAAGGGATTACTTATTCAGAATGATGTCTCCAGTGCTAAAAGGGCCTATGACATGATAAGTTACAATCAGTGAAAGATCTCAAACCAACAAAGTTTGCATTTTTCAATTTGCAAATTTTACATTGTCAGTAATTATAAGCAGAATAATAAATTATGACCTATTTATGCCAAAAAAAGAGAATAAAACTAATTGTTTTCTCAGCCAATATTTTCCTTTGGACATGAGGGAATAGTGGCACAGAACTGATTTGTCCATTTTTGGATATAAGATGAGATACAGACAAATGTATATAGATGATGTGTGTGTTTTGAGGAAAAGGAGTTATTGAGACCTTCAGGAAAGCTTTTCTTTTGCCGTTAATCAGAGTAGCCTGGAAGCAGGAGAACGAACATCAGCAGAAGGCAGCTTTATAGAAGGAAGATGCACTAATCTTTGCATTTAAAGAGTGTGGATAAATGCCAAGAAAAATCAGTTCTGTCATTCTGGAACACTTGGAGCTCCTGTCTGGTGATATATAAGCCTAGCTGTAGACATCTGGGTCACCTGGCTGAAATGAATACAACTGCTCAGGTGCTTCAAGTACAACATGTACATAAGTACTTCACCAAACCAAGACTTAACTATCTTGGGTGTTGTTTATATCATTAGCATCATTAGCATGCTGTGTTCCTGACACTGACCTTTCAAGGTGTTTCTCCTTTGAACTATCACCCAGTAATCTGAGTACCTACAAACTTATCTTCTGGTGCCCATCATACCTATGCCCTCCCTTTCCCTGAAATGAAGCTGGACATCAGATGGTTCCTTTACTACTCAGAATATATATGACATTAGAGGATGAGCCCCAGAACTAAAATAGAGTATGTGACAGCAAGAGAACCTTTCAGAACATTTTTTTCCAAACCTAAATTCAGCTAGGCTATCATTCCCCTTGAGTGATATGTCCTGAATCACACTGCTGGGCTTTTTTTCACAGCAGTTTTGTACACCTGCTATATGCCGCTATGAGAAGAGACATCTTGGTTTGGCTTTTTCTTGTTTACAAATGTGCTGTAATAGCTTATCTCAGTCTGTTTTGTTCTGTGATGCTTATTTGGGAGATTGTCTTGAAATCCACAACCCTAATGGGATGGCTTCAAAGATCTCTTCTGGTCTAGTGGAAACTGATCACAGTGGAGACCTGATACAGGAAGAGAAATGTTGGGATTTGCTTTAAGAACAAGAACTGTTTAAGAAGCTGTGAAATACTTCTGGCCCCATTGTATTTGAAGCTTACTTTTCTTTTTTTTTTTGCTTTCTCTTTCTTTAAACAGCGTGATATATAAAACTAGCTCAGCAAAACCTAAACTGGAAGGTTTAAGTGGATAGATCTTCCTCTGCTGATGGTATGTAAATCCAGAGCCAGAGTAGCTTTACAGGAAACCTCAGTGCTCTGAAGGGAAACACAAACCCATTTCTCACATCATGAATGCTACCAAAAAAACCCAGCTTATTTAAAGATAATTCAGTAATTATCTTTAAAACATCATGTCCCTTATGACTAGGAGAATAATAAAGAAAAGAAAAGAATCTTACTTGATTATCCTGAGTTTCTATGTGAAAAGGATGGCACACAGAAACCCACTTTAATGAAAGGCTGAAATCTAAATTAACCTAATGGTAAATGCTTTTAAACTAAATGTCATGTAAATCAAGGTACCTCTTTTGAAATAGTAGAAATGCGCTGATTCATATCATCTAAGACTCTTGCCTGGATGCTTATTGTTGTTGCTTAATATTGGATGGGGAAGAAGTATAATAAGCTTGCAACCTTGTGCTGGATTGTAACCACTTAATCACCTTTCAACAAGTGATTTCTCATTAAGGCGGTAATAGCAGATGGTCAGTGGGAGATGTGTAACGGGAATCTGAAAAACTCTTGCCACTTTGCTAAAAGATAAGGGCAGACCAATGAT
The DNA here is from genome assembly GCA_013401335.1 of Brachypteracias leptosomus. NCBI lineage: Eukaryota > Metazoa > Chordata > Aves > Coraciiformes > Brachypteraciidae > Brachypteracias > Brachypteracias leptosomus. The sequence goes on from VYZX01006324.1 coordinate 62,449, forward strand.
CTCCAAGGTGTAAGGCAATCGGATATTAGCACCAAAAAAACTTCACAAAGGAAAACACAAAAGTGCAGTAGGCTCAGCATGACGGGGAAAACTATATGGTACATCCTGTTCCCTGCTATCAAAAGAGTTGTCTGAATACCGTAAAGAATTTTTGTAATTAATTTTTTTAATTGGCTAATGGCAGAGAGAAAGCATTATGTGTGACACAGATGATATTGCCACCTCTTGTCAAGTGCATTACCATCATGTTCTCAATGTCGTCACTGCTGTACTCAGCTATCTTACATTTTCCAGCACTGTGCCCTTGGCTCCGTCCTTGCATCTGAAGATGTTGCCCTTTGGAATGCCTTTGTGCCTGGCTGTCTCTGTCCATCTCCTGCTGCTAAGTAAGTAAAGGCATGAAAAAATCAGTTTCTGGGGAATGGTTATGCACCTAAGAGGTTATTAATCGAGCAAACTATATTCCATGTGTGTGCAGTCAAGGATGAATTCATACCCAAGGTACTTGTAAGAAGCAGTAACCCATAGCTTACTCCTTCTGGATTAGTCATCTGCTGGTTTGTAATGGCTTATTTCTCAGTATGTGTGAGCACCAGCATGCCTTGCATATATCCACACATGACAGTGCTGTAAATGATAGTATACTACAAGAACTGTATTTGTTTCCTCCTCTTTTTTATCTGTTTTCCATAAAAGGCAGGAAACACTTTTATTTGTCTACTCTTTGATATTTATTGTCAAAAAGCAGTTTGAGTTAGTTAACTATAATATACAAATTATACCACTCATGCTCTAACTTTTTGAATGTAGTGATATATATATATCTGCCTGCTTTTTCTAAAATGATCAGGGATCATCTATTTAAAACAACATGCAGACTTCTTATCAATGTATAATTTTGTGCATAAAACTGCTAAAGAGAAGCACATTGTCTCCTTAGGTAAAAAAAACCCAACCAATCTATTTCACCTAGGAATATAAAGTTACTTTAAGTACAAAATTAGAATATGAGAAGTTATTAAATTAAAAGATGAGGCTATAATTCCATTTCTTCAGATCAGTTGTTATTGAAGAAACAAAGAAGTCATAATCTGGCAGGTTGCTGGTCTGGCCAACACAGTCCTGTGGTGTCAAAACCCAAACCAGCAATGAGTCAGTAGTTGCATCACTTACTGTAGGGCTTAAAAAAACCCTCCTCAAATGGCATTAGGGTTGGGGACAGCACATAACATTAAAAAAAAACAACCTTCATTTCTGTTTGAAAAGAAGGGATTTTAATTTATCTGAGGCCATAAGCTTTATCATTTAACATTTATACGACACATGAATGTGGTTAATTCACCTTAATGGGTCTCAATTAACAAGCAAGTGCAGCAAAACATACCAGAAGGGTTGTTGTCTGTGATCAAATGGGTTTATCTACTGGCTACATGGCCTTCCTAGTCAGCAGTATAGGTCAAGGTTGTGCTGCTCCAGCACTGCCGTACCGAAGCTACGTTCACATAACCTTTTTTGTGAAAAAGGTTATGAAAAACATACATTTTTGTGTGGTCAAGGAAGCACAATATTCCCTCAGCTGCTGCAAAAAGGCTTTTATGTATGAATGTGGAATTGTCTAAAGGTTTTCTGCCATTCAGAAATACTCCAGAACAACTCCAAGTCAGTCAGGAGAGGAAAAGTGTTTGAAGTAGGGAACTGAAGAAGTTATCCTTGCAGTGAGAGCATGCCTGTGAATCCCAGTCACTTGAGTCATGATCCAACAGATACCTATGCTATCATACTGCTCTGCAGTAAGCATGGCTAATGCTTTTGACTGGTAGTAAGGGAAAATTCATCTTCACTTCAGAGAGTGCATGAAAATTTTAAACTTTATTTTTATTTTGAATTTCACATTGTCTAAATTAAAGCCTACAGTTATTGAATCTTGCTATAGCTTTGCCCGAAAGCTCCTAAGTGCTTCCTCTCTTCCCAGTAGATCAATGCCTTTTGTGTAAAGGGGACACTATAGTTTTTGGTGATACAAACATCCTTCTGAAATGCTGCCTAGCATGCACAGGACTGTTCCTTGTTTATGTAGAAAAAAATCCAGGTCCTAGTTGTTCTTCACTCCACTTACATAGCAAAAGTAACAGCTCAGGAGACACAGGAAGGCTCTGTTGGGCAGCAGTGCCAGGCTTCATGAGCTATTCATGAGGGAGCGACGGTCACTTGCAACTGGCTGCTTCAATTTTTGGAATTCCACTCTGCAAAGGTAGCAAGTTCTATGTGGGGCTGCTAACCAGCAGTGGCCAAATAACACCCAACTGTTGCTTTTCCCTGTAACATGACATTACAGCACATGTTGAAGCAGTTATCTAACAGAATTCCCAAATCGCTCTCCCAGGCAAAGTCGAACAAATTACAGTCATAACATGCAATAACAGGGAGGACCTTGGGAGGTTGTCTAGTCCAAGTTTTTGCTCAAAACAAGGTCAAAATTTAACTCAAATAAGGCTGCAGAGGGCTTAATCCAGTTAGATCTTGAAAACGTCCAAGGATAGACATTTTGTAACTTTCCTGGACATCCTTATCTGATGCTTGAGTACCCTCATAGTGACTTTTTGTTTCCTTATATACAGTTGAAATTTTCCCTGTTTCACTTTATGATCATGGTCCTATTCTTTTCACATAAATCTCTGTAAAGGACCTGGCTCTGCTTTCTTTGCAGCCTCCTCATACACTGCTCTTAGTTCCCCTGAAACCTTGTCTTCTCCAGGCTGAACAAGTCTAGTTCAACCACCCCTTTCTTACTCAGTAAGTGCTCCAGCCCCTGACCATCTTAGGACTGATTTTACATCATTGTTTGGACATGTGATGAAAATACTAAACGACATTGTACCAGGAACTGATCCTTGTGGGAATCTGCTGGAAATAGTTCCACTCATTACCCTCACCACTTTGCGATCTGTCAGAGAGCCAGTTTTTAGTTCTTCCAAAGTGCATCCTTTTAAATCCATGTAATGCATGCTTTTCAATCATACCAACATATGCTGTGAAATGAAATGCCTTGACAAGCCCCAAGTAAACTGCATTAACATGAATGCTACTCTCAACAAGACCTTTCATCCTGTGGAATGAGACTTGTTTAAAAAGATCTGCATTGCATTCAGCCACATGGATTGGCGTTCATTGCATGTAACGTGTCTGATTCGTTCTTGATAAAGCTTTGGTTAAACCTTCCCTCACTTTTCCCCAGACTGAGTCAGGTAAGCCTGCTTGTTGTTCTCTTTCATCACTTTCAGCCAGTCAGAATATCTTGGGAGCTAAGAAAAAACAAAAAGGAGCATCTCTGCTTCACTGGCACTGAGGCTGGCCTGTGAGATATTTGGATGCAAGCCAAGAGCATGCTTACCTCAGGGAGGTTCCTGCATCTTGTGAATAAAAGGAAGCTCAGGGAACCAAGGCAAGAAAGAATTAGATGAAGTTTGCTTAAAAATATGAGAATGTTTTCATATAACATTGATTTGGTAATCTCTTAGCAAAACAACAGTATGTCACAACACTGGTATAATATGTGCACTCAGGCATAACAGCCTCTTTTTCTCATTTATTGAAGTTATATCCTCCATAAAATATATCAAAGAGCTTACCTGGAAAAAATAATCCTTTTATGGTTTCTTGTTTATTTGTTTTTAGCATATTGCAATTAAAATGTAAACGCATAAATCTGCTTCACATTAAATTTGCTGAAAAGCTTTTTTCCTCCTTTCATGAGATGAGGTTTCATTGGCAGTGAGATATTATTGGATTTGCATCCAAGCTATTTTTAACAAATATCTCCTTTGCATAATACCAGTGAGGGTGGAAAAGCATTGATGCAACTTTGGAGCTACTTTACAACATACTATGTTGGTCATCCTCTTAAGGCTACAGGATAAGTATTTCTGTGATTGCAAACACAGATGGAAAAATCAATTATCTCTTTTTTATCAATTTGTTACAGGTATAGTGCATATACTAAAAATGTAATTTGAGTTTAATTTTAGATAAGGGAGCAATTAAAAACCAACCAAAAAGAAAGAAAGAAAGACCCTCAAACCCACCTTTTCCTCTAAAGTATCAATCAGAGACAAATCTATGTCAGATTAAGAACTTGGAAAAAACCTTGTGCCCTTCTGTAACACACAGAACTTTCACAGGAGTCTGTTAATGACACTTTGGCATAGATTTCTGTGTTCTGTTTTATTTCAGGAGAAAATGTAGGGAATGCTTGAAAAAGGAGGGAAGAGGAGCTTGAAAAAGGGGGAAAGAGGAGTGAATAATCTAAATTGGTTTCTCTGGGCCTGCAGACTGCAATGTATTCATCTGCAGGCACTATTTTTAGTAAGTTGTTATTTCACAAAAGAAAATACCAAAAATTTCCCCCATAACTATTTTTCTCTCAGCGAAGACATCTTCACACAGAGCCAGTTGTGGTAGGGGTAGGCTGTTCCCCAGATAATTTGTTGTTATTCAAATGAAGGAGCTAGAAAGGTGACTAGACTGTGACTAGCCAGTCCTTGCTGAGGATGTACTAAGCCCATACTCTGCCCATATCTAACTCGCATACTCTTTAAGAAATTTTCTTTAAGATTTGCTTTTTTTTTTTTTTCATGTCTTTTTAGGCCATCTGTATGGTAAAGCCAGTGTAGAGGTAGATTGTTCTCACTATAACATGCTAAAATAACTAGGGAGAGCCTTCTTTTTCCTCCCCCCAGGGCATTGAAGGGAAGGATACAGGACAGCATTAATCTGAATGAAACACCAAATTTCATGGTGAAGGAATGTAGAAACAGACACATACTTTATTTTTTTTCTTATTGGATACAAGGAAAAAAAAAAAAAAAAGAAGAAACTGAAAGTACTAAAGGGCATTCTCAGTTATGTATGACAAACTTTTCAGGTGGCCAAGGGTTCTTGCTAGGCAACCGCGGAAGTGAATACATTCAGTGATATTCTGTCTGAACAGAACAAAGAGGCCACTCCCTTCTCTGACACTGATTCAGATCACTGTGTTGTCTTTATTTCAAGTGAGTTCAACTCTGTTGAGTAAACTTATGCTTTCATATCATGTTGCATGATGAGGAGGGGAAAGGGCATTTCTTTCCCATTTAGCAGCACGACTGGGAGAAGTTTTATGGAGGAAATAAGAAATCACCCAGACCGTTGCAAGAAACTGCAGCTTGTGAAACATAACACAGTCCTGGCTAGTTATTTTGCTTTGTTCATACAGTCACTCTGCAATTCTTAGTTTTGGCAGAAAGTGGAAGAAAAATGCTGAAACATTGCATGTCTGCCTAAATTCCACTGGGCTCCCAGCTTTCCTGAAGCGAGGGAGTAGAGGACATCTCAGGCTGACAACAACTTTCTCTGATCTACAGCCCAAATAGGTGTGGGAAAACATTTTTTTTCCTTTTCAATGTTCCTGAGCCTTATTTCTCAAAGATCAAACTCATGGTCACAGTCAAACACATGCTCGCTTGCATGACAGACTGCTGACTTTGTAGCCGGGTCCATATGGATTTGTGATTATCCGTGCAATTTCTGCTCTTAGTGCTTGAGCATAGAAATCAGGAGCAAATTTTTCCTCTTTGAGAGGAAAAAAGAATTCATTTGAGAGGTATATGATGTTTGTCTCTTCCTATCAGAAATTCCTACCAGGTGACCCAGTGACTTGCACAGATGTAAGATATAAGAATTGTTGCTTTCATCAAAAGGCAGTCAATCAATAAATTAGCAACAAGAGAAAAAATGTATTCCAAAATGAGCCAAAATAAAGCACTGCCACATGCTTTGAACATCTACCCAGTAATATTGGTGTATGCTGCATCCTACAATGGTCATTTATTATTGAGGGCTACTGCCATATGGAGCCTCTATCTCAGAAGAAAAACACAGGGCCTTCATACACTGAATTTGGGCTACCACCTCTAGTAAAACTTGAAGAAATTAATCTCAAGAGCCTGAATCCATGCTTCCCTCATCTTAATGCCTCATATTTCATGGAAAATTTTATAGGTTAGTGCTGATGAGTTTGGAAATGATGCTGCTTTCACTGGGGATTTTAAGGGAGAAAGAGCACCGCATTCTATATCAACCATAAATTGTTGATGAGAGGATGAAAGTATCTTCTCATTGGGAATGAACGTTTGGTAGAATAAACATTCAAGACATTACAGTATCATTCACAGGAACACATAAAGCTATGATGCAGATCTCCAGCCTGTTGAACCAAATGAATGAATTCCAAGTAAAATATTAAAACTATCAGTGCCGGTTGATTGAGAAAGTCAACTACTTTCTACTTATGATTTACACGACCAGGAACTAGTGGGAGAAAAAGGTAGATTTTTACATTCAGACAAAAAACCCTGTAGATTAAGCAGTCCCCATATGTGAAATCATAAGGTTGTAGTGCCAGATTTTAATTTCACTGTCTGAACAATTATTTCAGAAAGTGGGAATAGTCATGTGAAGGTGACTTTTTCCAAAGACAGAATTTCCAGACAACTCCAGCATTAAAATGCTCAGATTTGGAGAAGTTCCACCCTTTCTGCTGTGAAGTTAACATCAAGCACCTGCAAATACTTCTGCGGTCCCAGAGCTACTGAACAGCACATGTCGGGTTGCCCACTTTTCTGATGCTGAAAGGGAAGAGTCAGAATGCATCTTCCCATGCTAGCTGTAAGCTAACAAAACAAACAAACAAAAAGCAGCAACTTTCACATTTCATATAAGATGATGGAAGGATATTCACATTTGTAATAACTTATGTCTTTACTGCTTAATTTTCCACTGACCTTTCAAAGAACTACTCTTTCTACTGAGCTGCATAAGCAGTACTGTGTATGTGTTCCTTATGTTCTAGGGCAAGAAATGGTTCTAGAAAACAATGATGAAAGCAAATCCAACTTTGCTTTTCTCTTCTCTATTACAAGTTAGTAAATACTTAGCTAGCAACTCAAGGAAAGCAGCAGCCTTGCTGTCTGATTATCTCTTTACATTTTGCTGCAGCAGGTCACCTCATGTTTCTGAAACTGATACCACACATCCAAGCCCATGTCCTGTATCACAACACACATGCGTAAAAATGATTGCATGTTTATTTCGTGGTTGGTTGTAACAGAATGAAGACATTGAAAAACCTGTCTTTATCCCTGTGTGCCAGAAGTCATTCATAAATAAAACTAGAAAAGAATAATAGTTTGAGTAAGGGGTTAAAATGTAATTTATTGATTGATTTTTAATTACAACTGTACATTTAAGAATGGCACTTGTTAATCTCTTATCAAAGCATTCTATTTTTCTTTGATCTAACTATGATTTATTGAAAGCAGTTGCCACAGGCATCTGTAATCCTGCTTTAAATCCCTCTATGCATTCCACTCTGTTCCAGGCTGGCCGCCTTCCATCCAGTGTGGTGAAGTCTCCCAGGGTATTCTCCCTTTTGTTTGTGTGTGCACCTCCCATTTGTCTCTGCTGGAGTTACAGGCACTCATATACATGTGAGTAGTCCTTTCAAGTTTATGTTTTCTTTGTGGGGGTTTTTTTTTTGCATATTAATTGATTAATATAATTATTTGCTACTCTGGAAGATCTCCATTGTCAATATTAACAGAGCCTTCAGGATGTGGGGGAAAGATAAACATTTTCGTGCTTGTTACTGGCTAAGAATAATAGCAGCAACATGTAGCAGCTTTCACAGAGTGATAGTGTTTTATTGACATCTGTATGATATTTTTATTTTTAAAAAAAGATTAAAAGTGAAAGTTTTGAGCCTCAGACTAAAAGCTGGAAAATGGTGTAACCTCTGCCACCTGTAAATGCCAAGGAAAGTGGCGTGGGCAATTCTGAAGCAATCCCATAGTCATTCCGTACTTGCAGCGAAGTGCTGGTTTTCCTTACACACATAGTTTTGCATTCATGGGCTGTCCCAAAGCCATTGACCTGGCACAGAAGTGAAGTATAGAAGCAAAGTGAAATGTACTTCTGAAAATGGTATCTAATACATTTAGAGACTAATTACCCATTTTTTACTGAAAATAAAACCAAGCACTGTAGATTGTAACAATTGCTTAGCCATCAGAGATCACAAGGGAGATAGATATGTACCAACTTGGAAGCAGAATCAGGCAACTTGCAGGTTCTTGGTCTGAGTGCACCTCCATGTTCTTAAAAAAGTTACAGTTGAGTAGAATCAGTCTGTGATGTTTATAGATTTTTTTTTTTTTTTAAGTATAAACCTACAAATAGATAACCAAACATATGAATATTCAAGCAATTTTATGACTAAGCTAGATTACTGCACCATATTAACCTAGTCATGATGGGTATAGCTATACCTAGAACACCAGTGTTATGCAGACCAATGTAGTGTTTTGGGCTGTGACCTCTCCTTGTTCCTCTGGTCCCCACAGTGAATCACCATACAAAGATGTGCACATTGTCCTAGCTTAAAGAAGCATAGCTATGCAGGAGCTTTTCTTATTTCACCTTTTCCATGGTAACATAGGTTCTTTCTAGAGATAAAACATGCAGGTGACTGATCAAGTATACAGAGTAGATTTTGAAATCCACTAAAGTCTCCTTGCTATTCCAGTCAGTGTTTATCCTTAGAAAGTTATTTAAAGCTGTTACCGCATCATTGCAGGCAAGTCCATAAAAACTTTAAAAAAATGGGTGGTGGTGTCCAGATGACGTAAAAAAGTACCACTAGAACTTCTGTTTCATCTTTCACACTTTCATCTCACATGATTTTTCCTGTTTATCAGTGCTAGAGAGTGGAGGCTTGGTCAACGCTAGAACATGTGACAACAGATGACTCACCTTATTCACCTGCTTTTCACTCAGGTGGCTTCTCTGTGGAAGGCGCTCACATGTAGCTTCAGATCCCATTAGCAGTTCAGGAGCCAGAGGAAGAGGCATATTTCCAGTCTTGCAGAAAGACTTGTTTGCTCAAGTGTCACTCCGCACATTCTGGATTACCAGCCTCATCCTGTTCTTTCAATACAGGCACTTGTTTGAGGAAGAACCAGGCCAACCAGTGAGCATAACCGGTTGACTTTTCCATATCTATGAAAGTAGGCAATGTGGAAGACAGCTGGCAAGAAAATGGAGCTTAAGAAAATGGAGCTTAAGAAAATGGAGCTTGAGAAAATAGAATTAGGTAGTGGATGGAAGATCTGACCTCAGCAGAAATAATCTTGTATTGAAAAAAACCCCAACAATCAATAGCTTCATGAGTACTTTTTTTTAGGTATGCATTTTATTTAAAGCAGTTACTTTAGCAATCGTAGTATTTCTTGACACAAAACTGGGAACTAATACAATCTTAGCTATGTTCTGTTGACTTCTGATCTGAAAACATGCACTGCTCACATCAAATGATCATATGTTTACATCCAGACTGAACTCAAATCTGAACTCCCATTCTCCCCAGAATTGCTAAGGAGTAAAATCTATTTTGCAAGATGCTTGGTTTTTTAACAATTCCTGCTAGAAGTTTGTTATGTCAGATGCCAGCTCCTAATTCTTTTGTAGTCTTCCTTTACAAACATACTTTCAGACAGACCATGACATGCCTCTCTTAGGAGTGGTTTACATGAGTTGTTTGTTGTGCTGGCGGAGTTCTTTTTGATAAATTTTCCCTGCATCTATACTTGGAGCCCTTCAGTCCCTCCCTTGGTGGGATAAGAGTCAACTTGCACATCAGGATGCCCTGAAGATGGGCTCACTGCCTGTGTGAATGCAGGGTCCACCAGCAATCCCCACATGAGCTGTGCACACTGTGAGCTTAAGACAGACAGCCTCATTACTGGTAAAGGCATGATGTGGTCGTACAGGCCCAGAGCCATAACATTGCAGCAAACTGCACCCTGGTCCTTCCCCACTCTTGCTGCACCAAGTGGGTGGTGTAACTGTACCCAGAGAGGCCTTGAGAACATGTAAGGATAGGACATACATGCTCGCCACTAGCTGAGACAGTTAGATAGGGGAAACACACTCTGCACATAGGAATTGCTTTGTTTCTATGGTTATCGTGAGTTTTGTGTTGCAAATCACAAGTCGTGTACTTGTGCAAGAGCGTTTAACAGAGGCAGACCAGTTCCTTTATAAGCTGATGGGTTTGACCACCTGCTGCTGACAGACATTTAAAATCCAGAACGCTAATCACAGTATAAGGATCTGCCAATTTTGTCTTGACAGAAATAACCACAAGCACAAATTACATAAGTTCAATCTTGTATAGTCTGTAAAATATAAGTGAATTAATGTGATATTGGTTATTGAAACATAACAAAACCTAATGAACTATTCATTGTGGAGAGAAGTACTATCCCAGGCATAACCTGTGTTTTATTTTGCATTATTATGCTATAGATACTGAATGTCAAATGGCTTTAGACCTCTTAGAAGGAGCTATAATTCTGTACTTGTCAGAGTAGGCAGAAACATCTACTTCAAAACCCAGAACTTACAATCGTATCTGATGGGGTATTTCAACTCATTTTAGATTGTACTTCCAGCATTTCATTCAAGCATATAATTCAAAGTTTTTGGAATGAAATGCTAAATTTTACCTGTGGATTATCTGTATTTCAGAATATTCTCTCTATTTCTCTTTCTAGGTAGTAAGCTGTTCAGTTCATAACTTACATGAGTTGAAGGCTATGGCCTAAAATCTATAGTCTCCTGAGATGCCATAGATGAGTTTGAAGCTTCCCCCATAATCAGCTCTTGACTTAAATTGGCTAAAAACCGACTGAATGAAGCTAATATGTCCAAAGCAGAGACGACAATAACAAAAGAAGCCCTTGAGCTATTTCCTTGCTATGTAAGAGCACCATCAGTTAAAAGCAGAAATCCCCTAAATCATAAACCAGGCTACAATGCTTTCTCAGAACCCAGCAACCACAAAATAGATACTACCCTCAGCATTTTCGCAGAAGGTTGTGCCATAGTTATACTGAACTTGACCCTGGTTGCCCCAGTTCACCTAAAATGACAACCGTTTTACTTTCTCTTTGACCAGCACATAGCAAATTTATCTCACTTATGTCCTGCTGGCAGTGTGTTGTCAGCTGGTGAGATGACTTATGAAGAACTGTCACATGAAGAAGAGCAACCATATGGACGGTGTTGTTAGATGCAATAAAAGGACCACAACCATCACCATGTTGAATTGCACAGCTTGTCTCTGTGTCATGGCTTTTTACCTCTTTCAGGACAATATTTATTCAAAGTAAACTAAACACAAAAACTCAACCATAAGACTTCACAGCTTCCAGGAACAAGTTATTAATACCAGTTCTGCTCACAGGAGAAAAATGGAAACAACTCTGAAAAATTCATCAAGTGCTGCTTGTTCTAAGCATAGATGAGTTTCCAGAATCATACATCTCGTATCTATGAGATTATTGCTAGGCTGAGCTACTGTAGTGAACTCTTCAAGCTTAGCATACTTCCTACCTCATTAAAATGGCTTATGTGAGGGATGAAAGGGAATAGCTGTTAATAGTATCTTTTAAAAAAAAATGAGATGAGGTATTTATTAGTTATAATAATCTCAAGTGAGAAAGAGGAGTCATGTAACTTTTAGAAGCATCAGTCACAAGTGGACCAACTCAGCTGCTCTGAGGCTCTGAACATGGAGCTGCAACTGCAACACCACCTATGCAGCCTTGGCAGCTGCGCGTTCATGCAGCCACTAAGTCCGGGGAAAACATGTGGTCAGAAACTTGCAGAGTTTTGACTGAGGACTGATAACCTCAGCAGCTGCTGAGTCTCCCTTCTACTCTATCTGTACAGGGAATGCAAGCCCTTCACACTAGAAACTATTCCCAACTGCAGCTGTTAGGTATTCATAACAAATGGCTAATGGCTAAAATTGTGTGTTGTGGACAGTATCATCTTTCATGTCACATAGGGACAATTGTGTATTCTCCACTGCGGCCGGGATACTGAGCTGTCATCCTATCATCTGGAGCCGTACTCCTAGACCAGGAACTGCAGTTACTGCGCATTGAGTTCTGCCCCTTGCTAATGCCTCCTTTGTATCAAGTTACTGTTTTCTAATGTTATAGATCTACCAGAACCAGGTAGCTGATACTGTGTCTCACTGCAAGAGATGAAGTGTAACTATAGTAGTCCTGTCTATGACTTGCATTTAGATCAGGTTTGATTCCAGGTTACAGCAGGACAAGGGACATGCACGTCCCATTCCAGAGTCCCTGTAAGTTTGTGCTTCCTAAGGCAGCATGCCACTTGTGCTGATGTCTGGTATCATCAGGAGAAAATACAAGGAGGATTTATTCTGTTAATGAATGAAGGGAGCTAAGCTGCTGCTGACCAAAGTGAAGTTTCTGCTGGATTGTTCTGAAATGCCTTCCTCAATCAGTCTTCTGGGAAGAACAAGCCTTTGTACTGATTTACACTGTAGAACTGATCTGAAAGAATATTTCCATGAATCAATTTTCCAACCCACAGAATTTTGCAACCTTGCAAGAATCTGCTTTTTGTTAGAAGTAGATTTGTGAAGATACAATGAGATGCCACAAACAGCCTGATGAGCTGTAAAGCATACAGAGAAACTACTACACTGTGTAGGAATGCCAGTGCAGGCCAGTGGCCAGAAAGTGCAATGATGTATCCCACGCGTGGGACCTGTTAGGCACGCACACCGCACCAGTGCTATGTGGGTCCCAGAGCCTTCAGGTCCCTGCAGTCCAAACACAAGTGGGTGGCACAGTTGATCTTATTATGTATCATATTCATCCTGGATATGCTGGACTTAGTGAAAATATTTGGAACAACTCCATTGTGCACACAGAAACAACTTGTCTGGGATTTCCTGATGTTCAGCACCCAAATAACTGGGAGGTTTCCCCTTGAAGTGGTAGATTGCATATTGCTACCCCAAATCAGTAGAATTGGTGCGTAATATATGATTGCTTGTCTTTCTCCAGCTCTAAATCTAGATTGGATGGATCAAGATTTGAACTCAGGGGCAAAGGCTTATACAGAAACAAGGGAAGGAAGAGGAGAAGCAGAAGGAAACATCACTTGCTTTCTCTGCCTTGTAATGAAAAAAACCACTAGAGCCCAGTTCTGCTCCTGTGAAATGATAGGACACATTGCATTACACTCTGCCAACCTTTAAAACATTCTGAGATTATTTTTAAAATAACAAGAAGAGCCACATGATTTCTTTCTTGTTTACAGGACAAATGTTCTCACAAAATAAATCCAGCAACAAAGGGGTGTGGCGAGGGAAGATGAATAGCATTTGGTTTCACTAACAGTCTAGTCGGATGAAAATATCCTTCCTATATCTGTATCTCAGGGTGTGCTGCTGGTCCAGTGAAATCAAGTTGCATAATGTTCAGCCAAAAGAGCACCAATTTTGGTCTGACGTGTCGATGATGAGATTTATTGGAGTGTGAATCAGTATAAAGAGGCACTGCAATATTTGTTATCAAATAGGGAAATGGCCTCATCCTGAAATTCACTGACATCACTTGCTTGGTGCTGAGCCCTAGACTCCTGTGGGAGTTAATTGGAGCTGAGAGCTTTTTTGTATCTTAGGGTGCACCTCATAGGAGGGTGATATACAGGATCCTACTTCTCAAATGCTGACAAGCTCTCCTTCTTCCTTGCAGTTCAATTTTAGAATTTGTCACTGGCATGTATATTTTGTGTCCTTTTTTGCCATCACATACTTAAATAAAGGTGCAATTGTTATTGAGATGAGAAAGGTAAAAGTCCTTAGTCCTTTTTGTGTAATTTTGCCTTAGCCGAAATATTTTTTCTGATGCAAAGCAGAAAAATAGTGTCTATTTCAAGAGAAAACTAAAAGTTGGCAAAACTTTGAGTCAGTAGCACCTTTTCCCCTCTCTCTGATGTGCATCTTCTCTTCATGTACTGAATTAATCTTTCATTTCATAATGAAGCGATTCCTTCAAAGGGTAAGGTTTCTTAATATTGGCAGGATTCTTGTCTCTGAGTTTGATTTGGGTTTTAGTTTGGATTTCAGTTGTTGAAGAAATGATCTTATAAAACTATTGAAGCCAATCTATCACTTCATTGATCTGGATTTCTAAATTCACTTATACCTTTTGCAGAAGAGTTTCAAATATTTTTAAGGACTATTTTAGCTTAAACTGACCCTCTGAACTGGATGCCAGGGAACAAGCACTTCAGATTCAATGGTGCAGCTGGGAAGAAAGAAATCACCCTAACGGATTAGCAAATTCAGGAACTTGTTCAGAGTTTAAATTTATAGAGGATCTGAGGTTTTGGCTTTCATGTCCATGGGCTGAATCCTTCCCAGATCTTACTAAATCCATTCACAATTACATTTTTTTAATTTACACATAAAACATGATTCATCATGAATACCATTATACTAAAAATAAAAGGAATGGTGATAAATGATAATAAATGCAAACATATACATTGCTCTTTGCTATTTCTCTACTATTCCTTCCCAGTTTCTTTTACACCCTAACAAGACAGTGAATCTCTAATCCATAACCTCTAATCTCTGGTACCATATACTAGTATACTAAGCTGCTCCTGAAATAAAACCCTCTAGTTTCATATGTCATTTGTATTCTCCAACTCCCACCCACATGTTTGGAAGCATATGAGGCATAGTATATGTGCTACAACACAAAAGACATCTATCCACAAGGCTGCAAAATTTTGTGGTATTAATTTACATAAAGTAGGTACTTATAAATCACAATATACTTCTCTGTGACAGCATATTTTAATGTAATTAATTCACATTCATACCATATCTTCTTAAACACTGCTATTTGCATATTATTGTATTTTCATAAAATGGTGTAACTGTTTATTAGAATACTAGGGTGGTATTGATCAAGTCTGAATGCAGCTGGTTTTAAACAGGAAGATAACATAAAAATGCCCATTATAGCTCACAGATAGTTAGAATTACAACAAACTTTATAAAGAATTATTAACTATATTCTTTTGTTTGAAATCTCAGCCATCCCTGCACTCTGCTAACAAGCTGTGCTGAACTAGCAGATGTTTCTACTAAGGACCACTGACCAGCTGACCTCCTGGAAGGTAGCTCATAAAAGAGGAGAGGATAGCACACCAGACCAGCCCCAAATGAGAAAGCAAGCTGAACTGGAGTGGATCAGAGCAGCTTTGGGTGATAGCAGTCTCCTTTCTAGCCCTGAACTAAAGTAAGTGCTACTTTTATTTTGGACTATGATGGAGGGAGATCTGCTTGCTCTGTTTACAGTAATGTGCTGTAGCCTGTTTACTGTGTTTCTGTTTGCCATACATAATGGCACCTCACAGGATTTGTGCTTTGAGATTATTGTTTGTGCGACCTGAGATGTTGTGTAGATGTTCAGATTTTGTTTGGGGTTTTGGAATCTGTTCTTCAACTAGCTGCCTTTCCCCAGAGTCATGGGGGAAAAAAAGGTCAGGTAAAAGTTTCACTAACTTCTGTGGATCTATAACGCTAAGCTACTTGTTAGGCTTTTAAGAGTTCCCTCTGGGACAGAAGATAAATAAGAAGAGAGGATGGATATGACACCTGTGTTTCCTGGAAAGCAGTGAGAAAGGGAATAAGATGTGAATAGAAACCTTCACTTTGTGTGATGGACCAATTGTCAGTCTTCTGCAGGAGCAGTTCTTTCGGTGGGGTGGTGGGGGAAAAAAAATTAAAATCCCTTATTTGATTTTGTTGATGAATCTGCCTTTCTCTGCTGCAGCCTTCTAGTTCCACCTTTGAAGGGGAAAAATACCCCAAACCCTCAGATGGCCATTCTAATACTTGTCAAAAAAGCCCCCCACTCCTCTTACACCTACTGTAAATCTGAGTCCCTTATTCCCCTTGTTTCCTTCCTGATCCCGGTTCCCTCCCAAGCTGCAGGATGCATATAGGGCACCAAAGCAGGTGACCACCAAGGTATGTGAGCTACTTTGGGACATATTACTTACTGTGAGACATCTATGAAAAGCACTACCAAGCACTCCAGAGAGAGAGAAAGAAATGTGTGTGCGGCATTCTTGTCTGCTCTGGAAGCAGAAATGTTCACACAAACCCCCATATGCAAGAGGTGTTCATGTCTGGATGGAGTAGGGCATGGAGGAACTCTGCAGCTGGCTGTATGTAGCCTCTGCTTTAAGGGCTTCATCTCCACTGATGACAAAGGCTGTCTGAGTCCTAGAGGCAGCAAGTTATTCTGTTTCTGTTATCTTGTGAAAGGGTAGAGGTGGTTACTGAAAGTGGTTGCTGACATCAAGCTGTTTTGACCGGGAGTGTGCCAATATCCACCTTAGTACATATCAACAGGTGTTAAGGAGCAAGAAAATCATGTTTAAGGATTGCCAAATATGACAGAAGTGAAGGAGCTTGGGTTTTGTAGGTGTGTTTTCCTTTTGGCTTTGCTGCTTCACTAGTCAGATGGCTCTCCAGGTCTTTCTGCTGGCTACAGAAAGTAAAAGACTGCAGTAGGTCCTTGTCCAAAGCCTAGTTTTATTGTTGACCTTTCTGAGTGGCTACAAACAAGGCAGGATGCTGTCTGCCCTGTAACCATGATGGTGCATTGCCACTTACGTTTTCCCCCTCAAATGTTTAAAAATGCCATGAATCATGCTCTGTACCTCTTAGCGCTGGAATCTTGTCACTTCCGTGGCACTCAGAGCAAGTGAGCTGTGTGACTAAACCATGCTTGACTGTAGTTCCCAATTCTCTTCCTGTGACAGTTTACTATTGCTAATGCCCTGCTAACTCTCTCCAAATCTTGTTACAGGTGCTTTCATTACAAACACTGATTTTTTTTTCCTTCCCCCCCATCTCCCAGCAGCAGTGAGGCTGTGGAGGAATAATGCACAGCAAATAGTTTGACTCATGCGCACCTTTAGCCTCTGTGCTCGGCAATAAGACCTGCATTTGCACATCAGCTTATGGAGGAATGATTTCCATAGCAACAGCAAGTATATGTGGGATAGTATGAGTACTGCCTCAGAGAGCATATAAAGCACCTTCTTAAGAAATAACTAACTACACAGGCTCTGAAAAAACACTCACAATTGGCTACGTGGAGAAAGTATTGTGTAATGGCGGGGGGGGGGAGGTTGTGGCCAAAAAAATTATATTCATGTTTTGGTTTAGACACCACTACTTTTTTAAAAAACAAATTCCTGTCTATAGAGAATGGGGGACTTCTGCTTTATGTAAACTGTTAGTGGATGCAGACAGCATGGAAAGATCTGTGGTGATTCTTCAACAGTACAGTGAATTAGTACTCTTAGTGAAGATCTAAAGGGATGTCACCTGAGACAAGCATCAAGGGGGAGGGGAGAATGACAGCTCAGTTAGATGAGGGGGGAGGGAAGCAGGATCAACTAGAAGTCTTTAAATAACAGGTTTTATGGTTATTACTGGGGGGTAGGCTTTTTACTCTCAGAAGACAGGGAGGTGATGCTCTAGTACTTGATGTAGAGAAATGAGACAAGAAATACGCATGAAGGAATGAGAACCACTTAATTCTTGGTTCAGATATGTTACCACTTCAGAAGGGTTGGCCCCTTCCTTCTTAGTCCTTTCATGACCTCCAGGGAGATATGTCCCTGGGCACACATCTGCAGCGAGCTCTGCAGTACCAGCAGTGGTTACCTGGATACACATAGCTGTGTCTTCCTGAATGGCATGAGAGTGGGAGGAATTGCTTCAACTCATTACAGGTGGGAAAGAATAAAAGTAACCATGCTGATTTCATCACTTCCTTAGGAAGGTGATATCTAATCAACTCGGTGTGCTGCACTGCAGCAGAAGTATCTTAAAAATAAGCAGCTTTGGAAGGGGAAAATATCTTCATGTTTCAGATATTTGACTCAAACTTATTAATGTTGGGGATAGTTAAAACCATTGGAAATCTTGAATCCTATGCTTAAGCTGGATGCTGCAAAAGAGCTCCATGTGCTATGGAATCCTTGCACCTTCCACATGCAGGAAATCTGGATGCGTTTGCACAGCCTCTCTTCTTAGACCTTTATCCCACATTTTAGTAAATGATTACTGTTCCTGACTAGATTTATCTTCTGACTTACGCAACCAGCCTATTTTCTTTTTCTTCCTCCCCAGACTGAAGGTTGCATCCTGTAACTTTCACGTGTGCATGCAAAGTTTGCAGCAATGGTGAGAGATTTAGGAACATCCATCATGGAGGGTAAAAGATGGTATCTCCATTTTTGTCTTTTTGACACTTAAATAGTGGGAAGGCCAGTGTGGGGAGAGTGACAATTGACTGTTGGCTCTGTATGGTCTCTGTGTGCAGAGCAACAGCTGAAGGGCTAGCGGTGGGCCCTCATATTTGCAAATTTCATTTGTAAATGTGTGCTCTAGCTCTGACACTTGTGCTGAGTAGGAATCCTAGATCTGTGTCTTCATATAGGAGCAAAGAGCAGGGCTGTAGAATTTCTTCAAGCAGTGAAACTGGGGATGGCAAGCCATACCTGCAGATATCAATAATGGTGGGTTATCCCACAGTGTCTGCTGCTGTGGAGTTTAGATCTCAAGAACAAAGCAAGCTATTTTCTTTTAATGAGTATCATGTACTCCCAGCTTATGCTTTAATAGGATTAAACAGTCTCAGCATGGTCTTGGCAGGGTTGCATATACCCTAAGGCAGGAGAGTCTAGACTCTGTCTGCCCCAGGCATCCTTGTCCCCTTAATGCTGGCATGTGAAGGGAGCATGGCTCTGAGGGCACCTTGGCAGGTGCTGTGTAGCTGAATCCAGCCCTAATCACAGAATTACAGAATGTTAGGGATTGGAAGGGACCTCAAAAGATCATCTAGTCCAATCCCCCCACCAGAGCAGGATCACCTAGATCAGGTTACACAGGANATCCCCAACTTATACTGATACCTGGGGTTGTTCTTGCCCAGATGCAAGACTCTACACTTGCCCTTGTTATATTTCACTAAATTTCTCCCTGCCCAACTTGCCAGCCTGTCTAAGTCACACTGAATGGTAGCACAGTCTTCTAGTGTGTAAGCCACTCCTTCCAGTTTTGTCATCAACAAACTTCCTGACAGTGTACTCTAATCCCTCATCCAAGTCGTTGATGAATAGTACTATTGAATAGTACTGGTCCCAGTACTGACCCCTGAGGGACTCCACTAGATACAGGCTTCCAATGCAGGCTGCCTTAGTGTGGGATCAGGTTATTGTCCTGTAGGCATGTGTTTACCTGCTAACCTGAATTTTAAAAGGGCAAAAGAGCTGGAATGCTGTATGCACTGATGCATGCATTGTACTGCGGGATGCATTTTCCTCTGAAGAGAATTGGGCAGGAACCATTAGGAGTTCAATGCTGTCTCCCTCTGCAGAAATCTTTCCCTTCTCCTTTTGCCATCTTCCTTTCTCTTCTGTATATGATTTGGACATATAGAGACATGTAACGTCAAACAGTGTGACCATCTGAGGGTGGCCTTGTTTGTAAGGTTTTTTTATTCCAGGCTGACCTGTTGCAAAGCAAAGGAGTTTGAGGAGTCTGAACCAGGGTGGTACAACAGCCAGGGCTAGGCTTGTGTAAGTAACATTGGAAGTCTCATGAAACAAGACATGAATGCCTTCTCCTTACTCTTCCTTCTCTGCAAGGAATGTCCAACTTTGTTTACTCTGTCCCACAAGCTACATCTGCTCTGCTCATATGCCACTTCTCCTGGCAGGTCTGAGATTATGAAAGTTGTGGATGCACATTGTGGTGCCTGCCCAGCAAACATTGCAGAGGAAGTGTGTGCAGTTTCAGGACAGATCTCCTCTCGCTGGTGCCTCTGAAGGCAGCTCTGTGGAAGTGAGTTCCAATTAAAATCAATGACTTCAGAAGACCAATGCTGGAAGCTGTTTTATTTTATCCCACGCATCCATTTTCTTCATGGAAATGCAATGTGTCTGTGTCAAGGCCATAAAATAAAATACCTCTTTTCCAGAAACGAATAAATTAGTCATGAATATGTCAGATGACATTGCCACATATGCTGAACAGAGAACAAAAAGACAACAGCAGCTTGTAATAATTCCTTTTATTGAAGCAGTAAAGGTCCACATGATCTTCCACCTACCCTTTAAGATAGTAATAAAAGTGACTCAGCTTGGCAGCACTGGTAACAAGTGGTAGATGGCTTTAGAGTTTTGTTAGGGGAAAAACACACATTAAAAACAGGCTTGGATTGATCAGGTAAGGAGGAGGATCTGCCTTTGCTGCTCTAAGGCTCATGCTAAACATGTGCCATGAAAAAAAAAGCATCCTCTGCTGCTAACATTCTCTCTTGTTGCCATCTTTCTGGGGAGGCACATATGAAGTGGAGCTGAACAAGCAAAAACAAAGTTCAGAGTCTTGCCAGAGGCTGCAGGGTGAGGCAGTGGCAAAAATGAGATGAGGCAGCTCTCTGACAACCTGACTGCATTCTCACCTGTCACAGTGGGGTTTTTTTAGCCAAAATCACTTTGTCTTGCAATGGAAAACTCTGTATCAGAGTGGGATATTGAACATTGTTACATAAATGGCATCACACGCTCCTCCCTCCCCCCCCATCCCATTTTCATTCAGCTACTTATCTATCACCTTCTCCAAACATGGCATGTCTGTAGGAGCTTCCATAAGAATGACCTAGTGATCTGCTTATCTAAAACAAGCAGGCAAAAAGCCGCTTACAAGGCACTGGAGTAGACAGAGCAAAATGAGCAGGGGACCAAACTGCAAGCACTTATGAGAGAGTCAAGTCCAGTGTTTCCATGATGCACCTCTACCATCCTTCCCTTGTATTCTCCCACAGGAGTCAATGTTTCTCTTACCTCTCTTCACTCTCAAATCCTGAAAGCAGGAGAGAAACTCATGTGGCTCCACATGAAATGTAATAACCAGGACAAAAGAAAGAGAGAGAAGGGGATCTGTTTTTCTCTTAGCTAAGTAAATTGCCTAGAGGATCTGGGGGAGGGATCATCTATGTGTGCAACTGGTTGTATATCTTGGGAGGCTTGTAGAGAGCATACAGGTGATCTTGTTTCTGAAAAGGGGTAGCTGAAGGGTTATGGGACTGATTCTTAGTGGTCTGCGTGTTGTGTAGGAACTCACCTATTGAGTATGCCTTACTGGGCATACTCATTTCATGGCAACATGATGGTGATATTCCTCTCTTTTGTTTCCCTACCAGAAAATGAATTTTTACTTTTTAAGCAGTCTCTGAATCCATCTTCAGCCTTGACCACTGAGTGTGTAAACCTCTGGTTTCATGAAACCTCTGCTTTGACAGAGCCTACTCAGCATTGGCTTTAGGCCAGAAAATGCTGCAGGTCCATACTCAATCCCATAAAGTATTGCTTGGTGGTTTAATTATCTGCCACTGTAGGTTGTGCCTGCAGACATCTGAAATTCAGATTCAATCATCTGCAGGAAAATGCCTTAAAGGGTATCTTAGAAGAGCAGAGTTGAGCTGGTGCCCTGTGGTGCTGCTGTGTGAAGTAGTAAGATGGCTTTGGGATGGGGGAACCAGTTCAGTTTAATTTGAAAAGTCTTTGGCAAGTGAAGACTTTATTAGCTCAATGCAAGAAAATGATGCTGAAAGCTGAGGAGGAAAAGGGATTCTAGCTGATGTGCTGAAAATGCTTGTTTCTCAGTGTTGGGGAGTGGGAGAAGACTGCTGGTGTTATCTTCCTGAGGAAGAAAACTTGAAGTTCTGCCCTGCTGGGCTCTGCAGAGCTTTACAGAAGAGAAGATCATGAGCAGGAGGGCCCTGTATCCCAAAGAGCAGTAAAGGAGGGAGAGGAACTTCTGTTAATAGCCCACTGGAGAAAACAGCTCAGGTTTTCCCAGAGCAGCGCTAAACTGGAACAGAGCTTGGTTAGAAACCTCTGGTGATGAGAATTTATTCAACCTTGTCATCTGCCACAGCAACAACCCTATTAAATGGGCCTCTCATTGCAAATAAAATATCTGCATAGCAAGTGAGACCTCTCTTAACACCAGCTCTCTGAGGGTGGGAGTGATCCTTTTGCTGCATCCACACTTTACATGGTGATGCTTCTGTAAGCTTCTGCAGACCCTCATTTTTAACATGCAAAGCTCGCAGTAGTTCCTCTTCTGAAAGTTTTTCAGAAATTCAATGGAGATCATATTTTGTGATGGGAACAGATACACCATTCAAGAACAAAAAAAGTATCTGCTTCATGCAACAGAGTGCACAACTAACCACCCCACACTCAACTATCATTGACTATGTTCTGGACTTCACATGGGACAGCTCTGTGCAGCATGACTGTTCCTCTGGGCTATAAAAGCAGTGGGCCTTTTAGGAGGGATGCAAATAGCATGTTGGTTGATCTGGGTACTGCCCTGCATGGATGTTGCTGCTGTTGTGAAGCTCACCTGGATTTGCATCTACCCCATCACACAGCACTGAAGGCATCAGCAGAGCTGGCACAGAGACAGCTCTTATGTCTTGCCACAGAGCAGCTCTGCTTCCAGCAACCTTTAGCAATAGTAGCACTGGACAGGGATTTCTATCTTAGACTCTTTCTATTAACCTCTTGCTCACTTCTCTACAATGGCATCCTGGTGAGCCAAGCTTCTAGATCTCCCATGGTGAGTAGATTCACTTTCATATGCAAGCTTGAAGAGGAGATTAATCTTTCCTGGGACAGTCTCCAAGAAATATGTCCTTCTACAAGCTAGACATCACTGCAGCTTTCAGCAAAACAAATCCCAAGAACAAGGCACACATGCTCCAACCTATAACACAAATATATAGTAATATATATGTTCTCAGTGGAAAAAAACACTATCAGAACAAGGTGCACTACTGCACATTCCTCGGGGTGGGGAGAGAGATGGCAACAAACAGCATGTAACAGACCTCAGCTGTGTTTTCTAATGCCACGCTGGAAGGCACCCAGTTGATAAGCTGGATGTAGGAACCTAGACAGAACAGTGCTGAAGATATTTCCAAGGATCAATGTACTTTGGTTACTAGGTGTCTCCGTTTAGGGCTCA
>VYZX01006326.1:0-14353 GCA_013401335.1 Brachypteracias leptosomus
AACAAAACCCAAAATCAAAAAACCAGCTTAGATTCCTGTTTATTATCTTTCTCTTTAGTCCATGTGCCCTCAGTAGCAACACAGAACAAATTCCCATTATTCTGCTGGAGACCCAAAATGACTGATGGCTGTGCATCCACTGCTTGTCAGCCTAGTGCTGACAACTTCCATTCCATTCCAATTTCCATTTCTCCTTTATACCTAAAGAGGTATATAAGGTATATCTAACATATATGAGACAGAATCTGCAAACTTCTTATCTTCTCAGCTACAGTAGTAAGGCAATGAAGGTGTTCCTCATACTATGAAAACCTAAAAAAATTTTAAAACTTTGAACATATAATTAACTTTGAGACATGATTCCTGATGTGTTCTCTGAAGTAGGTCTCTTACCTGCCTCTGTGCATGGACTACTTTGCAATCACTGCTGCTGTGAAATATTGTTCAGTGCTCTTTCACATTTTACAAGCTACTCAGATTTTTTTTATTCATGCTTCTGGGGCCATCTGGATTTTTTTTTCCCTTCTTCCTTCTCCCTCTCTCCCTCTCCATATTCCCAAAACAAATTACCTTGTGGCCAAACTGCTGAACAAGGCAGCATTCATACAATGTCACTTACACAGCTCAGATTCTATATTTCTATGGAATGAGTAACAGGATTGTGCAGCTATAGAAGGGCATGACCACTGGAAAAAAAACAGAGCAGTTCCTTCTCCTGTTTCACACTTAATTTCTGATTTTAAATGAATGAGAAGCAGTTTGGGAATGAGCTTTGTCATCTAGCTCTCTGCAAGACATTTCACAGGTCTCCCACCTGTATTTATGACAGTAAGCCTGTTCTGTTGGATCTTTGGCTATTTAAGGTGGATGCTAGTTTCAGACATTGATTCTGCTGCAATATCCTTACCCCTGATCAGTGTTACAGTCAGTCCCTCCTCTACTCCCTCAACCTGGCAATTACCTGCTGTAGTGGGTCTGTCTGAGCTGATTTTCCCCATACAGCCTTCATGCTGCAGTACTGGAAGCCAGAAGGTGTTGATAACACACACCCTTGTTATGACGGGGTGTGTGTGTGGGGGGGNTCATTCAGCATGGGAGCAGAGCTGACCTGGAGCTATCCTGAGAGCCAGGTTTTGCATTTTTTTGTTGTCTGCTAATTCGTAAAGCTTGTTTACTTGCAGTCATTGGTGAGCATGATGTGTGGTGCCTCTGAGCCATCAGTTCACCCAGTATCCCTCAAAATAATCATCTCACTATCATGTTTCTAATATATACTTCAATACTTCTCAACACCACTGAGAAATAATGCAATAAGGAAACATAATTTGAAAAGGACAGACTGTTACGCCTTTTCTTTTGCAGGATTGGTGGCCTTTTCATTTCCTTTCCTAGTATCTTTACCCAAAATATTTTTCTGCTGGTAAGCTCCTGTTTCATCCCTGTAGCCTTCAGTCATTCCGATATTTTTTAAAATAACAACACACAGACACCTATACTGTCTGGTTTTGTCTCTCTAATAGTTTATTCTTCTGATTTATGGTTATTTTCCATTTAAAAGATTCATCCCACTGCATCTTATTGATGCAATTATGTAATCTTTTCCATTCTTTTTAAAATTAATTCTTTTGTTTTTACAGATCTTTTCCATTTTACACCTAAAACAAATAGGCGACTATTTGACTTCAGGATGAATCTTACAAGATGTGGAAGAGGGCAAAGGGGAGGAGAGGATAATAACCCATTCTGTTTTGTCTGGGAATATGTTACATATATGTGACCCCTGTGGTCACACTTTTACTTCTGTGAATGGGTTGAGACAGGAATTATGATTATTAGTTACATGTTATTTATAACAAGACTATTCAATGCAAGTATATAAGTAGAATTTTACAGTTGGACCGCAGCACTTTCTTGACAAATATAAAACAATTTTCATTGTAAGCAGAATTAAAACATTTAAATAAGTGACAAAATTTCATTTCTAATTTTAGCTTTTGAATCATTCTGAACACACTCCATTCTCTTTCATTTCACTTCCTGGGATTATTACTTTCTGCATCGGATTATAAAGCTTAACCAGAGGGTTACAAGTTGAAAAATAATCCAGGCTAGCAAAGGAGATTATTGATGTTTTTAGGCTGTGGTATGAGGAGGGTATAAAACACTGTGTCACGACAGGAAAAGCTCCTGGATTTCAGAAAGTATTGCTTTGGAATCTAACCATATTTCTATTTCAATTATACAGGGATGCTAGATGATAACTTTTTCCAATATGCTTCACTGTGCCTTAGGAAACATGATAATGTAACTTACAATATTAATATATCTTTGTCTCTACATTGGAAAAAAAAAAAGAAAATAAAATTAATCTTAATATATCTTAACCTTAAAATGGTATGAACTTAGAGGGGGACTTATTTTGTTCATACTTGCTTTTACTTTGCATTGTTATAGCAACAATCAGACAGTGGCCTTAAGTTTATAAATATTCTTACAGTAACCTATCCTTTTACTATTCTGTGTAAAGTAGGACTAATTTATGAAGGAAATTATTTACCACAATTTATTCTATAAGAACTCTACCTTGAGATGTAATGAGCATGTCAGACTGCTTTATATGGTAAAGTTCCTATATCACTTGCAGATTCATTATAACCACAGGATACAAGCTGAAGTGTGTGAAATTAAATATGATGTAGTCTTTGAGCAAACTTTCTATAATCTGTGCAAGTTGTGTATCAAATAGGCATTCTACATGGATACAAGTAAGTGTTCTCAATTTTACTGAGCTGGTAATATTTTTGGTACGACTCATTTAAATGTGATAGAAGAGTAGAATAGCAGAGGTCAGAAAGCACCTCTGAAGATTATCTAGACCCACCCCTCTGCTCAAATATGTGAAAGCATATAAAAATGAAAATCAAAAATTATTTATGTACAGATGCAGACTAAGATTTTAATATTACAAAAACAAATACATTAGCATATTTTTCTTTTTAATCATCTATACCTTTATTCAGTAAAACCAGACCTACAAAACCTGCCTACATAAGTGTAACTAGAGCTCTGCTAAAAACACAGTTCCTACCTAATACATATAAAGCACTTTTTCAATACTGTGATAAATAACGTGATCCTAGTAATAAATATAAACATACAGCATATGCATAAATACTACATATAGAGTATGGTACTGGATATATAATAAGTGTTCAGGGATAGGCTCCGTTGATACTCACACTATGTTCATTCCTTCAGCAAAATTAATAATAACTTTCTCTGATACTGATTTTGGTTTTATATCATGGTACTCGGAAAACTGAAACAATTTTATTCAGTTATTGAGTGTCTATGTTGTCTTAGTTTCTAACCTATGCAGAATTTCTTGAGTAACAAGGCTGTCAAGTGTTTCCAAAAGCTGCACACTCAGCTTTTCAGCGTTATGATTATATAGAAAACACAAACTGCATCTCAGGGGAAGGAAATTGTGATGGCTGTCTTACTTAACGATGTTATGTACTTACACTTCTACTGATATCTTCACATGCCAGGACATGACGTCTTGCCCTGAGATGAAATCATGCTAATCACCTTCACAGTTGCTGTACATCTTCTGTCCCCCCAAAGTTTTAACTCTGCATATATGTAGGGGCCAGATGTGTGCTCCATTTGCACTTTTTTTTTCCTTTTGGGAGAATTGACTAAAGGTTAATCTACTGATCAGGTTGTCACCCAAAAAGCAAAATACTCATTATTTAGAAGAAATGCTTCTGAAAAAAACCAAAACAAAACAAATCCACAACCAAAACCAAAAACAAACAAAAAACCCCTCACACCAGATTTTAAAATAAGGAAACAGATTATGTGTGCCCGCACCTTCTTCTGTGTAAGGTTTACCCTGAAAGCCAGACGAAGCTGAACTTTCTAAAAATTCTCTACAGACATCTTGCTGTCCTCAGTGAGTCACTTCTTATGAACACTCATCCAACTGATTTGGCCTTTGAGTGCTAGCAAAACAGCCAGGCAACTTTGGAAGTAGGCAATTGACAGGTAATAAAATTCATTGGGAGAATATTTTTCAAGATCCACTTCATTGCCTTCCTCTTTTCTTTTCAAGAGCCTCTCTGAAGTTAGATACACATATTTGCGTAAAAAGTATTATGAAATTTCATTTAAAGATACAAACTAAAAAGCATCCCTTCCACAGCATCCCTACAGCCTTGAGTTGAAGAGTCTAATAGGATGTCAATCCACACGGCCAGTCCTGCAAATATTTATGAGACTGTGTGAAATCTTAGAGTTACATTAAGTTAAGCGTATAAGTTTTATTGCTTTGAAACCTATTAACATCTGTGGTGGGTTTACCNGTTGTAATTTCTATTAATATTATGTACATCTTTATATGACTGTAATAAAACTGAAAGAATATTGAAAGTTTTCCCCATCTTTTGTCTGCAATAATCTGCAAGCTTTTCCAAAAATGCAACCTGTCAGAGCAATGTACAGTCAGTGCCAAGTCTATTGTCTATTTTAGCAATTTGTCCTTTTATCTTCTTTTGACCTTATTGACAGTCTCTTTCTTAATTTTTTTAAATTCTTATTGCCACAGGTTTGCTATGAATGATGTATGTTCAGAGCACTCTGGGACTCTATTTTCTTCTCTGGTTTTAGGGTGGAGGAGAGGGAGTTAAGAATATAGAAGTAAAAATAGCAAATTATGCCCTTCACATTTACCATTTTTTCAGTTCTTGATTTGGAGCAAATGACGAAAGGTCTGGTTTTGCTTCTGTGACATCGTTTTAACACAAAGTGCAATAGTTCCCATATTGTTAATGAAACAAAGAATAATTAAATAATTTTTGCTAATGAATCCAGTGAAATTGACATCCAGGTTTTAAAGAAATATATTAAAAGTAAACTTTTAATATTAAATATAAAAGCTTATGTGACAAATCTGAATCCAAGAAGTATTCATTTGAAAAAAAACTTATCTAAAGTTAACTAAAACCAGCCAGTTATTGAACACTTATCCTAACTTTGTAGGCTGCAATAATTTATTCAAAAGATAGCAATGATGTAGGATAATGACTTAACAGAAGATTGCAGAGCTCATAGCAATTCTCAGTTATTGGTCACCTAGGATAACATACTGGTGACAGATCTGCTGTTCATCTTTTGTTGCTAATTCAATATGCTCTATACTGTAAGTAGGATTGATCAAAGAGTGCTGAAAGCATTTGTTTTCACAAAATACAGTTTCTTTATCTGTCCATTAAGCAAAAGGAAAGGAGATAAGAATAAACCTGAGAAATATAGGAATAAGTCAATGGACTATAGAAAGTGTTAAAAAGAAAAAAAAAAAGAAAAAAAGGAGGGTAAATTGTTCAGTAAATGTAGATATAAACCAGTTACATCTAATCTGAGAAACTCCTTGTGAGTGGTTGAGTCCTTTTTGATTTAAAGGATTTGTTATATTTCATTGAAAAATTTCCTGATTATGGAAAACTGAGGCCTGAACACATGTGAGGCATTAAGCTTTTCAGCAGTAGAATAATCCCTTGTTATGTACTTGTATCTTTTCCATTACCATACAGTAAATTTGCAAAGAATAGAACATATGGTATGGGTTCTTTTTTTTTTCTTCAACATTGCCAATGCTCCTAAATTAGTTTTTTCTGTTTCTGAATACTGACTAAGAACATTAATATTCTAGTTTGATTTCAAATCCTTTCCTGAAAGTGTATTTTGTCCTTTTGAATCCTCAGATACAAAGACTTATTTATATATTTTAGGACCCAAGACTTACAAGTAAATCAGTAAAATTATGTTTCTATTTTTGTTCATACTTCTTATGAAGGCAACAGCAATTAGGCCAGTAAAAGTTGATAATATCCTTTTGAGCCCCAAAATGCAAATTTACTTATCTGGACATTTAATATATTAACCCCAAATTTAGCTGCATCTCTATACTTCTTTTTTTAGGATTTTGTCATTGCAATTCATCTTGATTTATTGTACAGCTAATTACCTGGTTTAGCCACAATTACTAGTAGAGATTCTTCTATTAAAGACTACTATCTCTTGACCCTGGAAAAATCTTCAAATCACTGGCTTTTGACAGCAAACCACCAGTGTCTTCAGATGAGGAAACATGCATTTTGTGTTTGTACTAAGGCGTGTAAAGATTACTGAATTTTTAAGCTCTACATATTAACATATCACTTACAATATTATAGATGTGAGATATACATACATGGAATAATTCTATATGAGTCTGCTTTTGGTACATGATCTATTATTGTTTTGTCTTGTGAAATTAAATTTAATAACTGGATTCACAAGACATAAAGAGATACCAGGGATGATATTAAAAATTGAATTAGACTCTGACAGTATTTCACATAACTCATGCCAACATGTGTCTTTTGGGTTTTTTTTTCCTAATGCATAGCAGGGAAAATACCAGGTTTTTTTTCTTTCAGCAGCCCTTATGCTTTGACTTGTACTTTTTGTGCTTTGACTATCATGTGAGCTATTTTCCATCCTCTTTCTTTTTGCATAAGGAAAAAAAAAAGCAATTTATAGAAGCCTACGCCAGTGTGTTGCCCTAAATACTAAAAATAAAACCTAAATAAAAGGTTTTAGCTGGTCAGAAACTGGGACAGCACCTCATAATTATTAACTCTGATGTTACGTTTTTACAGAGATAAAGCTATATGCATGATGAGGTCTTTAAATTTTACTGGCTTTGTGCACGTTCTTGTTCACCTTTGCTCTTTTCTTTGAGAAAGGTATTTTTGAGGCAGAGAGACAGCGGGGTTGCTGGAGGAGGTTTAAAAACAAAATTATTGGAAATTCTTTCTGTTCACAGACTCATTACAGTTTCTTTACCAACTTTCAATTACCAAGCCATAAAGTCCAGGCCTCTCTCTCACGTGTACAAGATGCAGTGTTCAAAGTTACAAGCAATAAATACGGCTGCAGTGTATTAACACAGCAGCAATTAAAACACACTTCACTGTGGAATCAGTGCTATGGAAAAGAGAGTTTATAGATCCAGAGTTTATCTCAAAATACCAATTTTATCCAGACTGAAATTGTCCCCAGGTAGGTTAAAGGGGCCAGTCAGGGGAAATGGAAGAAGAAAGTCTGATGAGTAGTTTCTCATGTAACATGCTCCCTGTTCATACCTGTCCTTTTCTGCTGCACTTCCTCCTGAGGACACTCCTTCCCCTCCCTGCAAAAAGCAACCTGCCTTCAAAAATCCCTTCACCTTTGTCTTGGTAAGGTCATAAGACAACACAGCGCTGCTACTAACCCCATTTCCTCTGCAGCCAGTTTCTCCCTGCTGCAGTGACCAGCAAGGGTAGCACTGAGAGCAGAGGAGGATTGATGGGTGGCTGTGGCTGATGTGTTGATGGGCAGCAGAGAGGTTCTACAGCTGGGGGACAGATAGTGCTACCAAATGTTCATGGAGCTGAAAGCCCAGCCCAGCTGAAAGACATCAGCAGCGCTGTGGGAAATGCTACCAAGACATCTAGGAAACACCCATTATAATAATTTGTTTGTCTCTGTTTTAAAATGTACTATCAGGATTAACAAGCAGGAGAAAAAAAAAAAATGAATGAGGAGAAATCTTCAACTGCATTACAAATGACAAGTCACTTAAAAAGCCTGCAGCAGGCAAATTCATACTTTCTGATATTTTTTGTGAAGCTGCTAATGTTTGGAATTGGCTTGGAGTTTTAATTAAGGCTGCTATTTAACATTCATACTGCACCTGTGCCTAGAAGCCAAGGAAAATGATGCCTCAAATTCCTGGGCACTATTGTAAACTAATCTTCTTAAACATATGTGCAAAGTGGGCCATTTTCCTATGTAATATTTTAGTACATATCCAGATCTTGTGCTCCTGAACCTTGAAGGAGATGGTGTTTCTTCATTTGGCATAGAGTACAGTACAAGCTGGGAAATTTCTGTATCTGAGATCTCATCCTGTGCTAATTCATCTAGTACTTTATCAAACTCAGGAAGAACACAGAAGTTATTTTATTTACATAGCCCAATTAATTATGCTAAAAAACTAAAATTGATGGATGTTAAGTACTTCTTATCTTGTGTGGGTTTAGGAAAGCTGAAAATAACTTCTGAAAGTTCTACCTGGAAAAATTAAATTAAAAATTAAAATTAAAAATTAAAATTTTCCTATAAATGCAACATATGACTGTCAGACACTTGCCTATGGTCAAGGTGTGGAGATTCAAATAAACAACAGACTGTTCATAACAGATATTATTCAGCAGTTCTAGTGGATTTTGTTAGAAGTAGTTACACATTAAACTGGCATGATTGTTTCTTCTTCCTTTTCATTTGTTTTGCTTTCAGTTTAATCCATGAAGGGAAAATGTCATGACTTTGAATAGCTGTTAGGCACGTATATTCTTCAGGATCATATTGATCTTACCTGCTTTAGTCTCATCACTGCCTTTGAAAATTCCTCAATGATGCTACAGTTAGTTAGATCATCTACATGTAAGGACTAGGCTGGCACAGGAGCTAAAGCTACAGAGGTAGGGCCAAAGCAGAGCACTGTTCCTGCATGGCATTCCATCAAACCAGCACTGAAACACACCAGGCATACATTCACTCGTCCACATTCATTCACAGGTTTGGAGCCTTGGCTCAACTTTTTATTAAAGTAAAATGTTCTTTTTGCAGGAACTAATTTTTTAACAAAAATAAAGCATTTTTCCCACAGCATCTGTTTCCAAGGAGTATCCTTATTTCAGTGCTATGTCACCATTTAATTTAATGCATCTGTTTTACCATGAGATTCTTTTAATGTGTCAACATAAATGTTTTGGTTTAGATATTTGTGCGCTCTTGGAAACCAATACTGTGCAGATGCACATATTTGCTACCTTTTTGTTTTGTTTTGTTTTTTCAGGTAATATCAAAATTATCAAACAAGGCTACGCTATCTCAGGTATGTTAGTTGCCTTTTCTATATGCCAAGCTTGACTTTGAAAGATGCACACGGTTATGGCCAGAGCAAAGCTAGAAAAACTCCAGTTGGCTTCCATGGTTTCAGAATGAGACTTTAAATGGCATCCTGCAGATACTTTTGCCACTGTCCATTTTATGAGTAACAGCTTATAATCTTTTCTTCCAGGTGTTGGATTTGAATATCTTACTATAGCACCTGTCTTTTAAATACATGGTTGCCCAAGCCCAAGTTTTTAATATGGGTAGTGCTCATTCTCTGTAGAGTATAGGCTGCATTAGTGTCAGGTCCTGTACAATTTTGATCATCATGACAGTCTTCAGATGACTATTATAGTTGGCAATAAGGCTATTATATTTTATATAGACAGGTCTTTTGCCACTGTTTTGAATTCTTACCTTTTCACACATCTCAAATGGAAAGGACCTAGTTCACTAAATCAGTCAACATACACTAAGGGAAAAGCATTCACTCAATGGAAGTGTGCCTTAGTACACAGCAAAATTAAACCCCTGCTGCAAGACATTTAGACACTGATAGGGGCTTAGAACATTTGGAAAAATTCCACAGATCTGCATTTCCACCCTTCCCATCTTACTTGGCCTGAATGTGGGAAATTTGACTATATAAGCTCTTCTTAGGTTTTCTATCTGAAGTTAACAATGCCTTAATCAAGCTTACTGAAGAGTAGAAGCCTGAAAACAAATGGACACTAACTTTTTCTGAAACCATGAACTTTGGCTATACTTTTCACTGGGATGTGTGGAGTTTGTTAATTTGACCTGGTCCCTGATTCTGCCTTAGCCCATTCACCTACTACTAATAAATACAGTAAGTCGTACCATGTGAATAGACAGAACTATTTTTGGGTTATGGCCTGATCCTGACATGAGCTCCATAGTGGCATATCTCAGCACTCCTGACCAGTGTATTTTATTCCCATGAAACAATAACAAACAATACATTGCTCTCTTTCATTGTGCTTTATTTAGGATATAAGGTACAGAACCCAGGTCTATAGCGCCCTTAAATTGCCTTAGTTCTAGCATAGACCACTTAAATTGCATTTTTCTTTAGAAACTGATGTAGCTCTGCTTTTTGATGACTCAGTTCTGAAGTTGACACTGTCACACCACTAGTGCAATAATGGGACTTTTCATAAGCTGAAAAATCTGCCTACTACCTTAGCAGTGGTTTTGGTTACAACAACTAAGGAGGGTAGAGAGGACAAGAGGAAATGGCCTCAAGTTGGATCAGGAGAGGTTTAGGTTAACTGGGAAAAATTCCTTCACTGAAAGCCTTGTCAAGCCCTGTAACAGGCTGCCCAGGGAAGTAAGTAGTTGAGTCACCATCCCTGGAGGTATTGAAGAGACATATAGCTTAATAGCATGGTTTAGTGGTGGACTTAGCAGTGCTAGGTTAACGGTTAGACTTGATGTTAAAAGCCTTTTCCTATCTAAATAATTCTATGATTCTATGACATTTGGGATTGAGCTGAACTGGTGTAAGTCCTGTTTATACATTATAAATGGTTCCATATGAAAATGTGGAATTATATGAATTGCCAGCCTCAGTTCTTTCCCTTGATCCACCAGGAGTCTGAGAATGTAACATTCAAAAGAAATAACGCCTCAGTAAAGCAAGACTAATCTATTCATGAGTACATATGGCACATGACTTGTAAGAACCAGTCATGTAATCTTTCTTGGTAACAAAGTATATTGCAATGAGTTCACTGGCTATGTCACCTAGTGACCTTTTTAAATTTGTATTTTTCTCACATGTGCACATATAGCCATAGCTGAGGAGGGAATCTGTGGAAGAGTTCCAAAAGAGGCGTCTCTAATGAGAAATGAAAGTTGTGCTAGATCTGGGTTTCTTCCAGGATGAACACCAGAAGAAATTGTGGTTCTGCAACCTCAGGCTCTGAATTTTACACTAGTGTGTATTATCTGCTATTTCAGACGGAGCTCAAGGGAAATGGAAATATAAAGAAGAGACTACCTTCAGTTGTGGAAGATGAAGATGATGAAGAGGAGGGAGAAGAAGAGAGCAGCATCCTTTCACCAATTCATACAAGAAGCACAAATTGTTCTCAGCAGCAGAAGGCTGGAAGCAATAAAAGCCACCTGGGGAAAAACTTGAAGCAGTTGGCCTCAGGAACAGTGCCCTTTCATTCACCCATCCGTGCTTGCAGTACAAACCCCTCAAGAACCAAACACGAAACAGAGCTCCATTACTACTCCAGAAGGAAGGAGAAAAACCTTAAATTACACCTTTCAGCACTAACCACCAGTGGTCCACCTGACCTAAGCCCAAGGTAATAGTTATGAACGGTTATTTTCTTCTCTACCGTGTAATTCCTATTAAAATTATCATGATTGTAACATTATAAAATATATATTTTTCTTTAATAATAGTTGATACTTCTGTTCATCCCACGGAGAAGGAAAAATCCTCTTATTGTAGAAAGTATTATACATTAAGCAGAATATTACAACTTCAGGACTTTATTGTGAAATAAAGTATTTCTACCAGTAAAAAGGGAAAGTATTGAGCAATTATGAAAATTACTATTTGAATAGCCTGGCTTTATAGTATCATTTTGGCCCTCTATAATAGTATGTATTCCCACAATAGTACTGTGAAACATTTGTAGTCCATCAGAGAGACAGCAATTTAGAAAGCAAATAGGTGATAATATAGCATAGATGTGCAAATAGAAAAATTACTGTAGTAGAGAACTATAATGGAAAACTATTGCCTCTCAATTTTAGAAAATATTTAGAGATCTTGTACATTACAGAAAGGAAACTTGATCATGCAAGTTATGTAGAGGCTAAATATAGAGCTGGGAAAATCTGTTTTGCTGTGATTTTTGACATAAACAAGTATCATATTATAGTTTATTGTGGTATTATTATCATATAATTTTAAATGGTTTTTTATGTGTATTTTATTTGTAAGGTAATTTATGTATCTTTTCTTCTAAATTGCTGCAACATAATAATTAACTATTAGCCAAGAGTTTTGGGATCAGTTCTTTACAGAAATCACAATCACTCTTTACATATAAGGAGCTACAGCAGTTGATCTTTCAGTTCAAGTTTTGGTTCCTATAACTTGAAGTATTTTACGTGTTCAAGATCTTCCTTTATTCACTGGTGCAGAGTAGTAGTTTCAGCAACTTTGCCATTACAAACTTGAAATAGCCACATATTTGTTTGACCAATATTTGTTTAGCTCTGTCAAGGCAGCTATCCCTAAGAATGCAAACAAGGACATGGAAGACTCTATAGAAATCTCTTTTTTTTCATATATGTGATCAGTATAGTTACATTTCAAATAGGAGCAGGATACAAACTGGGTTTGGTTTTGTCAATACATGGGAAGATAACATGTGGAAAACCAGCTTATATGCTAGCAAAATTGAAATGCATAGTGGATATTTACTCATTTCTTTCATAGATCTCATATGAATTTGGTTCAGGTCAGGTATGAGCGTAGGTCATACAAGCGGTAATTCAGGGAAAAGCTATATTTCATATTTTCTGTTGAAAAGTAATCTTGCTCATTATTATTCTGAAGTGCTGGGGTCTGGGCTGTGGGCCCTGAGTTGGAGTTGACCTATGGATGAGTCACAACCCAGCAGTATGTTTTGTTCCCCAAGTGGTTTCAGGCCCCAGAGGTAGAACCTGGCTCACCTGTGTGAGTCCTCACCTTCCCCCAGATGGTTGTGGTTGAGGTGATGAGCGAGACCAGGACTATATCAATCAGGAACTGACCAAGTTAGAGGGTGTTCCTGTTTGGAGAGTTTGAAAAGAGTTTCTGTTGGGGCCAGTTGGAGGAGCTTTCTGTTGAAGGCAGCTTGCTGAGCTCTCTCTCAGTGGTATGTTTCCCCTTGGCTCTTGTGGTGTCTGATTCGAGATGGAGAAGAGCAAAAAGATGAAGGTATGCTGAGGGGCTGTTGCAGAGTTTGGCTTTGGCATGCAGAAGAAGAGACCTAGCAGCACATGTTCTGAACATATGCAGCCAGATTTTTGCACCCAAGTCTGCAAGAGCAAATATGAAACAAGTATTGTTACATTTATTATTATTTCCTATTTCCATTCATAATTTTATAACTGCAGAATAATCATTTTAATAGGTTGGAAAATTGGCCCAAGATGTATGTGTTTTTCAGATTGTTTTCCAGCAAAAATACTTCTATATTATTTCCCATAATGAGTTTATATTATTAGAACATTTAAACTGACAAGATAAAACCACTTTATAAAGAGCCTTAAATGTTGAAACTTGTTCTACTGTGGATGTTCCCTAGAATAAGCCAGCCAAAACTCTTCACTGGTACTTCAAGGTCTTTTCTTGTACACCCCAGTGAAGGCAATAAAGCACAGAGACTGGGTAAAATATTTAAATAGTTCTTGGCAGAAGGAAGAGAAGCTAGCATCCCAACTTCTAGGATACAGTTATAGTCTTCCCAGTCACTTGTTGGGTACTAACTATGAAGTGCAAAAGCATCGAAATTAGATCTGGCTAAGGAAGTAAGAGACAACAAGAACAACTTCAAGTACCTAAGTAGGAAAAGGAAGACTAGGGAAATGTGGGTCCACTGCTGAATGAGGTGGGTGCCCTGGTGATGAGGATACAGAGAAAGCAGGGTTACTGAATGCCTTCTTTGCTTCAGTCTTTACTGTTAAGATCAGCCCTCAGGAATCTCAGACCTTGGAGGTAAGAGAAAGTCTGGAGGAAGGCAGACTCTCCACTGGTCAATGAGGATTGGGTTAGAGATTTGGGTAAACTGCACACTCACATATGTGAGTGCCTCAATAGGATGCACCCATGAGTGGTGCCGGAGCTGGCAGATGTTATTGCTAAGCCACTCTCCATCATTTTTGAAAGATCATGGAGAATGAGAGAAGTGCCTGAAGACTGGAGGAAAGCCAGTGTCACTCCAGCCTTCAAAAAGGACAAGAAGGAGGAACCCAGGAAATTACAGGCCAGTCAGCCTCACCTCCATCCCTGTAAAGGTGATAGAACAGGTCATCGTGGAGGCCATCTCTAAGCATATGGAGGAAAGAAAAGTTATCAGGAGTTATCCCCTTTGCCAAGGGGAAATCATACCTGATTAATCTCGTAGCCTTCTATGACGTTTTGACTAGCTGGGTAGATGAAGGGAGAGTAGTGGATGTTGTCTACCTTGACTTCAGCAAGGCTTTTGACAATGTCTCCCATAATATCCTCAAAGGTAAGTTCAGGGAGTATGGGTTAGATAAGCAGACTGTGAGATGGATTGAGAACTGTCTAAACAGACCTCAGAGAGTTGTGATCAGTGGTGCAGAATCGGGT
>VYZX01006326.1:14628-26140 GCA_013401335.1 Brachypteracias leptosomus
TGAGAGTGACAGAGCACTGGAATAGGCTGCCCAGAGAGGTTGTGGAGTCTCCTTCTCTGAAGACTTTCAAAACCTGTCTGAATGTGTTCCTGTGTGGCCTGCCCTAGATGAAGCTGCTTTGTCAGAGGGGGTTGGAGTAGATGATCTCCAGAGGTCCCTTCCAACCCCTACCATTCTGTGAAAATTAAGAAAGTGTAATTGGTATTAAAGGCCATCCTGGGAGGAGGCATTTATGCACTTGTCCATATGGGTCTGACGACATTCAAGTGCACTCCTGCCCTGATAGACTGGACAGAAGAGGTCACATGTTAATCTTTTCTGACGTTTTGGCTTCAAGGACTGGAGATGTCTGTTTTCAGGAGAAAATTCAGGCTGTACAATAGCTAATTCAGAAAGTGGTGAGACTGTTGTCCCCTCATGTTTTCAACTCACTAGATTATGTTGCTTCACAGCCAGTTCATTGTATATGAATTATGGGCATCTTGCCCATTACACATTTCCCAGAGAGAAGCCTGTCTTTTGGCTCTCTAGAACTAGCTATTCTTGTTAATATGGTTCTTTTTAGTCTAAATCCTTAAAGACTTAAAAGAATATAGCATCTATAAATTCCAAATTGCATCTGAGTAGGTTTTCCCCTGTGTTCTTTAAAGGCAGTTAAAATGTTAGCATTTCATATAATTAGAAATCTCTACAAAGGGGATATTGGTGTTTAAATTTGCTTTTTGAAGCAGTGAGGACAGATGACATTAAACAGGTTTTATAGCAAATTTCAAACAAAGTAATCATTTGGGTTTCCAGCTGCAGATAACACTATAGGCCAGAGCAGCTCAAGCACCACATTTGAGTCTCATCTCCTCCCAGAGGCTGGTTAAGATTAACCATTCAACTGGCACCATGAACACTCAGGCATGACAGAACCCTAAACCCACATAAAAAGCCAAAAAGGACAAGAATACATGGTAGGAGCACAGAGCTCTAAGTTACAAGCCAAATACACCACAATGTTGTCTCTTCTTTCTCCAAACTTTTTCAGTCAAGAGGTTTGCTTGAGAATATCCTTATATTTCCATCATCACAAAGTTATCACCATTGACTGAGAGGCCAAGAACTGCTTTAGCCCTTCCAGATTAGTATTTAACTAATCTGCCTACTTTAAGACAAATTCTGAATCTTGTGCCTGGACAAAACAAGAAACTGTTGCTCTGCATCTGTCAACTGGTAGTTCTCTGAGTCGCTTCCGGTTCTCTTTCTAGCACAATTTACTATAAATGAGAGGGGGGAAAAAATTAATAACAATATATTTGTAAAAATCTGTATTGATTCCTCCATCTGAGTTTCTATTTTTTGTATGCAGCACTTGATTATTGTATAAAATGCTTCAGGTTTTTTGTTTTGATTTCTTGACACTGCAAATTGGAGGTCAACTGCAATGCACAAGTAGAAATAACTGACAAAACCACCTTTTCTAGTAGTTAGAACAAATACCAACACTAATGTAACTGGGACGTTGAAGGCTGGTCTACATGTACTCCATTTGCAAAAAAGACTCCTTGGCCTGAGCTACTTGCTTTTTACCAAATTTAAGAATAGCTATTTGTATGACAAAACTTTTGATTTGGTTCATAGAGATGCTTTCATAAATATATTACATTCAGGATAAGGCTCTGCCTAAGTAAGTATGACTGTTATGTACAGGCAGAGGTAAACTTTGCAAAAGCATAGTGAATCATCTTTGGGTTTTGTAAAGAAAAGAATGGCAGCAGACAGGAAAAGCAAACTTTATACAAGTTTTATTAGGACACAGAAGTCAAGGGGTTTGGAACTAGATGATCTTTAGGGTCCCTTCCAACCCAAACCATTATATGATTCTGTGATTTTGAAACTTCAGTTAATTGTGTTTGGCCTTACATTCCTACCTCTAACAGTAAGTTTAATCTCTGGTGACTCACATAAAGTTATACCAACATAACAGTTTTTACTTTTCTCTAAACAATGTTGTGCAAAAGTTACAATTGCTTAAAAACGTGCCCTGTAGGAGTAATTCTGACAACATAATTATGAATGTGATTTTTATGAAACTGTTTATGAAATTGCTCCATCACTCTGATTTTTCTCAACAGAATTGTTGATGGGATTGAAGATGGAAACCATAATGAGGAAAGCCAAACCTTTGACTTCAGCTCTGATCAGCTCAGGCAGGAATCCAGGTTACCTCCTACAATTGGAGGTGAGTTTTGCCTGGGAAAATCACTCTTTAGAGAAAACAGTTTTCACAACTGCTTTTTGTTCCCCTTTATTTCTTCGATTCTCAGAAGTGGCCTAACTGGGTTTGACATATATCTGTACTTTCAGTACCATACCTGGTACTGCAGAAAAATACAACAGGGTATTGACGTCATTTGTTGTTTTCATGCTAATAGTCATGATAGAGCAGCTGTATTTTCATAGGTATTATATTTCACCAGCAGTATTATAGGATCAGCCAGGAGCCACATGCTCCCAGACTCTTGGGCATGGAAGCTGCTAAACACAAGGACAAAATTCAACATAAAAACATTCTAACTCACCAAATTAAAAATCATTAATAATTCATTAATAATTCATGAATTAATATGGAAACTTGGTTCTAAATTTTTGTTAAAGATATTTGCAGAAGTGGAGGAGTATGGAAATATTTAGATTTTTTAGAAGTAAAAGAGTGAAAAAATAAATAGCAAGAGGTTTTAGGAAGCCTTAAATGACCTACAATCTGAAAAGGTTGATAAAATAGCACCACAGAGGAACAGAGCACATCAACATGGAAAAAAAAAAAAAGAGGGAGAGACCAGTGTACTAATGCTGAAGTGACAATTAGGGCAGCTCAGACTGTTTCCAACATCCTCTCTTTTACTAGCAAACAACCCTCACATAATTATGTACCTTTTGCATGGAGGCTATTAGGACACATTTGTTCCTCTTAAAGCCAAACAGAAAAATAATAATAGAAGTTTGATTGTATTTTTTTAAAATACAATTTTTAAATTTCATTTTATTTTTAAACCCAGTAAAACAGTTGACATGTCACACAGTTGGCACCAGGGTTGTCATTTTCAGCTCTTGCAGATTCAGACTGAAGAGAGGAGTATGAACTTTATTTGTCAAGCTTTTCTTACACATTATACACTGAACATTAAACACAAGATTTTATTTTCATTTGTTCCAAATGCAAACTAGGTTTAAATAAAAAGCACTGGATAAGTGCAAGAATAGCATTGCTATTTTGAAGTTATACTTCTCTCATTCACATGCATTTCAATTATTTTCAGAGTCCGAAATTGATGCTGCTGTGCTTGTTATCAAAGCAGAAGAGACCAAACAGCAGATCAGCAGTCTTAATAATGAGGTAACGAGCTTTTGTGGGGTTGGGGGATATTAACAATGATTCAGAGAATGCCGGAGAAAACTCGGAGAACTTGGGAATATGATGAACAAGTTTGCAAAACTAGACATGCTTCCTATATTTAGGGCATTCTGGGGCTTTTAAGTCTTTCCCAGATTAATTTTCTACATGAAAGCTATATAAAAGATGGTGTCACATGCTAGAGCTAAAAACAAAGTGGGGCTAGCATAGTAAGTGTATTTCATTTCTCAGGATTTATCCTCTTCTGGATGTGCTCCTATTTCTCTCTTTCATTCTTTACTCAAGCCCCTTCTTCCAATTTTTCTTGTCTTGGTGAATGCTATGTTTTTGGAAAATTTCCTTGAAAGAAATACAAATTCAGTCATGTTCAGATTTATATCAAAGATTTCAAGTCACTTTACCTGTGCATCTTTAGGATGATACAGAAGTTTATCCATTCTTGCTTAAACAATATGACCTGAAGAATGCAGGGCCAATATTGTTCAGTGGTGTTTTCTTTTTTTCCCTTCCAATAACTTCAAACCTGCAATAGACTATCAGTCTGATACTGAAGAGAAAATCTTTTCTGGCTAAACTGTTTCATATATCCAGCCACTGCAGTACTTTGACTAACAAGATGAAAGCATCAGGCTTTAACTTCCCAGTTAAACTACAGGACCGAAATCTGTTCCCAGCACACTCTTTCTTTCAGTATTAAGAGATTAGCGACCATTTCTTATGATTCCACATGAGGAGACATTTAAATAAGTCCAACCACACAATTTTACTTTTTTTTTTTCCTGATCTCTTTGGTTACCAGAAATGTCAAGTTTTATTTTATTTTTCCTTCTATATTGTGTACACTTAAGCTAGCTATTCTTTATTTCTATATATGAAGTATTGGGCTTGTAAACCTCTTTCATTCTGGAACAGGTTAACTTGGTCAGACAACTTAAATGTCCTAAGCTAAGAGTGCATGTATAGTTAGTCATTATGAATGTATCACCTCATCTGTTTGACAAACTGTAGAGTTCAAACAAAAGTCTCATGCCCCATTGACTACAGTTTTTTATAAGGTTTGGTAAAAGAAAAAAATATCTCCAGATGTTGATTGACACCACCATTCTAATAGAAAATTATATTTCTTATTTAATACTTTTAAAACAGACAAGTCATATTGATTCATCACTTTTGACTTTGAAGAGGACAGGTATTTTTAAAATATAAAAATGTATTATGTGGTTATCTGCAAAAGCAATTGGAAAATACAGGATGGCAGCAGATGTGCTAAGGCAGGCATCTTGTGGATTAACCAAACATTTCAACTGCAGTAGTTCTGGACTTGTCATTGCTTTTCTAGTGAAAAGCAGTAAATAAATCTTGGATCAGGGCAGTATGTTAAAGAAAAAAAAAAACACAACACAATGAAGGTTATTTCCCTCCGTGCTTCCTGCTAACACTATCTGAACAAAATGTTACAAAACTTGCTTGCTCACGCTAACATAAAAAAGGAAATACGACCTTATGCAGTAAAACACTAAATCTTCCACACAAAGGAACAGAATCCAAAATCCAGAGGCAAACTTTTCCCTGTTCTGAATATGGGTCATTCTTTTATTTTAAAATTGAGGAAGGGGAAACAGTCCATTTTTTCACATAGTATGCTACCTGTGAGACTTCACTTTAAATAAGAGGTGCTTACCTCCCAAGACTTCTACAATCTCTCCTGGAATAGAAATGGAGTTGAACCACTAATTCTTGATTTTAGAAGTCAACCTTTAGGTTGTCAGACAAAAAGAAGTCATCACCAGCACATCCTTCTTTCCACAGGAGTGTGACAGAAGTGGATTCATCTATGGTCTCTATGGTCTCTGTCTGTTGAGAAGGTATTAGGAGTTCTGTGAGTAAGAGGATCTCTGGATACTTAAAACGAGTACCACCAGCTTACAGAGTCTTGCTGTTTTGGTGTGTGAGACAGAATTTGTTTTCACACTGAGTAACTGACTGGGGCCTGGGCCAACACAGAGTGCCAAGTACTAAAACTGAAGCCAAACAAGGTTTTGGTAGGTTTAAGACATCTTTTGGCAACACTTGAATTGATTTACATCTAGCCTGGTTAGTGATAAAATGACAATAATAATGCAATCAGAAGATACAAATAACAAAATAATGTTGAAAAAATTCTGAAAATAGTTGTACTTACTGTTTAGTCACAGCAGAGAAAGATACTTTCCTCTGATTACAGAACCTCACAGAACTTATAGAAGGTTATAGAGCTATATGAGGCTACATGAATGACTATAGAAAATCCTACACTCTGGAAAACACACCAGACTTAGTCTAGGAATATTTATATTCAACTTTGCAGTATCTCTAAGATCAACTTATTCCATGCTGTATGGAGTACATTACACAGAGTACATCTACACTAGTGCAGTCACATTTATGATGAA
Organism: Brachypteracias leptosomus; assembly: GCA_013401335.1. NCBI lineage: Eukaryota > Metazoa > Chordata > Aves > Coraciiformes > Brachypteraciidae > Brachypteracias > Brachypteracias leptosomus. The sequence continues at coordinate 20,461 of VYZX01006326.1, forward strand.
GAACAGTAGTGGTGCCTTGCCGTACTTGGAAGGAGTATTCTCTGCTTTCCAAGTTCATATTTTGTTTTCTGTCTAGGATGGCTTCTAGCAAAGAAGACAGTATTCTGCATTCTGACCAAGCAAGATTCTTAAACAGAAACATTTACATATGTGAGAATTCTCAATTCAATGTGACAATACATGAGCATAATATACGGACAAATATTACACTAAGATCTTAAAAAAAAAAAAAAGCATGACGAGCAATTCTAAACTGATGTAGATTAGATTTCATAGGTAACATTCTGAGCTCAAATCCCATAGACAGGTGGGAATCCTCCATGTGCTCCCATGGATCAAAATTTACATCGAAAAAACTGCATGACTATAAGGCTGCCTAACTGCACATTCTACATGTATTCAAACATGCTCCATCTGGAGTTTCTGGACAGTACTGACTTGATACTTACTCAAATAAGCATATGTGTAGCCCTGCTGGAATACACTAGCTGGTTTTTGTTGTTATATTAAGAGTTGAACAACACTTGTGGACCCAGTGCTTTCATTGTTTCATCACTCAGTGATGACCATTACTGGAAGATTATGAAGTAGTTAAAGATATTCGCCGAGTTAGAAATGAAATTCTCTATTAAGACATGAAGTCTCCTCCTGAAAAAGAAAATAAGAGAAAACAGGTCACAAGTAGCCAACAGCAGCAAACACTATTGTTAATACATTTTCCAGTGGAGAGCAGAAGTCAATCAACAAATGAAAAATAACTGCTTTCATGAAAGGCAATTGTATTACAACAGTTCACTAGTTAGCTTAAAAATATTTCAGCCGTTCATTGGGGGAACAAAGATGTGCATCTTCTCATTCAGACATACAATACAGCCTGTTGTTAGCAAAACAAAACGAAGCAAAAAAGTTACCCGAGAGAGAAATCTACAAAATAAAGCTATATCCAGCTTAGATATTCAGTGAAGCTCTTGGCAGTATTTTAGCCATGTGACATTCACTACATAATCCAAAGTAAAGTTCATTTACTTAACATTGGGACTAACTCAAGGCAGAGCTTTGATTTCACTTCTCAGAGTTTGTTATGTATTAACTTTAGGACTAATGGATGCAGAGACTTCCTCTAAGGAGGGTAGGCTCCAAAGTCAGCACTGCCACTGTATTAGGTAATGTGAGAGAAGCTTGAACACACCCCAGATTCCTGTTGTATAGCTCCATGGTTTGGCTGCACAGCTGGTTACCCAGCTTTTTCATTCCCTCATCAAACCTCTCTTCATGTTTTGAGCCTGAATGAGAACCAAGCTGATAAAATGAATTTCCCTCTGGTTCAGTATTGCAAAGTGGAGTGGAATAGTATTGTGGTGTTCCCCAGGGCTCAGTTTTGGGGACAGTCTTGTTTAATATCTTTATTGATGATGAGGGGCTTGGGTGCACCCTCAGTAAGTTTTCAGAAGACATGAAATTGATCAGGAGTGTCAATCTGCTTCAAGGGTAGGAAGGCCCTGCAGAGGGATCTGGACAGGCTGGATTGATGGACTGAGGTCAGTTATAGGAGGCTTAAGAAGTCCAAGTGTCAGATCCTGCACTTTGGTCACAACAACCCCATGCAGCCCTACAGGCTTGGGGAGGAGTGGCTGGAGAGCTGCCTGGTGGAAAAGGACCTGGGGGTGCTGGTGGACAGCCAACTGAACATGAGCCAGCAGTGTGCCCAGGTGGCCAACAGGGCTGACAGCATCCTGGCCTGTATCAAAAATAGTGCGTCCAGCAGGAACAGGGAAGTGATTGTGCCCCTGTAACTTGGCGCTGGTCAGACTGCAGCTTGAGTATTGTGTTCAGTTTTGGGTGTCGCAGTGTAAGACATTGAGGTGCTGGAGTGGGTCCAGAAAGAGCCACGAAGCTGGTGAGGGACCTGGAGAACATGTCTTATGAGGAGTGGCTGAGGGAGCTGGGATTGTTTAGTCTGAAGAAGAGGAGGCTGAGGGGAGACCTTACTGCTCTCTACAACTACCTGAAAGGAGGTGGTAGTAAAGTGGGTGTTGGTCTCTTCTTCTAAGTAACTACTGATAGGATGAGTGTGAATGGCCTCAAGTTGTACCAGGTGAGGTTTAGATTGGATATCAGCAAAAATTTCTGTACTGAAAGAGTGGTCAAGCATTGTAACTGTCTGCCTAGGGAAGTTGTGGAGCCCTGAAGGTGTTCGAAAACCGTGTAGGCGTGGTACTTCAAGACATGGTTTAGTGGTCATGGTAGTGTTGGGTTGACTTGATGATCTTAGAGGTCTATTCCAACCTTAATGATACTTAGTCTCTTAACCTATTTGCCCGTTCCACTTAGTCTAAATAATCACTGAATAAAAAAAGGCATGACTTTCATCATAGTTCAGTATGTTCAGTGTGTGGCAGGCAAGAGAGTTAAGGTTCAGTTTCTTTTTCTTGTAAAAATGCAGTTATTTAAGCAATATCTTCCAAGATTAAATGACTAAATACTCAATAGCGTGGCACATTTCCTGAGCTCGAGTAAGCTTGATTCAAAGACCTGCTCCAAATTAGACAGAGATATTCCATTAAAGAATATGTCTTCTGCCTTATAAGTATATATCCAGATGACCTGCTCCATAAACTTCCCTGGCAATGAGGTCAGATTGAAAGTCCTGTAGTTCCCCAGGTGCTCCTTCCAGCCCTTCTTGTAGATGGGCATCACATTTGCTAACCTCTAGTCAACTGGAACCTCCCTGGTTAGCCAGGGATGCTGATAAATGATGGAAAGTGGCTTAGTTAGCACTTCTACCAGTTCCCTCAGTACCACTGGGTGGATCTCATCTGGCCCCATAGACTTATGTCTAAGTGGTGTAGTAGGTCACTGACCATTTCCTCTTGGTTTATGGGGGCTTCATTCTGCTCCTTGTCCCTGTCTTCCAGCTCGGGGGGCTGGGCGCTCAGAGAACAATTGGTCTTGCTATGAAAGACTGAGGCAAAGAAGGCTTTCAGTACCTTAGCCTTTTCCTCATCCTTGGTCACTATATTTCCCCTCACATCCAATAGAAGGGGGAAGACTTTTACTTTGATTCAATGTGCAAAACCCAAATCTGATTTAAAACATAGACCAGTTAAAAATAAGAAAATACCCGAATTTTAGTCATAATTTTACTCCCATAATGTGCAGAGTGCACATGTACATGTTCACCACCCAAATGCAAAGGCACACACTTTCATGCTCAGATCTACAGGACATCATGTGTTATGCATGCCAACAAACTCAGATTTCTTTGTCATGTCACCTGTTTTTCCCTTATGTGGCCCAGCAATAATGTAGCCTCCTTCAGCTTCAGTATTTGGGGGCTGATTTCACACTTTACCATATCAGTAGACCCCACAACTACAGTATTAAAGCAGTATAATAGAGTACTTACATTTCTCCCATTGAACTGAAAAAAAAACAAACACGAGAAAATACAAATAGGGTCAGGTTTTGTACTAGAAAATTGCCTTCTATTTAGCTGCATGTTGGAGCACTTAGTGGAAATTCGGCTATTTCTAATTTTAGGTTTTTTAGATGCAAGTGCTTAAAATACTCTAAGTACCTGGCACTTATTCAGAACAGAGAAAGTGCATTCACAGGGCTATTTCACTTTCATATAACCAAAGGAACAATCCTAAATAAATGTTTCTTTTCCAAACCACCTGAGGAAATTTTATAAATAGATTGTTTTAAAACATATTTCATATCCAGCTGCCAAAAATCAACCTAATTCTCCTCTCAGGAAAAATAGCTTTATTTTTTTAAGCAAAACATGCTTCTTAATATTAAAAATGTATGCACATGATGGAAATAATCATTATATAATCAGTGCCAACAAAGAAAATTTTGAAAAGTTAATCAGGCCTTCAGTTTTACATAGGGGATGTACTGTGGAAGTTGTTTGATGCTTGAGAACTCCCCTGGCTTAGAGTAATTAAAAACATGTTCTTTGTAACCAGTTCATAGCTATATTACCACACTGACAAGGTACATGACCTCAAGCTGCACCAGCCCAAGCAATTCCTAGTGAAGAGAACTCCCTTCCTGTGTCAAATAGACAAAAAAATGCTATTGGTATATCCTGGGAGTATGATTAATGCCTGCAAAGGGTGATTCAGCAAAACTCCACAGTCATTTTTCTATAACACTCTGCATAGGTAGAATATTATACTTATATTCTTGCCTCTGACATTTTCTTTTTGTTTAACATTTGTCTTGGTTGAATTTCATATTGCTGATATTTAAAAGTGAACATGAATTCCATTTCACCATTAAAAATAAACATTAAATAAAAACAGATCAGGATAGACTGTTAAAAAGAATGGCTTGAGATGCCCACAAATAACAGCAAACCATTGATAATTCCAATTATGTATGAATCCAACTCACAGTGATTACATCTCGATCATATTTCCTTAGTCGGTTTAGAAGAATGTCATGCAGACAGTACTATCTGAGAAGTCTTCTGACAAGATATATATTACATCTACAGTTTCTTCTTATCTATTAAACCAGCTTTTCAGCTAAAGAAGAGAATTACATTGCTTTGTTATTGTTTATTCTTAAGAAATGTATGTTATCTGTTCTCTTCTAGCTACTCCTTTAGGTGCCTATAGAAATTGTTTGCTTAATATTTTTGCCCAATATCATATATGCAACCTTGGGCTTTCTTTCAACAGTACACACTAACAGCTTCTCTTCTCCTAGCCACCTGGGATCTCCATGGTCCTCCATTTGCTCTCAGTCAGTAGCTAGTCAGTCAGAGTTTGCTTCTGATAACCTTCTGAAGTCCTTGAAGCAGTAATTTTTCCAAACCTGGTTCTCTTATTGCCACCATCGTGGTGACAATGTCCTGATTCTATGCCAACCTGAAGGCAGCATCCACATCCAACCATGAAAAGACACAAATTATTATTAGGACTGCAGTTTAGGGACTTTTTTTCTAGTCCGAATTTCATGGGAGCCCTGTTGACTTGAATACACTCAAATTATCTATCCTTTATTCTTTTCTGTTCTGTCCTTACTTATTAGATAGGAAGGCCCCTTAGTGTCCTAATTTACCTAGACAGACTTGTTGTCCTGGAACTACCCAAGAACTGGCTGGAGAGTCAGCAGAGAAAACAGCAATTTTTTTTCTACTTCTACATGATAAAGCCAATTTCACAACTTTTATGATTTCTGGTTTTAATTCACTAAAACTGAACCATCATATCATTGTTGCATAAATCTTATCCTGAACTGAGATTAGCTGCAATGGACTTTTTTTTTTTCCCTTATGCAACTAGCTTTATTCCTAAAGCGCCATTAAATCACAAATGCCTGTCACTATGATACCAATAGCCAGCGATGCTGCTATCAGTGAAAAGTCTGTCTCAGTTCAGTTCTGTCTCCGTTTAAGGCTCAGGGAGAATCCCATGGAGCAGAATTTGCTTGACTCGCCAAGTTGCCAAAGTTGGTTATTTCTGAAATGGGTCCCATTGTCTGATTCAATCCTCTCAGGGGTGCCGTGCCGCCACAGGACTTGCCTCTCAAGGCCCAGGATGGTGTTACAGGCAGTGGCATGGGGCACAGGATATGTTTCTAACCACCCAGTGCTTGCCTCCACCATTGTCAGTACATACTGCTTACCCTGGCGAGTCTTAGGGAGAGTGATGTAATCTATCTG
>VYZX01006327.1:13647-25569 GCA_013401335.1 Brachypteracias leptosomus
GTCACTGTTATGACAGTTTTCTCTCCAATTTAAATTTTCTGGGATTTTATTCAGAAGCTTGCACTTACTGACTGACAATACAGATATTAAGGACTTTTTAATGTGTAGTAGTGTGTGACTGTCTTCAGTGGTTATATATTTGTGCATCTTTAATTTAGGTTGAACCAAGTACAAAGTTATTTCCTGCTGTATTTGCTCAAGCCACAAGCCCCAATGTTTTCCAGTTTGAATTGGGAAGAATAAAGGTAAATAATGTTTAGGTTTGTGCAGTTTTAGGACTTATGTATCATATAAAATTATTATTTTATTTGTCTATTTTTTTGCCTACAATGTGTTCTTGGTATTGGGCACATTTTTATGATTCCAAGTGTTTGCACTATTGCTATTTTTATTTTTAACTCAATTTTAAATGCTTCATATATTTAAAATACAGTGTAATATCTGAGAAGGGCTGTAATTGATTAGAATTGGCAGAGGATATTTCAAAGTTCTGTTGAATTCTCTGAATCTCATTCTTCATGATGAAACAAAATCACTGGGGTCAGTAAGATCAATCTCTAGTTGTACAAATGGAGCATGGATGACCAGCATATCTGCAAGATTAGTTTAAGAATTTAATATAAAGTACATTCAAATAGTACACTCAGGAAAACTAAGCTGAAATTTACTTCCTTGCTTTGGATACATGAATGTCTAAGAAATCAGAAAGGGCAAAAGAAAAGTGGAGTTCAGATCTCTGGTCAAAAGAATTGACCACATATTATGTTCAAGTTCCTATTTCTAATTTAGCTATTTTAAAAGATTTGTTATAGACAATGCTCTCTTGCTGCTAATCTGCCAACAGTTCCCAGCTGGCTTTACAAATATATAACATATATTCATTATTTTGTAAAGATGATGAAACTGATTATCTGTTTTGTTGGAATTTTCCAGAATGTAATGCCATTATCTGCTGGCTTATTCAAAAGTGAACACAAAAACCCTATGTCTCAATGTCCTCCACGTCTTCATGTGCAGTTTTTGACTCATGTGCTTTGGAGCAGGGTACCAAACCACTTCTTGAAAGTTGATATCTCTCGGATCAGTGAACGTCAAGGCTGGATGATACAGTGCCTGCATCCTTTGCAGTTTATGGCCCTTCATATTCCTGAAGAAAACAGGTTGATGTTTGTGTGTTGAAGTATATCAGAGCTGGGTTGGGATTACAAAATAAAAGTTCAATGAGAAGAGCCCAAGGACTTCTCTGTATTTATAACACATGTAAATAAAGCCAGTGTATTTTGATCTAGCTAATATTAAAAATTAATCTTATTTTTCAATATTTTAATGAAGTATTCTGTGTTAAGTAAATAATTTTGGTCTTTCCTCACTGAAAGTAGTTGAAGCTGTACTTTAGGAGCAACTCGAATAAATTCCTAATTGAACTTTGTTATTAGGCATTGATTCTTCAGTTGACAGTGTTTTCACATGAAAGTTGAAATGTGGAAAAAGTCCATCCCTAGAACTGATATTGTGCCAAAGTTATCCTTAGGGAGAATTTTTAATTCCTTTGCTTAAGTAAGTTTATGCACTGATGTGGAATTTACTATATTGTTTTTTTCTCTGCAGAACAATTGATATTTTAGAGCTGACAGAACAAGAAGAATTGCTGAAATTTCACTACCATACCCTCCGATTATATTCAGCTGTTTGTGCTTTAGGCAACAACCGAGTGGCCCATGCTATGTGTAGCCACGTTGATGAATCTCAGCTTCTATATGCTATTGAGAATAAATATATGCCAGGATTATTACGTGCAGGATATTATGACTTGCTCATTGACATCCATCTCAATACCTATGCAACTGCCAGGTTAATGATGAATAATGAATTTATAGTTCCAATGACAGATGAAACCAAAAGTATTACTTTGTTTCCTGATGAAAACAAAAAACATGGTCTCCCTGGTATAGGACTTAGCACTTCATTAAGGCCAAGAATGCAATTCTTCTCTCCAAGTTTTGTAAGCATTAGCAGTGAATGCTTTCAGTTCAGTCCTGAATTCCCTCTGGAAATATTAAAGGCCAAAACTATAGAGATGCTGACTGAAGCCGTTCAGGAGGGCAGCCTCCATGTCAGAGATCCAATTGGAGGTTCTACAGAATTTCTGTTTGTCCCTCTCATCAAGCTCTTTTATACCCTTCTAATTATGGGAATCTTCAACAATGGGGATCTGAAACACATCTTGCAATTGATTGAGCCCCGGGTTTTCAAAGAAGCAATGAACCAGGAGGATGAAATTGATTNCCAGGAGGATGAAATTGATTTCTCAGAGAAGGGGATGAGTTCAGATGAGCTCAAGTCAGAAGAAGGAGAGGAAGAAACCAGAGGGGAGCAAGTGCCAAAGGAAGGACTTCTTCAGATGAAACTTCCAGAACCTGTTAAATTACAGGTAACAATACTGCTGTGATAGCAGTTCCCATTTCTTTACAGATTCTATTTCTTCACTTGGTAATTTCTCTTTCAAGGAATACAGCATTTCAATGTTAGTTAAATAGAGAAGTAGTTGCCTTAGAGGTAACAAGATTTATTATCTTCTTGATTATATGAACTTGTTCACCATATATCAAACAACTGGTGTTTCATTAAATAGAATTACTTTCTCAATGACGTTAACATGGAATTCTTCATTTTTATGCATCCAAACAGAAAAGAATTTCCCTAGAATCGAGGAGTAGTTCCATTCTTTTTAACTTTAATAGAAGTCTTATATTTCATATGTTTGAAGCACATAAATCTCTTGCAGATGCCAGATATTCCTGGTGTAGGATTACTTCACATGTAGTAAATGACAACATTAAAGATTTCAGTAACTTTATTTGATATTAACTGCTGCTGTAAGGAATCCTGACTTGTTCGCATAATGTACAGAAGATATTTCCTAGCTTGTCAACTCTTCTTTCTCTTATGATGCTGTTTTCTCAGATGTGTCATCTACTCCAGTACCTGTGTGATTGCCAAGTACGACATCGAATAGAAGCCATTGTAGCATTTTCAGATGATTTTGTAGCCAAACTTCAAGAGAATCAACGCTTCCGATACAATGAAGTGATGCAGGCCTTGAACATGTCTGCTGCCCTTACAGCTCGTAAAACAAAAGAGTTTCGATCCCCACCTCAGGAACAGGTACAGCTTACAATGGACAATTTATTTTTTGTTGTCCTGTAAGTGTGGCAGAGTTCTGTTTCATTTCAAAGTTTTTCCTTTTGGAGATGAGTGTAATTTGCCTTTCCTTTGTATTCCTTAAGATTAACATGCTGCTGAACTTCAAAGATGATAAAAATGATTGTCCTTGCCCAGAAGAAATTCGGGATCAACTCCTGGATTTCCATGAAGACCTAATGACACACTGTGGTAAACCTTGTTACTGAATATTTTGACTTTTTAATTATATTAGCAATTTTTCTAAATAATTTTACATAAGAAAAACTAAAGTAGTTTATAGATTACACTATGTCAATTATAAATACTGTCCAATAAAGATACTCAGCTAGTATGTTTACAAGACTACATCTCATGAGAGCCAAGTACTGGGGAATAATCACTTGCTTTGAGCTAGTGATTATGTTTCTGCTAAATACAGGGTATTTTTAGCTTTCCTTGCTGTTGGAGTGCACTTGTATGTAGCTTGATGTTCTACAGGATATCCAACGATCTACTTGCAAAGATAGGATTTTTTTAACGAGTTCAGGCCCAGCCTGTATTGTCACATGGGATTGATCTATCCAAGTTCCAAAACTTTGCATTTGTCCTTGCTGAACTTCAAGTATCCTGTCAGCCTATTCCTGTACCCCATTGAGCTTCCTGCCCTTGAGTGAGTTTTCTGCTCTCCCCAGTTGTATCATCCACAAACTTGATTGATTAAGGTGCATTATTACACTTCAAATGCAGAAAGGAAAAAAAAGAAAAGAAAAATCTAGTAAACTGTCTTTTGACAGAAAAAGAAGATGAAATGAAGAATTTAGAAATAACATTTGAAAGAATAAGAGGCTTTATATTCCTATTTGATTTCTCTGTTTTTCTTTAGTCTTTTACTATTTTTTTGTCATTATTTTTCTTTTTTTAATGGGAAAACAGTATTTTACATAATCTATGGGTAAAAAATTAATTTTGTGGGTCAGAGAATGCAGTACAGTAGACCAGAATTAATTTCTCTGTGTATTCAAAATGCGTCTATTACAAAATAGATACAACAATTACACATCCCAAGTCCTACGTTCAGTGGATCAGTCAGCCACCATTTGGGGATTCACATCTTGTGAAATAGTATAATTTCAGAGCATCTCTGTGTTCTACTTGATAAGACATTTCAGTGTCTTTACTGATATGTATATATGTATTATATTTACTGCTATATTTGCCATATATTTTATGTATAATAAAACACAATTTATAAAATCAATTAATTACATGATCCTTATCTGCAGTTTCCTGCCTTGCACATATACCTGATCTATACTTGTTCCAAACTGCTGGTTAAGCATATCCCATATCAAACTTTTTTGTAGTTCTAACAAAGCAGAACAACACAGTTTGGGTTGATTGCTTATATATGCAAGGTACAAAACATGTCTGTAACTTGTTTAATTTTATTTTTTTACTATTTAGTGGATATTTTTTATTTCAGGAATTGAACTTGATGAAGATGGAACCTTGGATGGAAACAGTGATTTAACCCTTAGGGGTCGTCTCCTATACCTCATGGAAAAAGTTACATATCTAAAGAAGAAACAAGCTGAAAAGCAAGTTGATGATGATGCTAAGACATCCTGTAAGCAAGATTAAATCTGTTTGTTGTATACTAATTCCAAAAGGCAAAAGAAGCAGGAAAGATCTTCATATATTTTCAGCAAAAACAAGGAGAATTCTTAGTGAAAAATCTGTACACCTCAAAGCTTGTACCTCTGACTCAAAACAAGCTCAGATGGAATTTTTATGTTAGGCAACTTTGTTTTCCAATGGGATATAGTGGAAAATTTCTTCTACTGACTTTTTCACCCTTGTTCCCTTTTCAAGTCATATTTTTCCCAGAAAGTATCTTGCCTTTTGTAGAACTATTGTAGACATAATAATTATGGCAAGGTCCTGATTATGAGAATTTATTCATAAAACAAGCTACAGCAGCTTCAAATCAGTACTTGCATGAAGATTACCAAATTAAAGAAGACTGTGCAATTAGGCCATAATTTGCAAAGCTGTGTTTTCCCACACAACCTAAAATTCAAGATATGCTGACTGTGATTGTTGCTATGTCATTATTCTGACACTTTCTTCCTTTCCTTCTTGATAAGAATAATTGCCGATGGCATCCAGTTTCTTCCCTTGATGCCAACTGATTATGATTTTTAAATTATTTTTTAATTTTCAATGCTGATTTTATTTGTATAATTTTTTTGCCTTTATTATGGTGAGTGGCACTTTCAAATGTCTTAAGTTTTTATGCTGCTACCCTACTAGCAGGAATTAATTTCTAGGCACACAGTTTAGATGTTCTGACTTTAGTAAAAAAACTTGGTTTCCGTCATTAACTACACAGAATTCCTAGGGAGGCTGGCCTTTTAACTTGGTTGCTTAATGTAAGTGCCTAAAGTTATGGGATGAGGAGATTTCCCCAGGATACTTATAATGAGATGTCTTCTTAGCTGCTAGTTATTAGGGTTAATATTCTTTAATTATAAATATTTTTGTCTTCCTAAAAGTGTACCTCCTAGCTTTGCTGTTTATAACTGTTATTTCAGTTATCAGGCAGTGATAATTAGAGATGGGGCTGATGTAGAATGTGGTGATGACTCCTACGGTTACCTAATTCTATTTCTTGTAGTAAGCTTAAAGCTCTACAAGATCTAATTCTTTCTCTCTTGTTAGTAGAAAGAGAGTATTATATTCAACTAATTAAACAATATTCTGGTGGCAAGGCTGCTTGGGTTCTTCGTTGCAAGCAAGATAACAGCCAGATCCACAGGTGGGTGGGATGCAGTATTGCAATTGTCAAAACAGGAGCCAAATAACATTCTGCTCATGTATTTCTTCACAAAAAACCAAAGGAAACTTACTATTGTGTCCCTTATTATTATTATTTCACGGAATCACAGAATGTTAGGGATTGGAAGGGACCTCGAAAGGTCATCTAGTCCAATCCCCCCACCGGAGCAGGATCACCTAGACCAAGTTGCACAGGAACACATCCAGGCAGGCTTTAAATGTCTCCAGAGAAGGAGACTCCACAACCTCCCTAGGCAGCCTGTTCCAGTGCTCTGTCNTCCCTCATCCAAATCGTTGATGAATATATTGAACAGCATCAGTCCCAGTACCAACCCTTGGGGGACTCCACTCGATACAGGTCTCCAACTAGATGCTGCCCCATTCAGAACTACTCTCTGCCTTCCATCCTGCAGTCAGCTCACAATCCACCTCACTACCCGATTGTCCAGACCACACTTCCTCAGTTTAGCTGCGATTGAATTATTTCGATCCTTCTGAAATATCAACCCAAACACATTCCATACTTTTATTTCTTTTTAAAGTGGTTTTATTCTAAAAAATGCTAGGCTGTGTGACAATGGAAACACCTATAGTACAGTGTTTGGACAGTAATAAAATAGAGTACTTCCCCCCCCCGCCCTTAACCTTGTATTACTACATCTTAGCACAAATTCTCTTCTTTGTTAAATATTCTCATTTCTGTAAGCTCCTGTCCCTTCAATATCTTTCTTTAAGTACTACTTTTTTTGTGTGTGTGTGAGGTCAGCCTGAAAATGTATCTAGTTTACTCCAAAATCATGTAATTTACTTATGTAAGAAAAACCTTCAGATTTGAATTCCTGGAGAAGTCTTGAAAGCAATATGTAGAAATAAATTTGATGACTTTGTGAGCATCTTGTATGTCTTAATGATTTTCTTTTTGTTTTCTGTATTTTAATTTTAAATACAGGCTTTTGGTTTTGAGATGTTTCTGTTTCTCTTGTGTGGCTTTTTTTTCCTTTGATAGTCTGCTAAAGAAATATTAAGGAAGAAGTGCATCTTAAGAATTGAATTAATTCCAGTTCATGTGCGTAATGAGTTCTGAGGGACTACCAGTAGAGAGATAAGCAATTAATGGTAATTTTGTGATTTATATATTTTCTTTACAGCTACTCTTCAGCAGTTGATTTCAGACACAATGGTACGCTGGGCCCAGGAATCGGTGATAGAAGACCCGGAGTTAGTGAGGGCCATGTTTGTATTGCTACACCGCCAATATGATGGTATTGGTGGCCTGGTTCGAGCCCTGCCAAAGACCTACACCATAAATAGTGTGTCTGTGGAAGACACAATCAATCTTCTGGCATCCCTCGGCCAAATCCGTTCCTTGCTTAGTGTCAGAATGGGGAAAGAGGAGGAGAAACTTATGATTCGTGGATTAGGGTAAATAACTGGAGTGTAACATCTCTTTATTTACAGATATTTGTTATTATTTGCTATATGGTTATGGCCAAGGTTATACATGATGTTTGAATGTGAATAGTCTATATGGATGTAAATGTAGACACTGGTATCAGTTGTGTAGTATCTTCAGTTGTAAGTTCCAGCCTTTGCAGCATTAGATACAGCATTTTTGGAGAGAAGCAAATGACATATCTAAGACATCTTGTGAGAAAAGTTGAAAATATGTATGCAATGTTATATGACATTATAAAGTATATCTTGTTACCATATTTTAAATAGTACTGCTATGAAGAATCCTATCAAGAACACTTTCCATTTTATATGAATGCAGTGACTGGTAGCTGTTGACACATACAGTTCCTCTCAGCAGTCAGCTAATGGATTTGTGTCTGTACATATGCCATCTTTTAATTGCACTGAATGCAGCTGGTACTATTTGAACTATGAAGTAGTTTACCCTATTATCTTATTTTTCCTAATTATATGATTATTAATAGTGAAATAAAGCCTAATAAAGAGTACAGTTGGAGAAAACAGTAAAGAGAACATAATCATCTCCACTAGCAAAGAGTTTGAGCTTTTTAATTTTACTTCTTTCAAAGAAATGTTAAAATCTGAGAGATATCTGGTGAGATTAGACATCAGCTGTGATCTATTAGAAAACCCCAGTCAGCAAGAGCAAGTTAACCAAACATAATATTATGTAAAAAATGTCAGATATGTGAGGAGGAGAGAAGCTTTTGTTGTGCAAAATATCTTTTTCTTTTGTAAGCTTCTGTAAGCTCTTTTGAGCTTATCGAAGACCTCAAATATCCAAATAATGTCTATACATAATTTTGTAGTGTCATTATGGACAATGCCTATTTGTTAGCTTGCCAGCAGGTCCCATCAACATTCCCTGGTTGTTGCTATGTTCGATGTACCCAAGCCAAAACTTTGGCAAAGGGCAGAAGTCCATCACATGTCAAGAGACACAAAATAGTGGTATTTCCAAATCTATCTTTGTAGTTAAAATTTGAGTTGTTATGTTTTGCCTAAGTTAGCAAAGTCTAAAATGAGTGAGTGATATTCCACCTGGGAAAAAAACTCCCTCTCAGAGGGGTTTTCATTTCATGTCCTGCTTTACATTTTCTCCTCAACATCTTATGCTATGAATTAAAAGCTAAGATTTTGAGATTCTGTTTTAATTTGAACAACATTTTTGGTGCTATGTGAAAGTCTGGTGTAAGGAAGAAGTACTTTCTGTTAAGCGAGTGTTTTTACTGCCTATTCCTGTCACCCTTCTTGGTAGCCTCTTAGTCTTGTTTATCTTGTAGACTACCCAGCTGTGCCATTTGTACCTTTTATAGCCTAACCTGGGCTCCAGCACCTATTTAGAAATGCTGTGGTTTTTGCTATGAGTGGGAGATATTCCTTTCTTCCAGCTGACAAATGGAAATGTCACTCATTCCTGCTTAAAAACTCAGTTTCCTCAGAAATGCTGTTAAGATTTTTTTCTTAAGTGTGACATTTCATAACATGATCTATAGTTCAATAGAATGCTGAAAGTGGATCTATTTTCCAAAGTAGCATAATATTTCTGGCCAGTCACTGAGGAGACATTTTAATATTCTGTACTGTTTTTCTGTAAAAGAAAGCTTTTGTAGACAAATAAGAGTTTAGAATGACTTGGCAGATTGGTGCCATTGAGGCCCTTTTCCACAGCATGAGCCATTAGTATAGAAAGATGTGGATGGATAGCTTTTGGAGGCCGGGCCAATCCTCTGTCATCTCTGATACGAAGTCCAATTGTAGGCTTTGGGGAAAAAAGGATCAGCTAATCTTTGTGGGGGTTACTGGCAGTCAGAAGCTCTGATAGTACCACCTACGTCAGACCTGCTGCATGCATTTTGTTGCATGACTGATAGTTATGGATTTGTAGCTTTTAGAGTGATGGAACAGTCTACTTCACATCTCATCCTTTATCAGACTGAAATTTTCCTTGCCTGATTGCAGGAGTCTTATGTCAGAAAAAAGACTACTTTATAAAGTACAATGAAATTTGAACAGCTGTCAGGAATATTTTCTATAGTGACTTTCTAGTCCTTTTCTCCTGTGACCTGATTGCTTTCACAATTATTTATGGGTTGTGTGTGATTTCAAGAGTAATTACAGTTTTTAGAAGTTTAATTACTTTTTGAACCAAACATTTTAATTGGACATGACATTTTGGCATAAAATATTGACATTATAATCTTCAGGACTGATTTTGAAGTATGTAAATCAGTTCTGCTGATATATGCAGAAGAATTCTTTTGAGCAGTAACTCATGAACTAAGGTTAATATTTATGCAGCTTCTGTTTCTGATGGTTAGAGAACAGCTGCATATAGATTCTCTTTCTCCTACCATATTTTTTTCTTGGTTTTGATGGCAGATGTCAAATGTCTCAAGGTTGAAATATTCTGAAAAGATTGCTTTGTCAAAAATATTCATTAGTTGAATCTAAAATTTTAGCTAAAATAACAGTTTTGATCATCCTCTTGTCAGACAATAATATTAGATCTGGAATGGAATTTCTAATGAAAATAGAAGAGCATTCTACTCTGGTGTAATCAACTAAAATATGGGAAAAGAAAGGTCAGGTTCTTCTCTCAAGAGAGATTGAGACTCAACCTGAAAAAGTCCCTGAGGTAATTTTTCACCTCAGGTGGTAAACAGTTGCACAGTAAATCAGCTTTGCAAATAATGTAATAGGTAAACTATCTGTCCATAACATTGTAATCCAATTTTTTATTTTGTTTTCCTGTAGAGACATCATGAATAATAAAGTATTTTACCAACATCCAAATCTCATGAGAGCTTTAGGCATGCATGAAACTGTCATGGAAGTGATGGTAAATGTGCTTGGTGGAGGAGAATCCAAGGTAAAGCAATCCACTGTTAGAAGACAGAGGGTTTAGAATAGAGCTGTTCTAAGCTTTATCCTGTAAGGTGCTGAGCAGTCACTGGAGGTACTGAGACCATAACATCTTGCTAATTTCCATTAGCACAATAGTTGACTAACTTTTTAGAAGAATCTATCCTTCCATTCTAGAGGAAGAAATAATTAGCATTCTAATTTCAGATGCTTTAAAGAAAAAACTGCAAATAGCAGTTTATCTGTTAATTGGGTTTTAAAGGGGAGATCCTTTTAGACAGTAGTTAAAAATCTATGCAGTATTACTATGTACATCTCAGTGTTCACGTTCTTTCGTGTTTGAATCTAGAATTTATGAGTGATCCCACTCTTGTGTTTCAAATTTATATCTTGATCTTTAGGGCTTAAGGAGTGAGTTACTTGCTGAGAAAGCCCTGTTGATTTCAGGGTGAAACCTAAACTTCACTAGGGATGCAATGAATACAATGCATAAATATTAGCGTGTTAAAACACTGTTACATAAATGATCTTTTGCAAGTTTTATGCCTGTCTTAGAGTTCGAGCTTCAATCTGTTTTTATTTGCTTCTTAGGAAATCACTTTCCCAAAGATGGTGGCAAACTGCTGTCGTTTTCTATGTTATTTTTGCCGCATCAGCAGGCAGAATCAAAAAGCTATGTTTGATCATCTTAGCTATTTATTGGAAAACAGCAGTGTTGGCCTTGGTAAGTAATAAGCATGTTGCTTTTTAGGGTTCTAAACCAAAATCTTACAACTTTCTGCTGATTTATATATATATATAAAACCACCTGTATTTTTCTGCATCCCTCTGTGTTGAACTTTCTCCTTTACCTAGTGCAAAAATATCTTCATTTATTGTATTTTTAACTCCAAACAACTGCCTGACAGTAGCATTGTTACAGTAATTTAGTATACACTTTTTTTGTATGTGCCTAAACACTAGAAAGAATTGGTGCTTAGTTGCACATTTTGAGGAACAGAATAAAATCCTGATTTTGATGAAGAGAATCATAAATAAATGTTGGCAGTATTTCATTATGGCTTATTTTTCACTGCTCAAGCTTGCTCCCCCATGCTTTCTTCTATAGACTCCTCAGAATACACCTATGACAGTGGGAGAAATACAGAGCTCATTTGCTTGGGTATGCTTGTACAGATGCCCAGAAATGAACCTTGACATTTTCTTAAAATGTTAGCCTTGCTTTTCTAGGCTGAAGTGTTACAGAGGAGATACATTTATACTTTATTTAATTTAGTACTTGGTAATTCAGAATATGTAATCATTTAGAATCAACATAGTAATTTTTTTAATTATCACAATTTCCTTATTAAAGTGTAAGTACAGGACAGAAGCATAAACTAAAAATCTTGTTGGAGAGGAAGTGCTCAAATCAAATGCATTTAGAGTGTTAATATGAGAGCCTTAGCTTTTTCTAATGCTGTAATGACTGCCATTTTTTAAAGAAACAGATAACATATAATCTTATATTTTAAAGTTTAAAGATACTTTCTGTTTCAATACATTTGATAAAACGTCAGT
>VYZX01006328.1:22403-80538 GCA_013401335.1 Brachypteracias leptosomus
CGCGCCGGAACCGCGGGCCCCGCAGGCGGCGGCGGTGGCGGCCCCGGCTGCCCCGGCCCCTCCTCTCCTCTCCCCCGCCCCGGCCGCACCATGCGAAGCGCCCGGGCGCTGCTCCTCGCCCTCGCCCTCCGGGTCTACGCGCTGGACACCGAGACGCCCGCCGGTAAGGACGGAAAGGAGCGGAGGGGGGGGGGGGTTTGGAGAGGGGGTTCTGCTCGCTCGGTGGGTTGCTTGCGAGCTCCGGGCGCGCTCCCGGGGGGGGGGCAATGGTGGGGGGGGGTCCGGCCCCCCCCGGGGCCAGGGGGCNTTCCTCACACTCTGGGACCCCCAAAACCACCCCCTGCACTCGTGTCCCCCACAAAACCGGGAACCCCCCTGTAACTGGGGATCATCCTGCAAACGGGACCCTCCTGCAACCGGGGACCCCCCTACAACTGGGGATCATCCTCCAACCGGGGACCTTCTGGCAACCGGAGCTCCCCGTGCACCGGGGGACCCTCCTGANGACACCGAGACGCCCGCCGGTAAGGACGGAAAGGAGCGGAGGGGGGGGGGGTTTGGAGAGGGGGTTCTGCTCGCTCGGTGGGTTGCTTGCGAGCTCCGGGCGCGCTCCCGGTGGTGGGGCAATGGTGGGGGGGGCTCCGGCACCCCCCGGGGCAAGGCGGCTCCTGCCCGTCCCGCCACCGGGGGTTCCTCCGGGGCGACCGTCGAGTTCGGGACAGCGGTGGCCGGAGCTCCCCGGGGCTCCCCGGAGCGCTCCCAGCCCGCTGGCAGGCGGAGGGGCTCGGTTGCACCCTCGCCCCCCTGCACGGCCGGCTCCGAGCCCACCCCGAGCACCGGCGGCCTCCGCTCGCTCCCCGGTACCGGGGCGCCCTCCATTCCTCCTGCTCCGTCCTCGCTTCTCGCCGCAGCTCCGGGAAGGAAAACTTCACCGTGGTGGCGGCAGCGGGAGGGTTGGTTCGCAGGGTTTGGCGAGGAGCGAGCGGGGCTGGGCACCCCGGGTACGGGCACCCCGGGCACCGCCGGCGGGACCCCCGGGGAGCAGCGTCGGGCTCCCCCGGATCGATTTGCGAGCCCCCGGGGGGGGGTCTGGGGACCCGGCGGGAGGAACAGGTGGCGGCCGAGGCCGGTGTCCGATTGCAGCCTCTTTGTCACGGGGATGTAATTAGAGTTTTACCGAAGCGCCATCGATTGATTTAATTTGTTTTTTTTAACTTATTTTATCGATTTTTCATTTTTTTCCTCCTTTCCCCTGAGCCTTGAGACTCGTCCCCCCCCCGGGAAGGAGCCTGGCCAGACCCTGCGGGCAGAGGGGGGGTTCCGGGGGGGCACAACCCCCTTCCCACCCCTCGGGAGGCAGGAGCCGGGGCTGGGGTGGGAATTTGGGGCTCCCGGGGGCTGTGGCTGCTTTTAGCCGGGGAAACTGAGGCACAAGGGGAGGGGGGAGCTGGTGCCTGGCTCCAGGCAGCCCCCAGTGCTGTATCCTCCAGTTCTTGGGTGATGCTCGGTGCATTAATGGGTATTTTTGCCCGATTCTTTAATTTTTTTGCCTTTCAACTGAAGCAGCTCACCTGGATGCAGTCCCTGTGTTGGTGCATTGATGTCTTTTTTTTTGTGTAGTGGCTTCTCTCCAAAAATTATAAATAGTGACACCCATCAGCAGAAAGCACAATAAGGCTGACCCTGTGGTGGGGGGGACGATGGATGGATGGATGGATGGGGGGATATGAAGCAGCCGAGGCTCTCCACAGCTCATGCGAGGTGGAGGAGATGGGGAGGGAACGTGCTTGTATTTTACTGGGGTGACTGGAGTGGGGGGAGCGTTGTGCTGGGGTGGGGGGAGATGCTGGTCTGTGCCCAGAGCAGCCCCGTGCTTCAGGGCAGAGCAAGGAGGCAATGAGGAAACTGAGGCACGCAGCTGGTGAGGGGCTTGGAGCCCTCTGCTAAGGGGAAGGGGCTTGTGCACCCCAGATGTTAGAGAGGGGGGGGCCTGATCTGTGCTGCTCCCCACTCCTGGGCTGTGTGTCTGTCTCTGGCTGTCAGGGCTTAGCTGCCGCAGCCTGCGAGGAGCTGGAGGGACAGCGATGGGGATTCGGTGCTGGTGGGTTGGGGCTGGGGGGGCTTTGTGGAGAGACTCCCCCTCCCAAGCAAACCCTTTCCTCTCTGTGGGCATCCTTCCCTGACGAGAGGGAAGGATCGAGCCCAGCCCCGGTGTAAATGAGGAGCGTGTTTACTCCAGCGTTTCCCCGGTAGATGCGGAGCAGGCTCAGCTCCGCGCTGCAGCCGGAGGGGCTGCATTTGGTGGAGTCTGGGGTCTGCTGCCAGCCCCCCGGCTCTATTGCAGGCTGCTTCTCACACGAATCCCGGCGTTGGCTCCTGCCCACACGGTCTGGGTGGCTGCGGGGATGTCAGCCAGCTTGGGGGGCATCACCCGGCTCGTCCCTGCGGAGCTCGGGGCTGCGCGACAGGCAGGGCTGGTAAAAAATATTTAAGCCAACAGTGTGTGCTCTGGGGTCACCCGAGACCCCGAAGCCCATCACGGGGAGGACCAGCTGCTTGGCTCGGTGGCTTTCTTGGTGTGTTTTTTCTGGTTCTTGCTTTCTCGGTGGTTTTCTTGCTGCTTCTTTGCAAGGAAAGGGTGTAGCGTGATCCCTTTCCTGAGTGGGGAAACTGAGGCACGGCATGCCTGGGACTGGCTGACCTCAATGAACAAGTGGTTGAGCTGGGGGAGAACCTGGGCCCCCCCATTGCACCGACTCGGGGTGCTCTTTGCTTCTTCCTGGAGCCTGCAAACTTTTGCAATCCGTGAAGATTTCACAGCGACTGAGCTGTCGGTGCCCGTCGGTGCCGGGCTTGGCATGGAGGAGACCAGGAGGTGTTGAAAGGTGCTCGCTGACCCTCCAAACCAAGCGATCCCTTGTGCTTCTTTGCTGCCAGCTGGCTGTGACGGGGACCTGTGAGTTGGCACCAGTGGGATTTGCCAGCTCCACATTTCCTTTTGGGGCTCTTTGCAATAAAACACGGCGTCTTTTCCCTTGCTGAAAGCCTGTGACTGGGCTCTGGGCTGGCTCACGGGCATCTCTGGGCTGGCTCATGGGGGTCTCCAGGCTGGCTCTCGGCTCACGGGAGTCTCCAGGCTGGTTCATGGGGGTCTCTGGGCTGGCCACAGGGCAGCAGGTTTTGCAGGCTTAGCTCTTTCCTCTTCCTTTTGCCTCCCCCTGCTAAGAAAGGGTGCAGCTCCTCTCCTCTGCATTTCACCCAGGCACCCTAAAACTTGGGCAATAAGTAGTTCCCCAGGTGTCCCCCAGCCTGTATCCGTCCCCCCCCCATGCTCCTGGGCTGTTTCCCGACCATGGGGACAGGCTGGGGACAGGCTGGGGACAGGCTCCCGCAGCCGCCTGCGCTGCGTGGCTCTCCTGCCATAGCGATGCGGAAGCTGTTTGTGCGAGCAGCGATCGAGCAAATGAAATATTTGGGTTTGCAGCTTTCACTTTGGAGGCTGGTGCTGCCGAGGAGCCTCGGGCTGGGGTTGGTGGCATCTCAGGTGGCACTAGGACGGGTTTGGGGGGATCTGTGGGGTGGTGGATGTGATGGGTGAACCCCTCGCTGGGGGCCAGGCAGGAGTGAATAAAATATTTGGGTTTGCAGGTTTCACTTCGGAGATCGGTGCTGCTGAGGAGCCCAGGGCTGGGGTTGGTGGCATCTCTGGTGGCACTAGGACTGGTTTGGGGGAAAGTTGTGGGTTGTGATGGATGAACCCCTTACTGGGGGCCAGGCAGGGGGGCTGGGACCACCCAGGGGTCCCATCACCCCCCTTGCAGGCTGGTGGGTGGCAGCACGGGTGACCCTGACCCCCCGATGGCCCTGTTGTGTTGGCCAAGTGAATGTGAACCACTGAGCAGATGCTGTCCCCAGGGCTGGGATCGGGGTTGGGGAGGGGAACAAATCTGCCCGTGTCCCCCCCCCCCTTCCCCATGGCCGGTAACCGCAGCGTCTCCATCAGCGGGGGACACGGAGGGATGCTCGGAGAAGGGTGGGGAGGGGGATGCAGCATCTGTGCACCCCAGTGTGGGGCTGGGTGGGGGTCAGGAGTGGGGTTGTCCCTGGGTGCTGCTGGCAGCCCCCTCAACAACCCGAGGGTGCTGGGGATGGGCTCCGTGTTTTCGTTCTCTCTGGTTGCCTGATCCTGCTCTTCCCAGCGCTTTACCCGGTGTTTATTTGCTTCCCGATGGGCTCTCTCATGCCAGGGTATTTTTCTTCTCCCCGCCCTTCCTTCACCCAGCACATAAAATGTGTGAGTGTGTTACATTTTCCTTGCCAGCTTGTTTCAGGCTTGGGTTTTAATTTTTTTCCCCCTCTGTGCCAGGGAAGAGTCTTTCTCTTGTTCCTACGTGTGTGTTTTTAATGCCCTGGGAGTGCACCCAGACAGTGCAAACACCCCCCAGGCTCCTGTGCTGGGATGCTCTGGAAAATCCTATTGATGTGCCCAAGCAAGCCCAGGGCAGAGATTTCCTGATCCCAAGCCCTTGGCTCTCCAATGTCCCTTCTCCATGCGTTGGAGCGTGGTGGATCTTCATCTGCTGGGATACAGCAGAATTTAGGGATACTCCGAGTGATGCTGGTGCTCCAGGATGGACTCATCACTCTGGCTTCATATCTGCAGCTCCCTGGTGGAGGGTGGCAATGCTTGTGTGTCATCCCCCCCCACTTCAAGACCTGTATTATATTTGCTTCTTTTTTGCTCTCTTCTTGCTCCAAAGCTCCCGTTTCATGTTTTTTCCTGTGGGTGCTGGGACCTGCCCAGGAACAGGGATCCTGGTGAGTCACCTCCTGGCTCACACTGCACATTTTTCCTTTTGTTATCCAAACTAAGACAAACCAGCCCCATTCCAGCTTCCCTGGGAGCCATCCCAGAGCACAGCCCGGCAGGATCAGGACCTGTGGGGGGAGCAGGGACACCTCCTGGAAGACAAAGGCAGATGCTTCTTGGTGGCCTTGACCCCTGCCCGGGCTGGGATGACCTCCCTGCTGCCTGGTCATGTTGGTTTTTCCCTTGGCTGCTCCCAGGATGGAGCTTTTCTCATGCAACTCATCACCCCATCCTTGCTTTTCGGAGGGGCTGAGATCTCTGAGCACCCCAAAGCACCCCATAAAATTCCTCTCCTGGCTGCAGCCCCCCCAAGGGATTTGCTGCTTTGCTTTGGGGTGTGGTGGAAAGGTTAAGGATGAGGGGCTGGAGAGGCAGAGGAGATAAATCTGAGCTGGGAGGTAGCACAAGCTCTGGAGAATCTTATCGACACAGCCCTGCCATCTGCCTGCTTAAACCTCCATAAATAAGCTTTTTAATAATCTATTATTAACATGCACTATAATTGTCTTATTAGACCTGTCTGGGAACCTTTAGTTACTGCATGATTAAATGTCAAGATTCCCAAACCTCCTTTCTTCTCCCTGAAAGCAGCTTGGGAGTTGCTTTGCAGCTTTCCTTGGATCCCCCTCTCCCATTCCAGGCTGGAGACCCCCATCCCTTGTACTTGGGGAAACTGAGACTTCCCCTCTGGGCAAGGAGGATTCCCAGCAATTAACCCCCCGGAGCTAATTGCCGCCTTGTTGGCAGCCTTAAAATAAATAAGTCCTGGAGATGGAGCTTTTTCTTTCCGCTGCAGGTGGCCTGGCAGAGGCTGCTGCTGATTTCCCCTCTGCTGGGATGCGGGTGGGTGATGGGGTGAGGAAGAGGAGGGTGCCAACCTCTGGCTGGAGAGGTCCCGGGGACATGAGACCTCTTCTTCCTCACTGGCTGAAGGGCAGCTCTGGGGAGGAAGAGGAGGGCTGTGGAGCTGGTGTTTGCTGGAGGGACTTCCCTGCGTGTTTCCAGAGCAGTTTTCTTCCCTGGATATAGGATCAGTGGCTTCTACACCTGGATGAAAAGCCAAAGTCCAGCTCTGCTCCAGCTGCTGGAAAGCAAAGGCAGAGCCTGTGGGGACAGCCCTGTCCCCCCCAAGCTGCTGCTGGCACTGAGGAGCTCACATCAGCTGCTGTTGTGAGCTGATTTTTACATTATTTTAACATCAGGTGTGCTGTTCCTGCTTGCTGGGTGCTCGTTAGCTGCAGCTCCTCACTGGTGAGGGGCACAGATGAGGACCCCCCTGAGTTTCCTACAGGTTTAAGGGGTTCAGGCTTTGTGGAGTGCAGGGAGGGTGATGCTCCTGCAGTTTGGGGTTCAGTGGGGCTGGGGGATCCTGGTGTGTGATCCCCTCTCTCCACCCTGTGTCTGCCAGGAGCCTCCTGACTGTCTTTGGCTAGAAATTTGTTGTTTTGCGACCTTCCTGCCCCCCAGAGTGCTCCAGATGTTGAGGAAACAGGAGCTGGGTGAGGTTTGGTGGGGGCTTAGCACCCCCTCCTGCACCCAGTTCCCCCCCCCAGGACCCTGCACTGGGTCTGGTGGCTTTGCTGGGCTGTCTCCTTGATGGGGGGAGTTGAGACATGCTCCTTGCTATGCATCCTACTGCCTGGGGACCCCTGCCCACCCTGGGGGGGCTCTGCCTATGGGTGGGGGTGAGGGCAGCCCCCATCCCACTCAGGGATGTGGTGGGGAGCAGAGCTGGGGCTGTAGATGTGTTGTAGCCAGAGGAACTCTCTGGATATCTTTGTCATATGCTTTTTTTTTTTATTTGGCTTGAAAAATATTAGAGAATGATGCAAAATGGGGTCAATGTGCTGGTGCAGCCCTTCCCTGTGGCTGCAGCCCTCCAGGTCCATCCCTCCCAACCCCGGGGCTGTGCTGGGTGCTCTGCCCCAGTTCAGCACCCACTGGGTGCTGGGGAGCCCTACATGAACCAGCAGCTCTACAAAAAGCAGCTTTGACCTCCTGGACCCCTCACGTGGCTCAGACCTTTCTGGACATCGTTAAGTTAATCAGGGTTGTGGAGAGGCTGAGATGCTCTGAGCTCTGCCAGGACAGGATGAGGGGACAGGGACACCGATGACCTGATGTGTCTTAACGAGTGGGTGGCTGCAGATGACAGTGTGGAGATGAGCTGGGGCAGCCCTTGGGTGTTTGAGCCTGGTGAGCTTCTTCCTGCTGGAGACCTTCAACCTAATGAGCCCAATTAGCCCAGCCCAGGAGTGAGCACTGCTCGGGTCTCGTGTGCTTCACCCAACCATTGGACCATCAACCGCTGGATGGGTCACCCGGAGGAGGATGTCACCCAGAGGAGGATGTCACTTGGAGGCTGGTCTGGAAGAGATGAAAGGCTTTTGCTGCAGCCCAGCTGCTCCTCCAGTGCAAGGGGTTTGTATTTGGGGTGCTGCCTGGACATCTTCTTGCTCCCTGACAGGACATGGTGGAAATGGCTTCTCTGATGGGCTGAAGAGGATGGAGCATCACGACCACTTGCTTGTGGAGAGATGGACTGTGAGCAAGCTGCATTTCCTTGCTTGGATGGATTCGGAGGTGTCCATGGAGCTGCTGAGGTTTTTGGGGTGCTCTGCTGGTCTCCTTGGGTGACAACCCCCTTGCTGTCCCATGCTGTGACCCTGGTGCCTCTATTCCCTCTGAGTCTTGAGCTGTGATGGTTCAACAGCAGGATTTTGAAACCTGAGCAGCAAGTTCATGCAGAGCCACCCAAGGATGGTGTCTCCTGAAGCCTTTCTCCTGCTGCTGGAGACAAGGGCCTGTTGTGGGGCAGGACAACCCCACACACCCTTGAGTGCCAGGTCCTGGGTCATGCTAAACTTCTAACCCCTGGACAGCACATCCCTGCCGGTCAGCAGGGACACATTAACCCCCTGGGTCACTGGAATAATTACTCTTTGCATAATCACAAGGTGCTGCAATGTGGCTAATTGGGTTATCAGAGGTGGGTGATCTCTGGTCACTCCCCTGGCACCTGGAAGCCCCCCCTGGGACATCTGGTTCTGTGGTTTTGGTGGCAGTGGGACACCTGCCTCTGCAGGGCTGGAGGGGGGTGCTGGAGCTTTCCAGAGGGTTTGTAGGGAAGGAGCAGCTCGGGGGTGACTTTGGAAGCCCATCAGTGCCAGGGCAGGCTCTGGAGAGGGATGTGGTGCAGGCTTGGCCACTGCCCATCTGGGTCTCTTCCCAAGGACTCTCCTCTGTTTATTTTTAACTGTATTTTCAGCTGTTTGAGTGATACCATCCCATCGATTTTCTGCAGCCAGCAGCTTTCCTTGGATTATACCAGCACCAAACTGAAGCAAAGCATCTCAGTGCTGGGCTGCTTCTCTTCTCATCACCTGAGAATTTTATTTAGTATCTCACCCAACCTCCTGTCTGGAGCTGCTGCTCACCATGCTCAGCCCTGCAGAGCATTTCTCAGTGCAAGGAGCCACCTCCTGCCTTTCTCCTTGCCAGGGTGGCTGGGCTGTCCTGCTGGGGCTGGGTTTGGTGGCTGGAACTGGTTGATGATGGGAGCTGGGGCCTGCCTGGGGCAGGGTGTGTGTGGGGAGAGGTGGTGAGGTGCTTGCATGGGTTGCAAGGTGCTGTGTGTGCTTCCAGCAGGGTCTCTTCTCTGACCACCCGTGTGCTCTACCAAATTTCTCCATTGTTGCTGCATAATTAGTGTAATCCTAGAGTTTTTTTAGTGCATGACCCGTGCGTGGGCTGAGGATGCTGCAGGTCAGCCCCACCATGGGGATGGGGCAGCTCTGGGACCCAGCAGTGGGGCAGGGTGGGAGCCCAGAGTCAGAGCTGGAAGTGGGGTCCTGATGAGGACATGCCTGGACCTGGGGAAGAGTGGGACACCCCATCATGGGTGGCTGTGGGATGAGGGGGGTGGGAGATGCTTGTGCATGGTCAGGCACTGGCCCAGGCTGCCCAGGGAGGTGGTGGAGTCCCCATCCCTGGAGGGGTTCAACAAATGAGTAGATGTGGAGCTTTGAGACACGGTCTGGGGGTCAGAAAGATGTTGCACAAAGGTTGGGCTTGATCCTAGAGGTCTTCTCCAACCTAAGTGAGTCTCTGATTCTGTGCTGGGATGGGGGTGAGGCAGGGATTGCATCCTGGTCTGCAGGAGCAAAAAAAAAGTTGGGGAAGGATGCTGGGAATGAGACTTTGGGTGTCTGGAGTGGTGGCAGAGGTGGGGTTAGAGGAGTGGGGTCTGCTGTGCTGAGAGAGGCTGTGGTCAGGGTGGTTTTGGGGGACTGAAGAGAGTTCTGCAGCTGAACCCCCCCTGCTCAGTGTGCTGGCTGCTCAGCAGCTGGTTTTCTTTCCCTGGTGCTGGATGGATGGTCCTGAGCCTTCCCCCAGGGATGTGGTGCTGGCGGCTGCTGCATCCCAGGGGCTTGATGGAAATCCAGCATTTGGGAGTTCTCCAGGCTCACAGGGAGGCTGAAGTCTGAATAGGGAGGAGAGCCCTGGCAGGGATTGGGGTTCTGCTGTGGGGCTGGGAAGTGGGTCCCTGTGTGGGAACAAGTGGGGAGGAGGGAAGGAGGGGGTGGGATGTGGGATGGATGCACCATGCACCTCTCAGCTGTGAGTCCATCCTGCACCCGGGTTGAGAGTTCATCTTGTGCCACCAAAATCAGGGTTTTGAGGTTGGGGCTGTGGATTTGAACCCAGTGGTTCCATGCACTGAGCCTGCCAAGTCTCAGCACCGTGATGCTCCTGCCTTGGAGCTGGAGAGGGGCAGGGGGTGGGCACCTGCCTGTGTCTCAGCTCAGTTTTCCTGAAGCCTATGGAAATGAAGGGGGTGGGGATAGGCTTGAGCAGCTTTCTAGAAAAAAAAGGAAATTCTTTTTTTTTTTCCTGACTATTTGCAAAGCAAACCCAGCTTCCCAGGCAGTGCTGCCAGCCACGGAAGGGAGGTATTAAAAGCAATAAATAAGCTGTTGAGGAAAGGCATCTGTGGGCTCCTGTGACTCTGGATTTACAACGTGCTGTCCCCAAGTGCCGGCTGCTCTTATACCCAAGAAGGAAATTATCTACCTGATTAAAAGGGATTTTAACCTCTGGGAGCACTGATGGCCCTGGGATGCTGTTGGAGACCCTGAGATGAGTTTGTTGGAGCTGCTGTTTTTTACCCCAGCCTTGGGGCTGAATGGATACCTGGGTTGGCACCGACCACGGGTGGCTGAGCCCAACCTGGGGGCTGGTAAAACCACACCTGCTGATGGGTTTTTTGGGCTCGATTAGTTATGTCCCCACCTTTGCTGGCCAGAGAGCACCCAGCTTACTCCAGGACCTTCCCCAGAGCCATACTGCAGATCTGCTGGGCATGGAGCTCCTTTTTATTCCCCCCATGGAGGCTTCTGCTGGTGCCTATAACCTCCTGGCCTGAACAGCAGAGGGTTTAGGGGACCCCACATCTCTGGTGCTGGCAGCTGGGCTGGTGGGTGATTAATTTGCCCACGTCAGCTGCATCTCCACCTTTACACCTTGGTGTCAATCTTCCCCCCTTGCTTTTCCCAGCTCTCCCGGTGCAGGGGGAGGAGGAGGAGGAGATCAGCCTAGATTTTGTATTATACTGAGATATTCTCCTGCTCTGCCCTGACCTTCCTCCTTGCTCCTCTTCCTCCCTCTCTCCCTTGTTCCAGGGGTGCCAGGAGGATGCTGGGCATGGAGGGCTCAGTCACTGGCTGGTTTTGCCACGCGAGGGCTCTTTGGCAACACAAGCAGCTCCTTCTCTGCCTTGAAAGGCCATAAATAACCCAGCTGAGCTGCATCCCGAGGCCATCGGTGCTGGCACGAGCTCCAGCATGGGATGATGAGCCCCCCGTGCATCCATCACTGCTCAGAGGTGGTACCCAGAGGGTAAGAGGCTGCTGGGGGGACACTGAAGGTTTCCCCCTTCTTTATCCCCCGCAAAATTCGGGTTGGTTTGGAAAACAGGATTTTTACCATGATTTATGGTGTCAGAGCCCCCTGGGGCTGCAGTGATGCAGGGACAGCTGCTTTCCCTGTCTGAACTTGTAGGAGCATTTCCATGTCCTAGGGGGTTCCCAAAAGCAGCATTTCACCCTCGGGGCTCCTGCTTTTGGTCTCTCTGGCTCCATGGACACAAGGGTTGAAAGACTTCAGCAGGGCTATGGGGACCTGATGGTAATAAAGGAGCCAGGAGGAGAAACAAGCTTTTTTTCCTCTTTTTTTCAATTTATTTCCACCTTTTTTTTTTCCCCCCACCTCTTTTTTATCTTTCTTGTTTCCTCCCAAGGTACCAGGTGGCTCCATAGCCTGGGAGCTGTAATTGCACAGCAAGGGATCGATGTGGGCAGGACGGAGGTTTCCAGAGACCTGCCTTGTTTTTTCTTCCTCTGGAGGTGAAGAGGCAGCCTTGACTATGTTAATTAAGTGATGGTTCATTATTAAAGCACTTGTGTTGCAGGTTAGTGGCCTCCTGGCCCAGGGAGCTTGATGGTGTCTCTGTGCTGCAGAACCTCCTGATCTGGGTATAAATAATGGGGGAACGATGCTGGTCCCTCTGGATCCAGGCTCTGCAGGGACAGGCTGGGCTGTTAAATACTCATCTGCCCTGTCCATGGGGACAAAACCTCCTGGTTTGTGCCCCACAGCATCACTGGAAGCAGCTGAAGAGTTGCAGCCACGTCGGGGCCTATAAAGCAGCAGGGAAAGAGCTATTCACAAGGGGTTGTAGGATGAGGGGTAATGGTTTGAAGCTAGAAAAGGGGAGGTTTAGGTTGGCTATTGGAAAAAAAGCTCTTTAATATGAGTGATAGATCAGTGGAATGGGCTGCCCGGAGAGGTGGTGGAGGCCCCATCCCTGGAGACATTCAAGGTCAGGCTTGATGGGGCTCTGAGCAGCCTGCCCTAGGTAGAGATGTCCCTGCTTGTGTAGGGAGGTTGGACTAGATGACCTTTGGACCTTCCAACCCAACCCATTCTATGATCAGGGTGATGCAGCAGCTTGCTCCCTGCTGCTGAGCGCCCAGGAGATGCTCTGGGGGGTCGGAAGTCAGGGGAGCTGTGTTGGATGCACCCCAAGCTGGGACTCGGTCAGGGAAGCTTAATTATTCCCCTTTAAATTAATCTTCATGAGGTGATGCACGGTGCACATGGTCCTATGACCAATCCAGCCCTGTGGCAATGCAAACCCTCCCAGAGTTACATTTTCCCAGTTCTATTGCTCTCCCCAGCCTTGCTGATGCCTGCAATGAATCCACATCTCCCAATTCCCCCCATCCCTGTGCCCAGGGAGGCTCCTGGGGCTGGGCACTCATCACGGGAGCTTTAACAGGTAAAAACCATAAAGAGTCTTTAACAAGCCAAAAAAAAAGGAGGAGATATATGTTTTCTGTAGTTGCTGGTAGATGGATATTGTTCTCCTGGTCCTGTGCTTTCCAAACACTGAGGTTATCGGGCATAAGTGACTTATTATGCAAATCCTCTCTCTTAATATCTGGCTGCTCTCTCCCTGGGATTGCGTTGGCCAAGCCCCACGCGTTACTGGAGCTGCTAATGTTTACACATTAGCTTCTCTGGCTAATATACAAGGCTTCAAGTTTGCAAATTGATGTTTCTTACAGCTGAGCAAATTCTTTTTCTATTAAATGCAATATTTAAAATGATTTGGAGAAGCAAAACAAACTACTGGTGAGAATGTTAATAGAGCTGCTTTCCATATTCTTCTAATCAGCCTTCATCAGGGCCAGGAAATCAGGGATGGTTTTTTGTTAAATGTTTCAGTTTTGCAGGAGTTGGGCAGGAGGGTGTTTGTCACCTCTGGTGTAACACCAAAAACATCTGTAGGTGCCTGTTCTGTTTGTGCCCTGGGCTCTTTGAGTCGGCCAAGTGTGGCTGAAGTGGGATTTGTGGACTAGAAGAGGTTTTCCTGCTACTGAGATAAACCCTGGGATGATTTGGCTTGTCTGGGGTTGGCCGTGGAGCTGCTGGGGTGTCCTGTGTGGTGGGGTCTCCATTGGGGTGAGATGCTGGCACAGGATCTGCTCTGGGTCTTGGTTTTCCTGCTGAGCTGGGTTACTGGGTGCTGCATCCCCCCCAGGTGAGTCCTGGACCCTTGTAGCATCATCCCTCAGAGTCTGAGCCCCCTGTAGATAGAAATGATTCTTAATCATGGAATGGTTTGGGTGGGAAGGGATCTTTAGAGCTCATCTGGTCCAACCCCCCTGCAGGGAGCAGGGACATCTGCAACTATCCCAGGTTGCTNGCAAGCACAAGGTGCTGGCTCATGTTGAATTTCTCACTCCCCAGCACCTCCAAGTCTTTCTCCGCTGCTCTCCATCCATTCCTCCCCCAGCCTGTGTTGATCCCAGGGTTGCTCTGACCCAGGTGCAGGACCTTGCACTTGGCCTTGTTGAATCTCATGAGGTTGACACAGACCCACTTGTTGAGCTTGTCCAGGTCCCTCTATGGATCCTGTCCCTTGGGTATGTTGACCACAGCATGACCTTGACCAGGAGCCTGTGCTGTGGTAGATAAGAGATGTAGCTGGATAAGAGGTGTATCTAACTTTAGATGAATGGCAGCGTGTGTTCCTGACCCACCCTGTCGGGTGGTGCCTCGAGGAAAGCAGCTCCTGGTGCTTCCTTCCCGGGGCACGTTCCCGGAGGAGCGGGTTGAGGAAATTGCCTTTAAATAGCAGCTGGGTGGTGGGAGGCTGGCTCGGCTCCATGGGTGCTGGGGAAGGGAGGAGATCACACTGCCATCCATTGGATCGTGGTTCTGCATCCCAGCATAGTCTGGATCCCCGGGCTTTCTGCTGTTCCTGGGTACGATGGTGTTTTGGGGGGTGCTGGTGTTGTGGGACTTTGCCACATCACCTCCGTGCCTCAGTTTCCCTGTTTGTAGCAAAGGCATGAACCATTTATCCTGTGTGAGGAACTCGATCCTTTGGTGTACAAAAAGAGCATTTTCCACATATGCATTGAAGAGTAAAGGTCTTGGGTATGATAGTCTGGGGCTGTGCAACCTTGGGGAGCCTCCAGCTCCATCCCTGCTCCAGGAAGCAGTAACAACTCTGGATTTGGGAGAGAGAAGAGCTCTATTTCCCCCCTGCCACTTCTCAGGGTGTCTGGATGATGCTGATGATGGTTTGCAGCCCTGTTTCAAGCAACCATGTGGCTGCTGGTGCAATGCCTCACTGTGTTCTAATGGGTACCCAAATCCTTCTGATTTCCTGCTGATGATTGCCCACGATGGGGGACAGGAGCTGCTGGAAAAACAGGGATCAAAGATGGATCCTGGCTCTAGAAGGTCACCTGTTTGAGCTTTCCTGGCTGGTGCATGGGGTGCTGGGGCTTGTGCCCCCAAGAGATGACCATGGGGCTAGTCCAGTCCTGGCTAAGCCAAGATGGGAGGAAAATGAACTTTTTTCCCATCGATTTGCTTTGCTTTGTCCTGGATCAGGAATCCTGGGCTCCCACTCCAAGTTTCACAGCTCTGGGGAGCTCACGCTTGCTCCAGTTTGGGTAGAAACCCTTATTTTATAAATCCCTTCCACTTTGTGGTATGTTTTCCATGCAGCATCCCCATCAGGCCAGGTCCCAAAGGAGCTGGGTGGTGTCATTACCCCCCGCGGGCTCTGGGAGCTGTGGGATCCCATCCCGGATGGTGCCGGGTCGCCCTTCAGCGCTGGAGCCTTTTCAAGGCTGCTCCATAAAAGAAAAGAGAAGCCTGTGGAGCATGTCCCACGGTGCAGGAGGTTAAACAGCAAAGGTTTAAGTGTGTAATTAACTTTGAAGTGAGAGGAGCGTGGACTTGGGGATGAAAGGACGCCGGGCGGGCAGGCGGCCACGGTCCTCGGTGGCCATGGAGACTTAATGAGACACCGGCCATTGTGCTGCCTTGTTTGGTCTTTATTTTCCTTCCTCTTCTCTTTGAATCCTTTATTCCTCCTCTCCCCCTCCTTGGCTTTCCTCCTCTTCATCCCCGGGGAGGGGGGATGCTGGGTGGCAGCGGTACCCAGGGGATGCTGAGCAGCCCTGGTACCCATCTCCCTGGTGAGTCCATTAAGCCTCATCTTCTTTTTCTTTATTTTTTAAAAAACATTTGGCCCATCTGGTGTTTAACCCCATATTAGTGCTCACCCCTTTGCCTGGGCATGCCCCAGTACCACAGTGGTACCTGGGAGGGATGATGAGTGGCCCCAGCTCCTGGGGGGATGCTGAGCAGCACTAGCACCCATCTCCCTGGCAAACACCTCAAACCACCTCTTTTTTTCTCTCTTTTGTGAATTTTCGTCCATCTGATGTTTAACCCCTCTGTTAACACTTGTCCCTCTGCTCCCTTCTCCTTGACCATGCTGTGAAACCATGGAGGTGGCTTCAGTACCCAGGGTGGGGATGCTGGGTGGCAGTGGTGCCCAGGGAGGATGCTGAGCAGCACTGATACCTGTCTCCCTGTCACATTCCTCAAACCACCTCTTTTTTTCTCTGTCTTTTGAAAATTTTGGTCCATCTGGTGTTTAACCCCCATGTTGGTCTCATCCTCCTCCCCTTTGCCTGGATGTGCCATGGGGGTTTCATGTGGGTACATCCCATCCTTGGCATGGGGTGCCTGTTGTGCATTGGAGCAGGCTCTGAGTTTGGGGTGGGGGGGTTAGGTGATTTTGGGGTGTTGAAGCATCATCTCAGCTGTCTGGTGTCCCCGGGAGCAGACTGTCACACCCCTGGCAGTATTTTTAGCTGCTCTCATGTTGCAGTCACACCTCCTGCGCTCATCTCACCACCCAGAGCTACTGGGCCCCTGGCCTCGAGCCAGTCAGGGCTGGGGACTGGGGGCTCCTTGTGTACACCTGAGGATTTTTAAGGTAAATCACAGAATCACAGAATTGTCCGGGCTGGAAGGGACCTTAAAGATCATCCAGTTCCAACCCCCCTGCCATGGGCAGGGACACCTCCCACTCCATCAGTTGCTCACAGCCCCAGTCAGCCTGGCCTTCCAAATGTCCAGGGATGGGGCTTCCAGCCCCTCTCTGGCCAACCTGGGCCAGTGTCTCCCCACCCTCCTGGGCAACACCTTCTTCCTAATGTCTCATCTCAATCTCCCCCCCTCTAGTTCTGACCCATCCCCCCCACTCCTACCACTACCCGACAGCCTCAAAAGTCCCTCCCCAGCTTTCTTGTAGCCCCCTTCAGGTACTGGAAGGCCACAAGAAGGTCCCTTCAGAGCCTTCTCTTCTCCAGACTGAACAACCCCAACTCTCTCAGTCTATCCAGACCCTCAGCAGTCCTGGGCAGCTCCCACAGACCCCATTACCATTAATCCTTACAATGGGTATAACCATCCCTGTTGCTGCAGGCAAGTGTTTCAGGTTGCAGTGTCCCTGTCCTCCTTGTGAACATATGGATGAAACCTTAATTTTTTGTGAGCTGCTCTGGGTTTACCCTCTCTGACTTTCCCTGGTTGCTGGGACACCAACAGCCACCCCTCTGGAATGGGGATGGTGGCATTTAATTGCTCATGGATTAATTTTTATGCCCCTATTAATCTTGTAATGGGAAGGGAGGAGGGGCTGGAGGTTGAGCTTCTGCCTTAGATAGGATAATGGAATGGTTTGGGTGGGAAGGGACCTTTCAAGGTCATCTGCACTGAGCAGGGACATCTGCAACTAGAGCAGGTTGCTCAGAGCCCCAAACAACCTCCCCTGCAATGGTGCCAGGGCTGGGGCAGCCACCACCTCTCTGGGCAACCTGGCACAGGCTCTCACCACCCTCAGCACCAACAATCTCTTCCTTCTCTCTAGTCTCAATCTCCCTCTTTTAATTTAAACCCACCCCCCCTTGTCCTGTCCCAACAGGCCCTGCTCAAAAGTCTGTCCCCATCTTTCTGACAGGCCCCTTGAAATCCTACAAGGCCCCCAGAAGGTCCCCCTGGAGCCTTCTCTTCTCCAGGCTGACCAAGCCCAACTCTCCCAGCCTGGCCTCCCAGCAGAGGGGTTCCAACCCTCAGCTGTGCCAACAGCTTCATCCCATAGCTCATGGAAACCAAGCCTTTTATTTTTCCCTCTGTGTACACAAATCACAGACAAACCTGTGGATGGGATGGAGCGGCCGCTCCAGCCGCCTTCGTTCACGCCGTGTCTGGGGGAGCAGCAGGGAGGGAAGGCTCCCTCAGCACAATAAACCTGTCTGAGGAGGGAGATGGATGGGCCTGGCCAGCTCTGCCTCTGCCAGCTCTACAGCTACTCCACGTAATTGCATTTTAAGCTCCTGGAGCTTTGGCACCTTCTTGCAGGTGGCTGAGGATCCAGCCTTGGGGCGATGGAGCAGTGGGGAAACTGAGGCACGGGACCAGTTGGTGCCAGTGGCTGTGCTGGGGATGCAGGTGGTGGAGAGGAGGTGGTGACATCTCCCCTGATGTCATTAACACTTGGGAATGCTTTACTGGGGGGGAAGGAATCCTTTTTCCCTGGGAAATGGGGCTCTGCCAGCCTGGAACACTATTTGTCTCCAGTTTGGCTTCTCAGACTTAAAAAAAACCCAACTAAGAACAAATTCCTCCCTCCCAGAATGTCCCATTTCAGCAGATCTTGGAAAGAAACACTTTTTTTTTTTTAAATCACTTGGCACTTAGTTTCTGACACTGTTTTATTTTGAAAAAGAATTTTTTTTCTTTCCTTCCTGGAAAATTTTGACAGATTTGTGGGTTTTTTCCTGTTAGAAAGCACAGCCCAGTTTCAGACTCTTGAAAATCCTCATGGTGAGAGCTGAGGAGCAGGATCTGTGGAGGCACATCCCTGTGTGGGCTGGGCAGACACTCCCTTTGGGGAAGGTTTTTAAGAAAGCTGTGAGGTCTCAATGCCTCCAGGCATAGGAATAGGAGAAAATTTGCTTTTAGTTATTTAAAAAGAGGGTTCTGAGAGGAAAATAAACAACCCCACAACTGTGTGATGGAGCTGGAGTGTGCCCTTGTGCTTTAAAAAACGAGTGTAAAGCGGGGACGAAGCCCCAGATACCTCCTTACATGTGAATGAGCTGGGAATCAATTTTCTGGGTATTTTATGGGCTTTTTTCCAGTGTTTGGACTCGTGTTTGAGCAAGTGACGCATCCGAGCGTCCCCCGGCACAGGGAGGCACAACCCGTGCTGGCAGCAGCCAGGCCATTAACTGGCAAATCCCCGGGTGGTGGGGGAATTACTGATGTAATTTGGGGATAACACGGTGAAAATACCAGAAGAAATAATCCCCTGGCCCAGCTCTGCTTTCATGGTGCCCCATTAGGGGATGTTTGCCTTTGTTCGTTCCGCTTGCTCAGGGCTTTGCCCTCGTCAGCCCAGGGGCTCGGATTAATTAGTGCTGGTGCCCTGGCCCTGGGTAATCCCTGGGTTTAATGAACAATGGGGCAGTGTTAATGAACCGTGGGCAAAGGCAGCCCCAGAGCTCCAGGGTTGGGCTGGATGAGGGGTGGGGGGGCTGGATGTGGGATGAAGGGGCCATGGGATGTGCAATGAGGGGGCTGTGGGATGAGGAGCTGCATCATAGAATCATAGCATCCTTTTGGTTGGAAGAGACCTTTAAGATCTTCACAGGGATGCAGGATAGGGAGCTGGATGCAGGATGAGGGAGCTGGATGTGGGATGAAGGGACCATGGGATGCAGGATGAGAGCTGGATTCGGGATGAGGAGCTGCGTCATAGAATCATAGCATCAGTTTGGTTGGAAGAGACCTTTAAGATCATCACAGGGATGTGGGATAGGGAACTGGATGCAGGATGGGGGGGCTGGATGTGGGATAAAGGGGCTGTGGGATGTGGGATAGAGGTTGGATGTGGGATGAGGAGCTGCATTGTAGAATCATAGCATTGTTTTGGCTGGAAGAGACCTTTAAGATCATCACAGGGATGTGGGATAGAGGGGGCTGTGGGATGCAGGATGGGGGCTAGATGTGGAATGAGGGGGCTGTGGGATGCAGGATGGGGGCTAGATGTGGAATGAGGGGGCTGTGGGATGCAGGATGGGGGCTGGATGTGGGCTGAGGAGCTGCATCATAGAATCATAGCATCAGTTTGGTTGGAAGAGACCTTTAAGATCATCACAGGGATGTGGGATAGGGAACTGGATGCAGGATGGGGGGGCTGGACGTGGGATGAAGTGACCTTGGGATGCTGGATATGGACTAAGGAGCTGCATCATAGAATCATTTTGGTTGGAAGAGACCTTTAAGATCATCGAGTGGATGTGGGATGGGGACTGGCTGGTATTTCAATATGCTGTTTCCATGTCACCTTGGTGGGGCCAAGTGACCTCTTGGCATTTATTCCAGTTCTCTGCGCTCAGCCGAGCATCTTGCAGCCCGGGGAGGTGGTGTGGGGCTTTTGCCTTTGCAAGGGATAAAACCCAACCCCAAGAGATAAATAAAACCCTCAGAAGTGCCAGCCCAGAGCTGGTGGGGGGGTTGGTGATGTGTGTAGGGGTGTGATTGCTGTGGGTTGTTGGAGGTCCTGGTTGAGAGCTGCCACTGTCGTGACAGGCCATGGAGAGGAGCCTCCGGGGTTTTTGTGTGTCCACCACAGCTGAGTGCTTGTTTCTTGGGAGAAACCCTCATTTGGTGACCAGCCCCCAGAAAGCAAAGCTGGGAGCTGCTCCCATGGCTGAGACCTCCCAGCTCATCTCACTGGTGGGGAATGGAATGGGAGAGGTGGAGCATTCACAGCAGATGGGACCATCCCCTTGCTCGTGGGTGCACGGTGGGGGGATGCCACGTTTCAGGGGGGTCAGACACCATCTCAGCAGTGCTTTTGGGGAGGGACCAGCCACTCTGTGGGGTCTCAGTGGGGTCTGACACATCTCTCTCCCCACAGCTGGCTGCACCTTCGAGGAGGACAGTGACCCGAACCAGTGTGAGTACAGCCAGGGCGAGGACGATGACTTCGAGTGGGAGCTGGTCCGCAGCTATATGATGCCCCACCTGATGGCTGACCTGCCCCACGGTGAGTCCTGGGCCCCC
Organism: Brachypteracias leptosomus; assembly: GCA_013401335.1. Classification (NCBI taxonomy): domain Eukaryota; kingdom Metazoa; phylum Chordata; class Aves; order Coraciiformes; family Brachypteraciidae; genus Brachypteracias; species Brachypteracias leptosomus. Next base: position 42,283 of record VYZX01006328.1, read on the forward strand.
CCACCTCCCTGGGGACCTCTGGCCCCAGCCCACCCCTCAATCCTGTACCCCAGAGCCGGACCACGTGGCTTCTCCTGGTTTAATCCCTGCAGTGTTCTAGGCTTGTGTCAGTCCTCAGCAGGGTGCTGCGTGGCCCTGGGTGGCACTTGGGGACAGGGCATGTGGGACCCTGCTGCTGGGGGGAGGAAGGTTTTTAACAGGGCAGCAGGGATGGGGGCATTGAATGGCTCTGGGTACCTCTGAGCCCTGTGTCTCTGCCTTGGCAGGGGTGCCCCCATGGACCCCCAACCCTGAGGGGCTGAGAGAGCCTGTAAATGGTCCAGGTGTGGATTTTTGGGGTGGAAAGACAAGATTTCCAGCTTTGCTCCCTCTGCACATGATCTCTCCCATGGCTGTTTCTGTCCCCGGGCTGGCCGGGGGGGCTGCACAGGGGATGTCCCCCCCCACAGCACCCCCTGCCCCCAGCAGTGTGGTGGCAGCAGCTCGGGCACCTTTCCAGGCTTCCCCTGGGTCTCCACAACATCTCCAGTGATGCCAAATTCCCCATCTGGTGTCGAGCGTGGCATCTGTGCCTGCTGCCAGCCAGGGTGCACCCACCTCCCCTCCTAAAGGGGCATCCTTGGAGCTGCTCTCCCTGCCCAGAATCTGCAGCCCTCCCCTGCTCTTTCCTTGCTGGTGTGTGGCTTGTGCTGCTTTTGGGGTCTTGTGAGAAATTCCCATCTCTGGGAGATATGGAAAAGGGGAATAAATGTGTTTCTGGCTGTTGCAAATGAGAGGAAGGGCTTGTGGCTGTGAGTTGGAGACATCTCTGAAGTCTTGGGACCTGTAAGGAAGAAAACACAAATGGACTTGCTTCTTTTTATTAAAAATCTCATTGCTTTTAAACTATTTTTCCTTATTTGCTGGGTCCAGCTCCATTCTGCTGGCCAGGCTGGGGGAGCAGGAGCAGCCACGGGGCCTGCAGGGATGATGTGGGTGCTGTGCCTGGGTGACATTTGGGTGCTCTGCTTGCTCCAGCTCTGGACTGTGTCCCACTGTGTCCCCCTCGAGTTGTCCCTGGATCCATTTGCTCTGTGGGATACACCAAGCTCAAGATACTCCTTGTTTTTGGATGCTCCTGGTCCTGGTGCTCTGGCCCCTCCTGGCCACGCTGTTGATGGGCAGAAAGAGAGCTGGCTTAGAGACTGATAGTAAAAATGACTTATTTTATTTATTGAAACTTTATAGAAAGCTTTATAGAGAACTCTTCCCTGCTCCATCAATCTGCCTCCAGCTGTTTATCTTGTGCCTTGTTTGTGCCAGGGCTTAATTTGGCTTTTCCCCTCCACTAACCCTCCTGTTCCTTTACCTTCTCCTCTCCCTGTTGCCTCTTCCTTCCTCTCCCATCCCCGCTGGCACTGGGCAATGGCAGAACAGCCCTTGGTGCCTGCTGACAGATCCCCCTCTTCCCTTGATGATTTTCCAAATAATTGCTTTAAACCAAACTATCCTCATTTGTGGGAGTCCTGGGGGGAGTTTCCTGGGGCATTGAGGAGGGAAGCAGAGCTCTGGGGATTGAGGTGGCTCATGATGGAGGGTCTTAAACCTGTAATTAGTTGTTTTCTGCTCGGTTTTCAGCTGTAATTGAAAATCTGCAGCAAACTCTGAGTTTAAAGCCTGGGGGCTTGCAGGGGGCTGAAGGGGCTGGGTGGAATGGGGCCTCTCTCTCTGCTTGTGGAAAGAACCGTGGGTTAGCAAGAGATGGGGCTTAAATGAATCATAGAATCATAGAATCATCAGGGTTGGAAGGGACCTTAAAGTCATCCAGGTCCAAACCCCCCTGCCATGGGCAGGGACACCGCCCACTAGAGCAGGTTACTCAGAGCCCCAGCCAGCCTGGCCTTCCAAATGTCCAGGGATGGGGCTTCCAGCACCTCTCTGGCCAACCGGGGCCAGTGTCTCCCCACCCTCCTGGGCAACAACTTCTTCCTAACGTCCCATCTGAATCTCCCCACTTCTAGTTTTGACCCATTCCCCCCCCTCCTACCACTACCCGACAGCCTCAAAAGTCCCTCCCCAGCTTTCTTGTAGCCCCCTTCAGATCCTGGAAGGCCACCAGAAGGTCCCCTCGGAGCCTTCTCTTCTCCAACAAATGCAAAGAATTGGAGAAATGATCTCCAGGGTTGATGAGGAAGAGGATGGAACCATCTGAGGTGGGATGCTGTGAGCATGGGGCACTGCAGGGTCCAGCCCCTGGGAAGAGCACCCGTCCCTGATGCTCAGTGCTGGTGACACCCAAAGGGATGCTCATCCCTATGACTGGGAGCTCCTTTACTACCAGCTCAATACTCATGGTTTGCTCATGGTTTCAAGGCACGCAGTGGGAGCAGGGACCCTATTTTTGTGTAGTGTGTGTGAGGAGATGGACACGAGGCTCCTCCAGCCTCACCACCCCTCTTGGTCCCTCCCCAGCAGCTCAGGATGAAGAGAATTTCACAGCAGCGGGGCCTCTCCAGGGAGCACTTTCTGAAGGAGTCTCGTGGTCTTAGATTAAAATGAGTTTTTGTTGGAGCTCAGCCAGTTGCAAGGAGTGTAGGATTTATTGGAGCTGGTGCTGGCTGCTGGCCACCCGCCTCTACCTCGCCATCCCTCTTTCTTCTTGCTTTTTGTTTGCTTTGGGTGTTTTTTTTCCTCCCCTCTTTCTTTTTTTCTTGACTTGTCTCTTTTTCACCTAAAGACGACGGATGAGTCTCTCCCACGTTGCAGTTGTGGGGGTTTTTTTTCCAGCTCTTTATTGTGGTTTTTTAAAGGAGCAGTTGCAAGGAGCCAGGTGAGGCTGCATCAAAGTGACTCCTTATGGATGCTTTGGATGTTCCTTGTCCCCAGAGCATCACCACCTGCATTTGGGCTGCTCTGGGGCTCTGTGATACCTACTCTGGTAGAAGCTTGAAGCTGGGGAGGGGAGGGACAAGCATGTGTCTTGCTCTGCAGCTCCTGGCACTGCTGGGCACCCACAGGGCTTGCAGGGTATGGCCCAAAGCTCTTTGAGGAGCAGAGGATCAGGCAGGAATGGGGCAGGAGGGTGAAATCAGACTGATTTTAATTTTTTTTGTTTTTTTGAGCTCCTGGGGTGAAACACAAGTTGGGGTTATTTAATGAATGTCAAAGGAAACCAGGGGGTTTGGGTTAAGCTCTTTATGGACTTCAAGGGGCTTGTCAGGAAGATGGGGACAGACTTTTGAGCAGGGCCTGTTGGGACAGGACAAGGGGAGATGGGTTTAAACTAAAAGAGGGAGATTTAGACCAGAGAGAAGGAAGAGATTGTTGGTGCTGAGGGTGGTGAGAGCCTGTGCCAGGTTGCCCAGAGAGGTGGTAGAACCATTGCAGGGGAGGTTGTTTGGGGCTCTGAGCAACCTGCTCTAGCTGCAGATGTCCCTGCTCCCTGCAGGGGGGTTGGATGAGATGAGCTTGAAAGGTCCCTTCCCACCCAAACCATTCCGTGAGTCTATGAATTTGGATGTGGCAGATCCAGGATGGAGCACGGGACAGAGCCAGGGTTGAGTCCCTGTCCTCACTGGCCCTTTGAGGACAAGGATGCTCTGCAGAGCTTGTAGGTCTCCCTGGGAGAGGCGCAGACACCTCTTCTTGATGCTGGTTGAATTCACATGTGGAAATTCAAAGGAGATGTGTTGGCTTGGGAGAAGCTGTGGCAGAAGATCCCCATGGCAGCCGTGTCCTCCTGCCCCATGGCAGCCCCGTCACGGAGACCAGAGCTCCCCAGCTCTGCACAGCTGTACTCAGAAATCCCAAACCATATTTGTGGGTGTTTTTTTTTTTCTTGAATGGCTTTTTTTTAAGGTTTTTCCTTCCAGAGTCAGTGACGTTAGAGAACCCTCCATGAGTCAGAGTTTCAGTTCCTTGCTTGGCTGTTCCCTGTCTCCGTGTGGAGCTGCCACCGTGCTCCCCACGCTGCCACATCATGAGCCTTGTGGCAGCTGTGTTGGGGGGTGACCGAGCTGTTGTCCCCACCCCCCTGACCTCCACCATCCTCCCATCCCCTCCGAGGAGTCTCTCCTTCAGCTGGCAGCTCCGGCACCGCTTCCCAACCAGCTCCTGCTGCGTATCCATCAAAACCATGACAATTAAAGCCTCATTTTTGCCTCCTGGGGGAATGCCATGAACCCCGTGGTGGTGGCAGATCGACCATCTATGAGGAGATGCTCGGCACAGGAGCAGGTACCTGATTCCTCTGCTGGCTCCTGATGTGTGGAGAGGATCCAGCTCAGGAGGCGGCTCCGTCGGGCTTCATCTTCCAGAGCAATTTGCTGGAGGCAGACTCTGTGATGCTCAGCCCTGGTCCCCTGGCACGTCTTGGCTGGCAGTGCCGCCTTCTGCTGTCATCCTGCCTTTTAATAGCTCTCTGAGCTTTTAGTTTTTAATTTTATTTTTATCTCTCCGTGGTTTTGGAGGAGGGAGATCTTGGCGAGACAGGGAGGAGGAGGAGGAGGAGGAGGGGGGGGAGCGGGTTCTTCCCTCCTCTCCTTGCTCTGGGCTGTTTGGGGTTGTTCCTGGAGGGATGAAGGCAGGACCTGTGGGAAGGGCAGCATGATGGGGAGATGCTCCTGCCCTGCTGGGTTTCAATGTTGGGGAGAAAATCCTTGGGAGCTCGTGGCTCTCGGTTGTTGGAGGAGCCACGTTGTCCTTGAAGACCTGATTGGAATCCCAAGGAAGGGCCGATGGTCCCACAAGTGGGGAAATTCCCCTGGAGACCCTGCATGAGGACTTTGCTGGGATGGGTACAAGGCTTTCAGTGCACAGCCCCTCCACGCTGGTTTTAAAACCTCATCGTTGACTTGTGTGTAACAAATTGGTGGTTTTCCTTTAGGGAACGTTGCTGGAAAGTTGTTTCTCTTTTCATTTGTTTGATTGAGATATTATTTAGTGCTTTGTGAGTCTTTTCTCTTTCTCTGCAGGGCACTCGGGCTCTTCTCTAGAAGCCCACCTGAAAACTAAATTAAATTCTATTGCTGCAGCCAAGCTGGGAGGAGACAGGGAGGGGCTGACTCCTTATTTGGGGTGACAACTCCCAGACCCACGTTTCTGTTCAAACCCACCTTAAATTGAGGGTCAGAGGAAGGATTTAATGAGTGAAGCATGGTATAGATGTGCTCCTGAATCCCCTTCTGTGGTTTGAAATCCCAACTGCGGGATATCCCGGGGCTGTTTCTGCAGTTCCCATTTTGTGGGATGTTTGGAAGTGGTTTTCCCTGTCATGAGCAGATTTTTTGCTGTGTGATGCCAGCCCGAGGACAGGGCTCCAAAATAAGCCCAACGGTGCTGCTGAGCTGTGATAGTGCCTCAGCCCCTGGGGATGCTGGGGGTGGTCCTGCCTGTGCTCTGGGATTCAGCAGGGCTGGGACACCCCCTCTCCTTCATCCCCATCCCCAGCTTTGCTGGCAGGAGTTAAGCTGAGCTTTAAAAAGGGGATTTTGGCAGTTTGTGTAGCTCTTGCTGCAGCTCTGGCTGGGAAAGCTGCTGGATCCTGGGGGAAACTGAGCAGTTAGTGGGGTGGGGGCTTTGGGGGGATCCTTTTTGGTCCTTTTGGGACCCCAAATCCTTGCTGCATGTCCTAGGAGGGGCTTTGCAGCCCCCTTGGGTGCTCAGGAGCATCCTCTGGAGCTGCTGGGCAGCATCCCCAATGGATTGAGAGACCATGGAGGAGCAGGATGGTGACTTGCAGTGAGACTGTGGGGTAGGTAGTGGCTGTCACTTGTTTGTCACCCTTTTGTCACCAGCTGCCCGTCCTGCTGCCCCCTTGAGCTCCGTGTGCCAGTGGAGCTGCTGGGAGCAGCTGGGCAGGGCTGTGCTGCTGGTTTATTGGGGTGCATTAAATAAAACAACCAAAATACCTCATTGAAACCCCAAAACACCCCCTGTAAAAAAAACCCCACAGGCTGCCAAGGGTGTTTGTGACCCCCAGGTACCTCCCTGTGAGGAGCTGCCTGCCCCAGGACCTGCTCCATGCTGGGGGATGCTCTGGTGCAGGATGCAGGATCTCTGGTTCTCCAGCATTAAAAATCCCCCAGCCCATACCCTGGGCTTGAAGCTGGAGCTGGGACCAGTCACTTATGGGGGAGGAGGGTATAATTAGCACAAAGATGAGCAGTGGGAGGCTGCTTTTTCTGATGCAGTGACATGGGGGAGAAAATTAAGGGGGGGGTGGTAAATAGTGCCTGGGGGAAGCCCTGCTGAGGAGTGATGCCACCCGTTCGTGTCTGTGGTGACCTTAATGGATGTTCTCAGCCTTTTTAAAGAGCTTGTTGGTTGTTTAATTTTAATTTTGAGCTCTTTATTTTTGGTCTTCTGGCTTTTTTTGGTTTGAAAGGGAGGGGAAGAAGGAGGGTCTGTGTTCATTAGGGAGAGCCTGGCAGGTTGGGTGGGCAGAGGTGGCCTTTGGGAGATGTCCCCTGGTGTGGGGAGGGTCTGTGCTGCCATCCCCCAAACCAAATGGAGCTGGTGTCATTAGTGCAGAAAGAATTTTGCCAAGGGAAATGAGAGCAAAAAAACAGAAGAGGAGGAGTATGGACTTAGTGCCTTCCTCTGTGTTGGTGAAAATGTCTGTGCTGGACACCAAGAAAATAAATTATTATCAGTTTATTTCTCCCTGAATATCTGCTTGGTGGGAACACAGTGAAAATTTGGCTTTTTTGGTGATTTCCTTCCCCTGCCCCAGCTCCCACCCCTGAAGGATGCTCAGGAGGATGTGGTACCCAGCTCTGCATCTCCCCAGCTGATGCTCTGCCCCCCTGGGTGTTTTGGGGTCCCTCCCAGGGGTTTTGGGGTCACCCCAGGCGCAGCTCCCAGATGCTGGAGGAGATGGATGGGTGCCCCCCACGATCCCTCACACCTTCCTCAGGCTTCTCTGTGTGCCGCTCACCGGGAGCTGATGGGAGGGAGACGTGTGAATTTGTTTAAATTAACTGGTGGTGAAAGCTATTAATAATTAAGCAGCTACTGTCAGGAAAACAATGGTAGGCTTGAATAAATGGCCTGGCTTTGTTACTTACAGCTTCTGCCCTTAGGAAAATAAAAGGGATATTAATGATCCCCTCGCTGCTGGTGACGGGGAGGGTTTGGCAGAGCAGCTTCTCATCCACCCCATGTCCCAGCTACGTGGCTCTGGGAGCTGCTGCAGAGAGCTGGGACTCCAGCATCCCCCTCCTGCCTCTGGGATGGAGCATGTGGGGCTGGAATGATGCTGCTTTGGGATCCCCTTTGGGGTTTCCATCCTGCCTGCCCCATAAGTGCCGCTTTGGGGTTGCGCTGAGGCAACGCTGGGATTCCTGGTTTGGTTGCTGGTGGTTTTGGGTGGTGGGTACCACCAAAATTTGGGTGCCAGGGGCTGCCGGTGATGGGGCAGGTGGGGAGCTGGGTCTGGCATTCCAGGGAGCTGTGCCAGCATCCCTGAGTCCCGGGGAGCTGTGGTGCTGCTGCTCGTTAAGCCGAGGAGCGTTTCTGTCCCTGCTGTGAGCACCTGCTGAGCACAGTTTAAACTCGGTGACAACTGTGTGGGAAATGATACGTGGAGAGGGGAATGGAAATTCAACGGCTGGAGCCCAGTGGGGAGGGGGGGTTGGTGCAGCTGAAGCCGTTGAGCATTAAAGGAAAGCAGGAGGAGGGTCTCTGGTGGCATCGCAGCCGTTGCTGACCCCGGCGTCCTGGGGGAACCAGCTGATGCTGGAGGCTGTGGCTGGGGCTGATCCTTCCCTCCTCACCCAGCGTCTCCAGGTCTGATTTCAGTGTCCTGCTGCTGCCCAAATGGACTGACACTCACTCCATCCCTTGCTCCTGTCCTGTGGACTGGTACCCAGTGGGACCTGAGCATCGTTGCTGGGTCATGTGCATCTTCCAGGACCTGAAAGGGGCCTATAAGAATCACAGAATCACAGAATCACAGAGTGTCAGGGATTGGAAGGGACCTCAAAAGATCATCTAGTCCAATCCCCCTGCCGGAGCAGGAACACCTAGATGAGGTTACACAGGAACATGTCCAGACGGGTTTTGAATGTCTCCAGAGAAGGATGAATGTCTCCAGAAGACAGGGAAGGAGCTATTCATGAGGGTTTGTAGTGACAGGATGAGGGGGAATGGTTTGAAGCTAGAAAAGGGGAGATTTAGGTTGGTTATTAGAAAAAAGATCTTTAATATGAGAGTGATAGATCAGTGGAACAGGTTGCCCAGAGAGGTGGTGGAGGCCCCATCCCTGGAGACATTCAAGGTGAGGCTTGATGGGGCTCTGAGCAACCTGCCCTAGGTAGAGATGTCCCTGCTTCTTGTAGGGGGGTTGGACTAGATGACCTGTGGAGGTCCCTTCCAACCCAAACCATTCTAAGATTCTATGATCTTTCCCATCCTGCACGCTCCACCTTCTCCATCCCTGCCGGCAAAGCTCGGGAGACGTGGAACCAGGGGCTCACCCCACGCTCTCCCCTCTTCTCCCTCCCACCGCAGGCTCCTACCTGATGGTGAACTCCTCTCAGCACAGCCCTGGGCAGAGAGCTCACCTGCTCTTCCAGGCCCTGAGTGAGAATGACACCCACTGCCTGCAGTTCAGCTACTTCATGTACAGCCGGGACGGGCACAGCGCTGGCACCCTCAGCGCCTACGTGCGGGTGACGGGGGGCCCGGTGGGCAGCGCGGTCTGGAACACCTCCGGCTCCCACGGCCGCCAGTGGCACCAGGCTGAGCTGGCTGTCAGCTTGTTCTGGCCCAACGAGTACCAGGTGAGCCCCAGAAGACCCCCCCCTCTATGTGATCTGGACCCTCCTGGTGTGACCAGGCTCCCCCCAGCGATGGTGACCCCCCTGTTTGGTGCTGCAGGTCCTGTTCGAGGCGGTGGTGTCCAGCGAGCGCAGGGGTTATCTTGGCTTGGATGATATCTTGCTCCTCAATTATCCGTGCTGTGAGTGTCCGGGGATGGCACCTGAGGGTGGGTTGGTGGGTGAAGAGGTGGGTGCTGCTGAGCTGGCTTGGGCAGTGGGGGTTCAGAGCTCGTGCCCATTGGGATGGACCAGGGTGCAGCCTGATGGCATCTGGGTGTCCTGTTGTCACCTGGGCTGGTGGAGCTCCATCTCCTGAGTTCCTGTGGGGCTTCATTTCCATCTCCATCCCCATCACCACTAGCTGCAATGTTGCTTCAGTTTTTGTAAAACCTTGGAGAAGCTCAGCCTGAACATACGGCCTGAGTGTCCCCATCAAGAGAGGCTACCTGGGCTGGTGAAGACCTAAAATCTCAGGCTGTCCTAGCATGTTGGCTGTTGGGGTTCACCTCCTATTTCTTCCAGGCTGGGGTAGAAGATCTGTCCTCCTCTATCAACCCTATAGCCTGTATCTGGCAGGCTGCAGGATGCTGGAGGGGGAAAGCTGCATCCCTGCCTGGCTGTGTGGGACAAATCCTTGACTCTGAACTTGGGATCCTGCTCAGGGTCTTTGCTGCTGGACTTGATGATCCGGATCCAGGCTGACCTGTGAGGATAGGGACCCAGCCCAGCCGGAGCTCAGCTCCAGCTCTGCATCCCAGGTGGGTTTTTGGGCTGTGGTGGGATTTTTGCAGCAATGCTGATGTTTTATGTCTCTCGGCAGCAAAAGCTCCTCATTTCTCCCGCCTGGGCGACGTGGAGGTCAACGCTGGGCAGAATGCCACCTTCCAGTGCGTGGCTGCTGGCAAGGCTGCTGAGGCCGAGAGGTTCCTCATGCAGGTGAGCAGTGGTGGTGGTTAAACCACCATCTCCACCATGCATCTCTTCTGTGACACCTCCATGTGTCCTCTTTGGGAGAAAACCCCACTGGGCAGGGAGGAGAAGGGGCAGCGCCCCAACACTTTTAAGCAGACATCATCAGGACAAGAGGTGATGGCCTCAAGTTGTGCCGGGGGAGGCTTAGATTGGATATTAGGAGGAAGTTCTTTACTGCAAGAGTGGTCAGGCACTGGAACAGGCTGCCCAGGGAGGTGCTGGAGTCACCATCCCTGGAGGGGTTCAGAAAACATGTAGATGTGGTGCTTCAGTATCTTAAGGTCTTCCAGTATCTTAATGGGGCTACAAGAAAGCTGGGGAGGGACTTTTGAGGCTGTCAGGTAGTGGTAGGACTGGGGGAATGGGTCAAAACTAGAGGTGGGGAGATTGAGATGAGATGTTAGGAAGAAGTTGTTGCCCAGGAGGGTGGGGAGACACTGGCCCAGGTTGGCCAGAGAGGTGCTGGAAGCCCCATCCCTGGACATTTGGAAGGCCAGGCTGGCTGGGGCTGTGAGCAACTGATGGAGTGGGAGGTGTCCCTGCCCATGGCAGGGGGGTTGGAACTGGATGATCTTTAAGGTCCCTTCCAACCCTGACAATTCTGATTCAGGATGTAGTCTAGTGGTCAGGGAGATGCTGGACTTGATGATCCTGGAGGTCTTTTCCAACCTAAATGACTCTATGATCATTTGGGGACATGTTGGGTGGTTCTGGATGTCACCCCGTGCCTCCTGGTGATGTCTTGTCTCTCCCCATGGGGCAGAGGCAGAGTGGTGAGGTGGTTCCTGCTGCCTCCGTGAAGCACATCAGCCACCGGCGCTTCCTGGCCACCTTCCAGCTGGACGAGGTGTCCAAGGAGGAGCAGGACCTCTACCGCTGTGTCACCCAGTCCAGCCGCGGCTCGGGCGTCTCCAACTTCGCCGAGCTCATCGTGAAAGGTGGGTGACATGGTTGCCCACCAGCTTTCTGGGCTAGTTCTGCTCCACTCTTTGCAGAGGAAGAGGAGGGTGGGACACTCGGGGTGGTGGGATCACAAATGAGTTGTTCCACACGGATGGTTCAGCAGCAAACCAAGAATCTACCTTTTCTGGTGGCCTTAGATCATTTAGTTTTGATTGCAGGAGGTGGGAGTTAATTAATTATGGTGAAGCTCTGCAGCCTCGTGCTGGGCAGTGTCTTATAAAGATAATTAAGGTTTGATCAGACAAAACCCTATTGCAGCTGGTAAAGCTTTACTGAAAACAATGGAGGGCAAATGCATGGGCTGAAGTTGAAAGGCTGGAAGGTGCCCTCTGGTACTTTGGTGTCCATCCCCATGTCCTCTGGGCAGGGGATTTGAGTTTGTCCTCAGTGTGTGGGTGGTGGGTTTGTTTGGGAAGAGATGTTGAGAACATCTTGACTGTAGCTAGTGAAAAATTAAAGAAAATGGTGATACCTGTGGTTGTGCAAGTGGCTCCAGAGCTGTGGAGCTACTTCTGGAGGAGGATGCTCCACCTGCCCCTTCTCTGCTCTCTTCCAGAGCCCCCCACACCCATCGCACCTCCCCAGTTGCTCCGGGCTGGCTCCACCTACCTCATCATCCAGCTCAACACCAACTCCATCATCGGGGACGGCCCCATCGTGCGCAAGGAGATCGAGTACCGCATGACCTCGGGGCCGTGGTCGGAGGTCCACGCTGTCAACATGCAGACCTACAAGCTCTGGCACTTGGATCCAGACACGGAGTATGAGATCAGTGTCCTGCTCACCCGGCCTGGCGAGGGGGGCACCGGCAAACCAGGACCACCCCTCATCAGCCGCACCAAGTGCGCAGGTGAGTCATGGATGGGTTGGGTGGGAAGGGACCTTTCAAGGTCATCTCATCCACCCCCTCTGCAGGGAGCAGGGACATCTGCACCTAGAGCAGGTTGCTCAGAGCCCCAAACACCCTCCCCTGCAATGGTGCCAGGGATGGGGCAGCCACCACCTCTCTGGGCAACCTGGCACAGGCTCTCACCACCCTCCGCACCAACAATCTCTCCCTTCTCTCTAGTCTAAATCTCCCTCTTTTAGTTTAAACCCATCCCCCCTTGTCCTGTCCCAACAGGCCCTGCTCAAAAGTCTGTCCCCATCTTTCTGACAGGCCCCTTGAAGTCCTGCAAGGCCCCAATAAGGTCTCCCTAGAGCCTTCTCTTCTCCAGGCTGAACAAGCCCAACTCTCTCAGCCTGGCCTCACAGCAGAGAGGTTCCAACCCTTAGACATTGTTGTGGCCTTAGATGGGTCCCATGTGGCATCTCTGCCAAGCTGGGTGGCCTTGGGCAATGTCCCCTGCCACCCTGAGCTCTGGGCAGGGGACATGGCTGGGGCTGGATGGGTGCTGAGGGTGTTTCCCAGTGTGATCAGGAGCCCGAAGCATCACTCCTCTAACAATTCTGCCTTTAATTGACATTTTAGTGGCTGTTTGCAGCATCTCGGGAGGGAGCACTGATTAAACCCACGTTGTGGTTGTGGCTGGGGGGTAGCAGGGTCCTGAGGGGCTGTAGGTTCATCCAGCCTGAAAATTCCCAGCTGGCCAGGGGGGTTTTGCTGCTCAGTCAGCAGCAGCCAGGCGTGACCCCGGCGCGGGGAAGCCCAGCCATGGGATGCAGGAGCAGCTGCCACGCAGCTGGTTTCCATCCCTGGAGCTGGGCAAACGCCGGTGGGAGACGCCTGCTCCTCCTCTGCAGGCTCAAGGCTGGATCCATCTCAGAGCATCCCAAATCTCAGGAACACTGTCCCTGAGGATGAGCCCCTTGGCTGTGCCTAGCGAGGTCCCCAGCGCGTTCCCTCCTTGGAGGGAGCTGTAAATTATTTCTCAGTGCCTGGTTTTGAGCGGTCACTGCCTCTAAAAGTGTTTTTTCTCAAATGATGTTAATCCTCTGAGACACTAGAGGGGTGATGGTTTTGGCTGGTGGGGGTTGGTTGCCTTCACATGTGTGGTGATGACCTGGGGAGGGGTAATTCAGCACAACCCCATCGCTGCCAAAGCTCCCTCAGGGAGGTCATAGAATGTTTTAGGCTGGAAGGAACCTCTAGAGATCATCTGATCCAACCTCCCTACACAAGTAGGGACATAGAATCATAGAATTGTCAGGGTTGGAAGGGACCTTAAAGATCATCTCGTTCCAACCCCCCTGCCATGGGCAGGGACACCTCCCACTACATCAGTTGCTCACAGCCCCAGCCAGCCTGGGCTTCAAAATGTCCAGGGATGGGGCCTCTCTACCTAGGGCAGGTTGCTCAGAGCCCCATCAAGCCTGACCTTGAATGACTCCAGGGATGGGGCCCCCACCCCCTCTCTGGACAGCCCATTCCACTGATCTATCACCCTCATGGTAAAGAACTTTTTTCTAATATCCAGTCTAAATCTCTCCTTTCCCAGCTTAAAACCATCACTCCTGGTCCTGTCATTACAAACCCTTTTGAACAGATCTTCCCCTGCCCTCCTGTAGCCCCTTCAGGTGCTGGAAGGTCACTCTAAGGTCCCCCTGGAGCCTTCTCTTCTCCAGGCTGACCAGCCCCAACTCTCTCAGTCTGTCTTCATGAGAGATGCTCCATTCCCCTGAGCATTTTGGTGCCCTCCTCTGGACACGCTCCAATATATCCACATATTGTTCCCCAGGGAAGGGGGGAGCTGGGGTTCCTCGCTGCTCCATCACTCATCTCTCCCCATCTCTCTTCCCCCCCCAGAGCCCATGCGTGCCCCCAAGGGTCTGGCTTTCTCCGAGATCCAGTCCAGGCAGCTGACGTTGCAGTGGGAGCCGCTGGGGTACAACCTGACCCGCTGCCACACCTACACTGTCTCCCTCTGCTACCGCTACCTGGTGGGCACCGGCCACAACCAGACCTTCCGGGAGTGCGTCAAGATGGAGCGTGGGGCCAACCGCTACACCATCAAAAACCTCCTGCCCTACAAGAACATCCACGTCAAGCTCATCCTCTCCAACCCCGAGGGCCGCAAGGAGGGCAAGGAGGTGATTTTCCAGACGGATGAGGATGGTGAGTGCTCAGGGAGCTGCTTCGTCCCTAGAAATAAGGTGTTGTGGCTGGTGCGCATCTGTGGCTCTCTGCCGGGGGCATGGTGGGAATATCTCCTGTGGCCATCGTGCTAATGGAGGTGAAAAGGCTGTTGCCAGTCCCAGGGGACAGGAGGAAGGGGCAGAGATGGTGGCTGGGGAAGGAAGGTGCTGGAGTGGTTTGGGATGAGGGACCTGGATGGGGGTGTCACAGGGCTTGTGGCTTCCCCCTTGGCTTGAACTTGGAGATGTAGGATCATGCCTTTGAGTGTGGCCAGCCTGGTGAGGGTGGTGAGACGTGGCTGATGGCAACTCCTCCCTCATCCCTTAGTGTGGAACCAAAGTCTAGCAGTCATAATAATAATTAAAACAATAAATGCTTTGCACTTAGGCAACATCTATTATGTGCTCAGTTGCTGATGAATTTGGCGTTGCTACATTTGGACCCCTCACTCCAAGAAGGACCTTGAGGGGCTGGAGCGTGGCCAGAGAAGGGCAAGGAAGCTGGGGAAGGGTCTAGAGCAGGAGTGTGGTGAGGAGCAGCTGAGGGAGCTGGGGGGGTTGAGCCTGGAGCAAAGGAGGCTCAGGGGAGACCTTCTGGCTCTGCACAACTCCCTGAGAGGAGGTTGGAGCCAGGTGGGGTCGGGCTCTTCTCCCAAGGAACAAGGGACAGGACAAGAGGAAACAGCCTCAAGTTGCCCCAGGGGAGATTTGGGCTGAACATGAGGAACAATTTGTTGGTGTTTGGGGTTGTTGTGGCTGTGGCAGGCTGGGCAGGGCAGTGGTGGAGTCCCCATCCCTGGAGGGGTTTTCAAGGTGTGGAGATGTGGTGCTGAGGGACATGGGTTAGTGGTGCCCTGGCAGGGATGGGTTAACAGTTGGACTCGATGATCTGAAAGGTCTCTTCCAACCTAAGTGATTTTATGATTGTATATTGTATTATGTGTGCTCTGATAACTCATCTGCCTTTGAGGACCATTGGGCAACCCCAAAAGCTGCTGCTCTGATGGCTGGTCCTGCTGCCAGTGGAGTGATGGGGTCTTATCCTGGTCTGTGGGGTGCAAGGACCTTCTGCACCCCAGGGTGGGTGCTGCTGAGCGTGGCCAGAGCATCCCTGGCTCTCACAGAGTCACCAGCGCTTATTGTTAAGCAAGAACATCCTTAATCTCCAAAGCACTTCATAGCATCAAGAATCAGCAGTTAAAGTGGAAGAATTGATAATTGCAAAGGATCTGGACAGCTCCAGACCCCCGGGACAAGCTCTGAGGAGAAACCTGCCATGAAATCCCCCTGCCTGGGACTCACCTTCACTTGGGACCCACCAGAACGTGCTGCTTTGGTTCCATGCATTGCTCATTGCTCCTGTTTCCCAGGCTGGAAATCAAAACCTGCCGAGCTGGAGCTGGTGGGTCCCGTTTTCATCTCTAAAGTCTAAATTTGGTGCCTTTCTCTGCACATCAGCACTTGGAGCATCCCGAGCTTGCCCCACCAGGGCCACCCGGCTCCGCGCTGCTGCCGGTTTATTTCCCGGCTGTAATTGTTCCAGCTGTTCTCACTGTGCTGTGACTGCTCCAGCTGTTTTCTCCTTGAATATTAATCCAGGAGCTCCAGATGTCTCTCTGCTCTACTGTACTCGCTCCAGCTGCTTCCCCCTATGCCTGGGGGAACCAGGGCTTGTGGCTTCCCCCTTGGCTTGAACTTGGGGATGTGGGATCAAGCGATGGATTTCTGCCTAGGGATGGAGCACAGAGCTGAAAGTCATGGGATGGTTTGGGTGGGAAGGGACCTTTCCAGGTCATCTCATCCAACCCCTCTGCAGGGAGCAGGGACATTACAACTAGAGCAGGTTGCTCAGAGCCCTGGCCAACCTCACCTGCAATGGTCATCTGGTCCAACCTCCCTACACCAGCAGGGACATCTCTACCTAGGGCAGGCTGCTCAGAGCCCCATCAAGCCTGACCTCGAAGGACTCCAGGGATGGGGCCTCCAGCACCTCTCTGGGCAGCCCATTCCACTGATCTATCACCCTCAGATTAAAGAACTTTTTTCTAATATCCATCCTAAATCTCTCCTTTCCTAGCTTAAAACCATCACTCCTTGTCCTATCGTTACAAACCCTTTTGAATAGACCTTCAAAGAAGGGTTTGCTTATATATTTGTATATAAATACATAAATAAATATATAAAAATACATNAGGATTTGTACATAAATATATATATAAATACATAAATAAATATATATAAATACATAAATATGTGATGGCAGAGGGATATATGCACACCTGGGAGCCCCTGTGTACCTCTGCCAGTCTCATCTTGGTGCACACACAAGCATATGGTGCTTGTACCTATATATATATATATAAAAAAAATATAGAGGCAATATATAAATACCTATCAAGGTAAACANCTTTCTCTGCACATCAGCACTTGGAGCATCCCGAGCTTGCCCCACCAGGGCCACCCGGCTCCGCGCTGCTGCCGGTTTATTTCCCGGCTGTAATTGTTCCAGCTGTTCTCACTGTGCTGTGACTGCTCCAGCTGTTTTCTCCTTGAATATTAATCCAGGAGCTCCAGATGTCTCTCTGCTCTACTGTACTCGCTCCAGCTGCTTCCCCCTATGCCTGGGGGAACCAGGGCTTGTGGCTTCCCCCTTGGCTTGAACTTGGGGATGTGGGATCAAGCGATGGATTTCTGCCTAGGGATGGAGCACAGAGCTGAAAGTCATGGGATGGTTTGGGTGGGAAGGGACCTTTCCAGGGCATCTCATCCAACCCCTCTGCAGGGAGCAGGGACATTACAACTAGAGCAGGTTGCTCAGAGCCCTGGCCAACCTCCCCTGCAATGGTCATCTGGTCCAACCTCCCTACACCAGCAGGGACATCTCTACCTAGGGCAGGCTGCTCAGAGCCCCATCAAGCCTGACCTCAAAGGACTCCAGGGATGGGGCCTCCAGCACCTCTCTGGGCAGCCCATTCCACTGATCTATCACCCTCAGATTAAAGAACTTTTTTCTAATATCCATCCTAAATCTCTCCTTTCCTAGCTTAAAACCATCACTCCTTGTCCTATCGTTACAAACCCTTTTGAATAGACCTTCAAAGAAGGGTTTGCTTATATATTTGTATATAAATACATAAATATATATATAAATACATAAATAAATATATATAAATACATAAATATGTGATGGCAGAGGGATATATGCACACCTGGGAGCCCCTGTGTACCTCTGCCAGTCTCATCTTGGTGCACACACAAGCATATGGTGCTTGTACCTATATATATATATATAAAAAAAATATAGAGGCAATATATAAATACCTATCAAGGTAAACACATTCCTGCCCTACAGGTTCCCCTAATTCTCTGCCAATTTAATAAGCGCCTTGTGTACACGTGTAGGACACGGTGCCTCTGATTAAATTAACTTGTAAATCAAGGGGAAATGGTGCATTTGCATGGTGGGAAACGTGGGGAAGGTGCAGCCCTGTAATTAAATCTCAGCAAAAGCTGCCAAAAGAAAAAAGAGAAGAAAAAATTGAAGGGAAGGAGCTGGTGTCCCTCCACGAGGAGGGGATGAGTGTTTTCAGGAGGGGGATGCTGGTGAGTTGTGCTCTTTGCTGACCATCCCCTCTCCTCTCCTCCTCGCTGAGCCCCTGGGGGTGGAGCAGTGGGTATTGATCCGGGTGCTGTCAATGCTGTTATTGGTTGGGGTTGTTATCACTGGTGTTAATTACAGGGGAGGGCTGGGGCATGTCAAGCCTGCCTGCAGATGAGGATGTTATTGCTGGCTGCAGGGAGTGCTGGTGGTGTCTCCTGAGGGGATTTGGGGGTTATGGGAAAAGGGAATTTGTTTTTTTATTATTTTTCTTGCACTGATGAAATCGGGTGAGCTCGGCTGGTGACAACATGTCAGGGCTTGCTGCTGTGCCATCAAACTGGGTGTGATGCCACCAGTGTTACCTGTGGGGTTTGTGTTGTGGCGTGGGGACCTGTGACAGTGTCACCAGTGGGCTCAGCAGCACAGCAGGAGCAGCGTCGCCCTGGAAAGCCACCAGCCTGGTGCAAGAGCTGGGTGATGTGGCAGAGGGGACATGGTGGCTCAGGGGAGAGCTGCTGCAGCACCTGGAGGGGTTTCCCAAAGGATTTCTCACAGAATCGCAGAATGATGGGGGTTGGAAGGAGATCATCTCATCCAACCCTCCTGCTCCAGCAGATTCCAGGCCCCTTTGGGATCTCTCCACACAAGGAGACTCCACAACCTCTCTGGGCAGCCTGGGCCAGGCTCCAACACCCTCACCTCAAACAACTTTCTCCTCCTGGGTTCCAGTTGGTGCCCGGTGCCCCTTGTCCTGTCCCTGGGCACCACTGACAAGAGTCTGGCCCCAGCCTCTTGCCCCCACCCTTTAGCTCTTGCTCAGCATTGATCAGATCCCCTCTGAGGCTTCTCTTGTGCAGCTCAGCAGCCCCAGGGCTCTCAGCCTGTCCTGGGCACAGAGATGCTCCAGGCCCCTCAATATCTTCAGAACCTCCACTGGACTCTCCAGTAGTTCCTTGTCTCTCTTAAACTGGGGAGCAGCTGGCTCCAGGGCAACTTGTTGTCCCCCAGCACTCCCAGGTCCTTCTCTGTGGAGCTGCTTCCAGCAGGTCCCCCCTCCCCTGTACTGGTGCATACTGGGTTTCTTGCTGCTCTGAGCACATTCCCTTTCCTTCCCCAGTTCCTGGTGGGATTGCCTCCGAGTCCCTCACCTTCACCCCGCTGGAGGACATGATATTTCTGAAGTGGGAGGAACCGGTGGAGCCCAACGGCCTCATCACGCAGTACGAGGTATGTCCTGGGGGGCTGTGGCACCCATGGGGCACTCACAGGGACATGGGAGGGTCCTGTGGGGGGGATGTGGTGGTGGGGATCTGGGGCAAGTGCTGTGCTCGATGGTGGGGGTTAAGGGGGGGCTGCAGGGTTACTGCTGACCCTGAGCCCTCCCTTTGGAGCACGGATCCAACCTGTGTCCATCTCCTGCTAACAGGGTCTGTCCCTGCTTGGAGCCCTGCTCTTGGGGTCACCAGTATCATCCAGCAATAGCTTTTCTGATCAACCCTAAAACCCATTTGCCTTCCAGGCTGTCCCCATGACCATCCCATCCTCTGAAATCATCCCTTAACCACCATCTGCCTTCCAGGCTGTCCCCATGACCATCCCATCCTCTGAAATCATCCCTTAACCATCTGCCTTCCAGGCTGTCCCCATGACCATCCCATCCTCTGAAATCATCCCTTAACCATCTGCCTTCCAGGCTGTCCCCATGACCATCCCATCCTCTGAAATCATCCCTTTAACCCCTTCCTTGCCTGCATCCAGGGCCTCTCCCCTGGCCCCTGGTGATGCTCTGCCCTGTCCCTGCAGATCAGCTACCAGAGCATCGAGTCCTCAGACCCAGCAGTCAACGTGCCCGGCCCCCGTCGCACCGTCTCCAAGCTCCGCAACGAGACCTACCACGTCTTCTCCAACCTCCACCCTGGCACCACCTACCTCTTCTCAGTCCGGGCACGCACGGGCAAGGGCTTTGGCCAGACAGCACTCACTGAGATCACCACCAACATCTCTGGTAGGTTCCCTTGGGCTCCTGGTGCTGGAGCTTCTGCTCTGCGCAGGGTGGCAGTGCCAGACCCCCTGGTGTTCTCCTGTGGGTTTTGGTGGCTGGCTGGTGCTAGTGAAGGATGATGTTGGTGGTGGCAGCTGTGCCATGACCCCCCCAAACCCATCAGCTGGGCTGAGTGTGGGTCCCTGGGTCCTGTTTTCATCTCTAAAGTCTAAATTTGGTGCTGAGTGTGGGTTCCTGGCTGGGGAATTGGCCAGTCTGGTGCACCAGTGCTGTCTGAGCTGTCAGCGTACAAGCAAGGGATTAATTAGGCTTCGTTAATAAGCTTGGGTCTGTTTGTTCATGTCTGTGGCATCGTTGTTAATTGCAGCAAATGAACTGAGATGAGCCCTAATGGGGGCAATGAAATGACAAAGCAGCAGGAGATGGATCCCAGCGGCTGCTGGTGATGGCTTGGGGACCATGGGGACCTGCTGGGCATGATGGGAATCCCCCACCGTGGTCTGGGGGTGCTGCTGGGGTGTTCTGGGGGTGCTTCTGCCCTGGCTGGGGTGCTCATGCTGTGCTGGCACTTCAGTGCTGCCCCTGGGGTGCATCTTGAGGCTGGAGTGTTTGGGTCCTGCTGAGGTTGGATCCTGCTCCCACCTCCTCCCCCTTGGCACACACCCACGGGTCCTCTCCCAACTCTAACTCTTGTTCAAGACCTTGCTGGGTTTTCTTTATTTGGAATAATTCACATAATGTCATTGGGTGGTGCCTGGCCATGGGCAAGGCTGCTCGTGCCTCAGTTTTCCCTCTGAGTTGGGGGCAGCCCTGAGGACCAGGACTCACCCCTGCTCCCTTTGCAGCTCCCACCTTTGACTATGGGGACATGCCATCACCACTGAGCGAGTCAGAGAGCACCATCACCGTGCTGCTGAGGCCAGCCCAGGGCAGAGGGGCTCCCATCAGGTAGGTCATGGCTGCAAGAGGGTGAGACCCCCACAAATGGGTGGCACAGCATGCATGGTGGGGTCATAGAATCATAGAATTGTCAGGGTTGGAAGGGACCTTAAAGATCATCCAGTCCCAACCCCCCTGCCATGGCAGGGACACCTCCCACTCCATCAGTTGCTCACAGCCCCAGCCAGCCTGGCCTTCAAAATGTCCAGGGATGGGGCTTCCAGCACCTCTCTGGGCAACCTGGGCCAGTGTCTCCCCACCCTTCTGGGCAACAACTTCTTCCTAACATCTCATCTCAATCTCCCCACCTCTAGTTTTGACCCATTCCCCCCAGTCCTGCCACTACCCAACAGCCTCAAAAGTCCCTCCCCAGCTTTCTTGTAGCCCCCTTCAGATCCTGGAAGGCCACCAGAAGGTCCCCTGGGAGCCTTCTCTTCTCCAGCCTGAACAACCCCAACTCTCTCAGTCTGTCCTTGTAGGAGAGGTGCTCCAGCCTCTGATCATCATAGGATGGTTTGGGTTGGAAGGGACCTTAAAGATCATCTAATTCCAACCCCCCTGCCATGGCAGGGACACCTCCCAGTAGCCCAGATTGCTCAAAGCCCCATCCAACCTGGTCTTGAACACCTCCAGTGATGGAGTCAAGTGTGTCAAGCACCAAGAGAAGGGCAGGACCACCCTTTTTCAAAAGCTAACCTATGCCTGCCCCTCACCAGCACCTACCAGGTCATTGTAGAAGAAGACCGCCCCAGGAAGCTGAAGCGGGAGCTGGGGGGCCAGGAGTGTTTCCCAGTGCCACTCACCTTTGATGACGCCGTGTCCCGGGGCTCTGTCCACTACTTTGGGGCTGAGCTCCCTGCCAGCAGCCTCACTGAGGCCAAACCCTTCACTGTGGGGGACAACCAGACCTACAGTGGCTACTGGAACCCACCACTGGAGCCCAAGAAGGCCTATCTCATCTACTTCCAAGCCATGAGCAACCTCAAAGGGGTGAGTAGCTTGGGACCCTGCTCCATCTGATGGTGGGGTGTCTGCAGAACTGGGTTGGACCAGGCAGGAGCCCAGCTGGGTTCTGGGAGGGGTGGTTAGAAAAGGTGGGACTTGGTTTAGATCCCCATCCCTTGAGCCACCACTCTGGAGTCACCCCCAGTGTCCTGCTGGGGGGAACTGGTGCTCTGGGCCACCCGTATGGCACATTGGGATCATGGATGGGTGCCCCCCTTCCTCCCAGCACCCCTGGGCTGTGCCCAGGCCCTTCCACCCAACCTCCACCATCCACTGTGGTACCATCTGCACCGATTTGGGGGAGACCACCTTCCTGGGGCTAATCCTGGGGTGGAGAAGGACCATTTGGGCAGCGAGAGGAGTGTGTGTGTGTTACTGGGACCTGGCTGCTGTGGGGAGCTCCTGGGAAGCTGCTGAGTTCCAGGACAAAGCTGTAACAGCCCCACTTGGGGAGCAACCCTCACATCTCACCAGGATGATCTCCTTCAACTCACCGATGGGACCACCAGGAACCCCTGGAGATGCTTTTCTGCTTCACCTGCTCCAAGAACAACTCCCATCCCAGCTGGGGGGGGAATGAGCCCTGGAAGTGAAGCAGCAGGACCACGGCAGCATCCTCACCCTGCACATCTTGCTGGAAAGGTGCTGGGGTTTGAATCCTTTGCTCTGGAGTTGTTCACACCTCACTGGGTTGTAATTAGAGCTGAGAGGGACAGGGAGGATCTCGCCTCTGCCTCGCCCGGGCACTGCTGGATAATAACTGGTGGCTGAACTGGTTTGTAGCCTTCCTGCTGGGAGGCAATGGATTTGTCCCTGCTGCCGTCAGACCTCGTGAGAAAGCTGGATCCCAGCTTGCATTTTTCGTGGGGTTTTGTGCCAGATGGAGCAAGAAGCAGGAGAAACAAGAGCTGGAGATCTCGGGGAGAACTGGAGCTGGCCCTGCCCTGGGCAGGTCTGGGTCCAAGGGTGGATGGAGCAGTGTTGCTGGCACTGGAGGATGCTCGGGGAAGAAGGAACTCCTGCCAAAATGGTGCTTTTTATTTTGCAGCAGAAGTTGGATGCATGGAAAGATGGAATATTTTAGCTGAACCCAGCCCTAAAACTGTGAATCCTAAAAAATGTTGGAGACCTGAGCTGGAAGCCCTCGTGGCAACCTTGGCAGCCTGAGCAGAGCACGGGGCTGGGGCTTGATCGGTGAATAAAGAACCCTGTGGAGCTCTGAAGGATGACCTGGGAGTGTTTCAGCTGTAGCTGGTGACATGCTGGTGATCTGCAGCTCGGCTGGGTCTGCTGGGTCCCTCCTTTGATGATCTTCAGCTTTGCCACCCCCTCTGTACCAGGAGCAACCTCAGCTTAACCTGGTGGATGCTGGTTTAGGGGACAGATCACTCAGCAGCATCTCCAGGAGCTCAGCAGCACAAATCACCTGCAAACTCCTTGGATTTGGGGCTCAGAGCACCAAGGGACCAGCCCTGCATCTACCCAGCCCTGCTCGGAGTGGAGCTCTTGGGATGTTCACCCAACACTGACCCCCCTTTTTTATTCCCCCGTAGGAAACGCGCCTGAACTGTGTCCGGATCGCCCGCAAAGGTGAGTTCTCCTCCCCCCAGCTGGAACAATCCTGCCAGGGCTGTGCACCCAAACCTGTGGTTGGGCTGGTGCTGGTGGGTGTCATCACCAGCCCTGGCAGCACTCGGGGTGCAGGTGATGGTTTATTACAGCCCCATCCTCATTTCCCTGCTTGCTTTGGTGTCTGGGTTTTCCCCTTAGTTGGGTTTTTCCTCTTGATGTGGTGGTGGGAGGCTGGGGTTGGTGGTGCTGGATGCTCAGTCCAGGCATGGACTGCTCAGGGGCACGGTTCAGCAGTGGGTTATTAGGGTTGTAAGGGTAGGTTGAGGTTGGACTCGATCTTGAAGGTTTTTCCAGCCTCAGCAATTCTGTGCTTCTAAGTTACATTGGATATGACAAAAGGTGCCACAAAGGGACCATCTCACCCCAAGAGAGGGTCTCACCCACGGTCATAGTGGGTCACTGCAGAGCCTGTAACATCTCAGGGGAATAAAATCTGTTCAAGGAGCAACGTGCATCCCAGAGGACAAATCCCAACATTTTCTTACCTGATGTTGCCACCCCCCTGGAGCTGAGCGTTGACCCCTCGTTCCTGTCCTTGTCCCCTCCAGCTGCCTGCAAAGAGACCAAACGTCCCCTGGAGGTGTCACAGCACTCGGAGGAGATGGGCCTGATCCTGGGCATCTGTGCTGGGGGCCTCATTGTCCTCATCATCCTCTTGGGAGCCATCATCGTCGTCATCCGGAAAGGGTAAGCGGGCTGCTGCTGCCTCCATCTCTCCCCTCCTCCCAGCTCAGCCCTTCTCCACCACCCCAGCACGAACTGGGAGTTACTGGTGGTGATGCTGCTGCACTGGGCAGACTCTAAACCCTCCCTCGAGCTGTGCATCCCCCCGGGTACAGTGCCCTCCTTGCTCTGTGACACCAGGCACATCAGGGGATGTCCTGGGGATGTCCCTTCACCCCTGGGGCTCTGGAGCTTTGTTCCACTGACCCTCTCCCCTGTATTTTCATTTTTTTTCCCCCCTCTTTTTCTCCTTCTTCTTGGCTTTGTGCTGCTCTGTTAATTCTACATCAATGGAAATGCTTTGGGTGGGTGCTGAGTCTGGCTGTCCCCATCTCACCAGCTCTTCCCCTGCAGCTGGGGGACCCCGGGGTGTGCAGTCCTGCACCCCTCCACCCCAAAATTACAAAAAGCAGCTTGATCTGCACTAAGATATTGTCTCTGGACCTTCCTGGTGCATTCACCAGTCGGGGTGGGTTAGGGATAGGGCTGTGTATGGTTCCCTTGGTGGTGTTCCTGGATACAGGGAGAAGGGGAAGGCATTTTCACCATCACCTGTCCACTGAGCCCCCCTGAGATGGCAGTGGGGGAGCAGAGCCCCGAGGGTGCTCAGTTCTGGGGTGATGGGCAGAAAAACCCCTCCTCTTTCCTGGAAAGCAGCTCAGTGTGTGTAATGCTGAAATAATGGGTCAGAGTCTGGTTCTTGTCCTGGGCTCTGGTTCCTCGAGAGCACTGGGAGGAGCAGCATCCCCCCTTTCTCCAGGGGTGTTCCCCATGGCTGCCCACCCCAGGGTGTGGGTGCTCTGACCATCCTCCATCCTCCTGGGCTTGTTTTAATGGATAACCAGTGAGCTTCCAGTGAAATGTGGGCAACCCCCAGCTGAGAACCTCCAGCTGGCTCTAAATGAGGTGTTAAATTCGGGTGCATGCTGGAGGGGACAGTTTCCCAGGGAGGATGGACTCTGGGGGACCCCCAAATGCACACGCCACCCCCATGGGAGGGTCTCTATGTTCCCCAGTTTGGGAGCTGAGCTGGGTCTCCATGTTCCCCAGTTTGAGACTGGTGTGGAGGCAGCTGATGGGCTTTCACTCACAGCTCAGTGGGGTTGGGGGGGAGGGAGGAGGGTGAGGGCTTCTCGGGACACTCATCCCTGGGAGCGCCGGGGATGCGGCTGCAGCTTTTCACTCAGGCACAGTGCCCTGGAAAGTGGCTTCTTACCAAGCCAGGCTTGAGGCAGCACCAGCCAGGGGGGCTCTTAAAGCAGGGGAGAAAGGGCAGCAATTAAACGCCTTCCCCGTTCAGGGCTGGGGATGATGGGAGGAAAGTACGTTAAGAGCCGGGGGGCAGAGAAAAATAACAGGGTCCAACCTCAGCCCCGTGTAAATCTGCAAAGCTCTTTATGGCTTCCTTTGCCCGGGGAGGATTCTGGCTGATTTATGCTGGAAGAGCAAGGGCTGGAGCATCCCTGCACACGGCAAGGGGGGTGGGATGGCTCCTGCCTCCTGCCTGTGTGTGCAGCATCAGATCTGCCCCTCGTGGAGCAAATGCTGATGGGTTTGGGGGGAGTGATGCTGTGGGTAGGAAGCCCACCAGTGTGGTTGCTGCATTCCTGTTGCCTGTGCTGCCAGGCAGGAGGAGGAGGAGGAAGAGCAGCTTTGCTTCAGCATCCTGGGGTGAACCTGTTGAAGGACACACCAGAGCCACAAATCAGACCCGGTGCTGGGGGGGGGCTGTTGGGAGGCTGAAATGAGCTCATAAATCTCCTCTGGAGTGTTTTGCTCTTGGAAAAACATTGACGTGGTGGAATGGAAAGGCAGCTGCAGAATATGGTCACCTCTAATAAAGGGTGCACTGGAAATGTGATGTCCCAATCCCATCTTCTCCCAGTGGTGTTGCCTGGCCCATAATTGGCTTCCCAGGGGATGCCCATCACTTCATAGAATCATAGGATGGGTTGTGTTGGAAGGGACCTTAAAGATCATCTAGTTCCACCCCCCCTGCCATGGCAGGGACACCTCCCACTAGACCAGGTTGCTCAAAGCCCCATCCAACTTGTCCTTGAACACCTCCAGGAATGGGGTATCCACAACCCCCCTGGGCAACCTGTGCCAGTGTCTCACCACCCTCACAGTGAAGAATTTCCTCCTCATTTCCCATCTAAATCTTCCCTCTTCCAGTTTGAACCCATTACCCCTCATCCTATCACTACAGGCCTTTGTGAAAAGTCCCTCCCCAAATTTTGGACCCCTTTGGGGTTACAAGGGTGCTACAAGGTACTACAAGGGTACCATGGACACCCCACCAGTGGCACAGAGACCTTGGTCACCCTTCAAGCTTGGGCTGAGCTGCCAGGACAGCAGCTCCTGCCTGGAGTAAATAACCTACAGATGCAGAAAGAGAACCAGGTTTCTTTAGTGCATTCAAACCCAGCAGCCGAGTTGCCCCGTGACCCCTTTCCCTGCACCAGAGAAAAGCTGCTTATGCAATTTTTGCTGTTCTCTTTGTTTGCACGCTTGCCAGGAGGAACTACTATTCTTATTCCTATTACCCGTAAGTAATTGTCTTTCTCTTTCTCCTTCTCCTTCCCCCTGGCCACCCCCTCGCCCTGCAGCTCCAACAAGTCCTTTTCTCTGCTGAGTACATTTTAAGGGCCTCTTTGGCTCGGGGAAAATCACGGTGCTGAGCTCGTTAGAGGCTGAAGGGTCAGTGAATCTGGGTTGAGTTCTGGATTTTAGCAGCATCTTGCCCCATGAAGATGCTGAGACCTGGGCTCAGTTCTTCTGTTTATGCTTCTGCTTTAATCCCTGCGTTGACTTCTTGGGAGCCTGATGCTGCCTCTCAAAAACAGTCAGTTTGGGGTTTTTGCCTGAATATCTCGAGTTTGGGGTGTGAGGTCCTGTTCCAGTGAGTTCCTGGGCTTTCCCAGCATCTTCATTAGGTGCCTAATGGGAAAAAGCCCATACTGGGTACCTTTGATAGGTGCTCATGGTGGAAAAATCCTTCATATGCCCAAGGAGTGCTCCTGGCTGTTCCAGATGCAGAGCATTTTGAGGAGGGGACATAGAGGATGAGCAGCTGGTGTTGCTCCAGTTGATGAAGGATGATCCACGTGGAGCTGTAACCAGCTTAGGGCACCAGAAAACCAAAGCATGATGAGCACTGGTGGAGAGAATCCATCCTGCTCCCTGGAATAACCTGAGCCTGGCAGCTTTGGGGGGTGATCTTACAGCTCTGCTGGCTCAGCCCTGCTCACGTGCAGCTCTTCCTCTTCCTCCCCTTTGCATCCCCCTGCAGAAAACCTGTGAACATGACCAAGGCCACCATCAACTACCGCCACGAGAAGACACACATGATGAGTGCCATCGACAGGAGCTTCACCGACCAGAGCACCCTGCAGGAGGACGAGCGCCTGGGGCTCTCCTTCATGGACACCCACAACTACAGCAACCGGGGTAAGGACAGGGAGCCACCCCTTCCATCCAGCAAAAATCCCTAAAGATCCCAGAAACAGCTGGAATATTTACCCAAGGCTTGGTAGCATCTATTTCAGCCTGAGGTGTGTGGCATGTTGTGGGATTCTCCTTGTTCTGCATAAACCTCCAAGGACATCAGTGCCTGGAGCAGCTTTTGTCATCCAGGCTTTGCTGAAGGAATGACTCTGGTGGGTGGCTCAAGTTGGGTCTCTGTATCATGGCCTCTTGAAGTGGAGATCATAGAATCATACAATGGTTTGNTCAGAGCTTGTGGCTCGTGGGTTGAGGCCATTTAAAGGCTCAAATACTGGCTGCTGATGCTGGGTGAGCCCCAACCCTTCCCTACACTGAGGTTGAACACTTTGCCCCAGCCATGGCTCAGCTCCACTGTGTTTCCAGGGGTTAAAGAGCCCCTGTGTGCACGTCAGAGGGAGAGCGATGGTTTAACACCCACTGGGGTGTGCCTGGCTGTGCTGATTTAGTTGTAAAATAACTCCTTGGATGCCCCAGTTTCCACCATATGCTAATAACATCTGTTACAGTCACTTCAAGATGCTGCTTACACACAGTTCCCCTGCACCGGCTGCGGGATTAATGCTCTTCCCAGCATTGTCTGCTGGATAATAGGAGCCCAGAGGGCAAACTTTTCCTTAATACAGCCAGCCAGGGGTATTATTTTTTTGGTTACTGTCCTTGAAGTGCTCAAAGGGTCTCTTGAGTGGGCTGAGCTGGGGCTGCTGCTCCTCGGTTCTTTAGGGAAGGGAGTTGTGGGGCCAGATCCTGCTCCTGCTTGGTTGCTCTGCTGCTGGCTGCTCCTCATCCTCTGCTTGAGTAGAGGAGGAGATGTAGCTGAGGAAGGGTCTAGAGCACAAGGCTGGTGAGGGACCTGGGGGTGTTGAGCCTGGAGCAAAGGAGGCTCAGGGGAGACCTTCTGGCTCTGCACAACTCCCTGCAAGGAGGTTGGAGCCAGGTGGGGTCGGGCTCTGCGCCCAAAGAACAAGTGACAGGCCAAGAGGAAAGGGCCTCAAGTTGCCCCAGGGGAGGTTGAGGTTGGAGCTGAGGAACAATTTGTTGGGGTTTGGGGTTGTTGTGGCTGTGGCAGGCTGGGCAGGGCAGTGGTGGAGTCCCCATCCCTGGAGGGGTTTCCAAGGGGTGGAGATGTGGTGCTGAGGGCCAGGGGTTAGTGGTGCCCTGGCAGGGATGGAAGAATGGTTGGACTCAATGATCTTGAAGGCCCTTTCCAACCAAAACAATTCTATGATTCCATGTGGAGAGCTTGGGCTCTGCCACAGCCTCTGCTGCAGCTGTCCCCTGCCTATAACCATCATTAATTAACGAAGGCAAATGAAGGAGCTGCTCCTGTTATTAATCTCTCATAACCCCAGCCATGCCATGGGGTGCAGTTTGGCCCTCCTGCACTGTTCCCTGGGTTCAGCCACATGGTGACAGCCTGGAAGGGAGATACTTCTGGTTGGGACATCATAGAATCATAGAGTGGTTTGACTTGGAAGGGACCTCAAAGATCATCTAGTTCCAACCCCCCTACCATGGCAGGGACACCTCCCACTAGACCAAGCTGCTCAAAGCCCCATCCAGCCTGGCCTTGAACACCTCCAGTGATGGAGCATCCACAGCCCCCCTGGGCAACCTGTGCCAGTGTCTCACCACCCTCAGAGTGAGAAGCTTCATCTCCTTGGGGGTTATGATGCCTGCTGGAGACTCTGCTGCACCCACACTGCACCCATTGCTTCAGGGGCAGGCAGGGCTGGGGGGCTGCTCCCTGCATTCAAGCAGAGCAAAACAAAACAAGGCTGGGATCTCTGCAAGCAATCTGGCAAAGGTGGTTTTGAGAAGTGTTGTTAGGGGAAACCACATCCAGGATGCACCGTCTTGCAGAGCTGCTTCCCAGCAGTGGGTGGATGATGTTCCAGGCTGGGTGCTGTGGGATCCAGGATGCCATTCCTAGATCCATCCCTCCTGCTACAGGGTCCAGGATGCCATTCCTGGATCCATCTCTGCTTCTGTGGGATCCAGGATGCAGTTACTGGATCCATCCCTGCCTCTGTGGGATCTAGGATGTGATTCATGGATCCATCCCTGCCTCTGTAGGATCCAGGATGCAGTTACTGGATCCATCCCTGCTGTTGTGGGATCCAGGATGCTGATCCAGGATGCTGTTCCTGGATCCATCCCTGCTTCTGTGGGATCTAAGAATGCTATTCCTGGATCCAGTCCTGCCTCTGTAGGGTCCATCCCTGCCTCCTCTTGGCAGCATCAAAGAGCTTCATGTTTTGTGTAAACCCAGGTTTTGGGATCTAGTGTAGGACCTTGCCCTGACCAACTAAGGCAAGATCTTAATCTGGCCCTGCTGGTAATTACAGGGCCAGGCACAAAGCAGGTAAATAACTGCATAAACTCCCCCATTAAGCAGCAGCAGCTCCATTTGTGTCAGTGCTGGGGATAAGGGGCTGGTATCTTGCAGGGAGGAAAATTCCCTGTTAAGCTGGGCTGGAGCCTTTGGCAATGTGATTTTCCCAGTCAGGACTTTGTGTGAATGTTTGGGCACGGAGCTCTTACTTGTCTGCATGGAGTTAATTGCTCTAATCAATGGGAAATAAGCTTATTAACCCCCTTAAGATCTTGCCCACTGCTCTGCTGAGGTCCTGGAAGGCTGTGATGAGCATTTTCAGCTTTGTGGTGTTGGCTGCAGAGAGCACAAGGAGGATCTGGAGAACTTGTGGTCCCCAAAGACAGACCAGTGTCTCCTGGGGGTGTTTCTAGGTACCTTCTCATCCCTCCATGGGTGCAAGGAGGTGATGGGGATGTGGTCCAAGATGTTTGTCACCTGATGACCCCCAGTTCTCCCTCCCCTTCTGCAGGTGACCAGCGCAGCAGCATGGTCAATGAGTCCAGCAGCCTCCTGGGGGGCTCCCCCCGCCGCCAGTGCGGCCGCAAAGGGTCCCCCTATCACACTGGGCAGCTCCATCCTGCTGTGAGGGTGGCTGATCTCCTCCAGCACATCAACCAGATGAAGACAGCAGAAGGCTACGGCTTCAAGCAGGAGTACGAGGTGAGAGCATCTTGGTGAGAGCATCTTGTGCTGATGTCTTGGGGAGGATGAGGGGTAGGATTGGGAAGAATGCGTGAGTAAGACCCATGTGCAAGGAGAAGATGCTCCAGACCTGGAGCTGCTGGAGCTCACAGCTCTCTGGACAGACATCATCAGCACGTGGGGTGTCCCTGGGTCTGGATCAAGTCTCTGGTCCTGGAAGCTCAGGATTCGAGTGGGTCCCTGAGATGAGGCACAGCAGCTCTGCCAGCCAGCCTGCATCTGCAGCGCATCATCCCACCTCTGCAAGGGCCAGGGATGCTTCTCCCTTCCTCAGGTCCTCCTGGGCACCACAAGTCATGTTCTTCAGCTCTCCAGCTCTCTTGTCCTGTGACAAACATGGACACAGCCTAAGGACAAACAAACCCTCTACAACCTGGCAGCTCCCAAAACCATGGAGACCCCATGGAGAAGGATGCAGGAGGGGTGGTTCCCATCAAGGCTCATTGACCACATGGTGCCCATCCCACCTCGTAGCATGGGATGAAGGACATTATTCCATGTGCCTGTGTCACAGTGAGCCCAGTGGGGCTGGTTCCTCAACTCCTTGATGTCCCACAGGCCTGGCCATTGAAATTTCCCAGGGAAATGGCTGTTTAGTGCTGAGTTGTTTCAAGTGTTGGAGATTTCCCCCCCCCTCCTCATGTATTGGACAAACCAGGGCTTGCTATAATCATTAGAGCTCCTTGAAAAGCTGCTCTGTGTTCTTGGAACTAGTCATTTGAAAGCACTCAGATATTACAGGAGGGGAGAAAACATGTAATTTCCTTCCACTTTCCTCCTCTTAAGCCAATCTGTGAATGTTACTGTTATTACACACAAACCTGGTCTGTGCTGGGGAGAGAAAGGGGCTGGGGAGGTTTAGAAAAAAAAACCACAACCAACCCTGGGGGAAAAAAATCCCCAACCCCAGGCAGTCTGTAATTTGCTGGAAAACGGGGCATTTTATGGATGCAATAGAAGCGTGTGGCTGCTGGAGAGCTACGGAGATGGAGCTGGGGTGGCAGGGCCCAGGTGGTGGGGTGGAGGGACCACCCTGCTCCCCAAGGAGGTTGTGGGGAGGGGGGGGACCCCCCAGTCCTGCCCTCAGGTCATGATGGGTGTTCTTTCCTTCCAGAGTTTCTTTGAAGGCTGGGATGCTTCGAAGAAGAAAGACAAGACCAAAGGGAGACAGGATCATGTGTCAACGTGTGAGTACCACCAAAGGCTTGGCTTGAGAAACCTTCTAAAGGGCTTTGGGGACTTTGTGGTAGGGGTGTGGTCCAAGGCAAGGAATTAACTGGTGGGGTTTGGTTGGTCAAGGGCAGCAGGAAGGTCCTTGCTGGGTCCCAGCCTGAGAGCTCCTGTTGAGCATCGGACACTATAACAAGTAGGAGGCTGGAGCTGGCTCTTGGCCATCTTGGATGGGACATCTTGGGGTGATGGTGACTTCAGCATGATATTCTGGGTGATGCTGGAAGGCCCCAGATAACCTGAGGTCTGTTTGCTTGTATGGACTTAGGAGAAACTGTGGCCTTGCCCTAGAGAGCTTCATGTGTGGACATGCAGGGTGAGACAAAGGGTCTAAATGAGGAGTTTTTAGAAGACTGAGGAAGGGCTTGACCCACCAGAGAGAGGATGCTCCTCAGCAGCTCCCTGCAGTCAGTGTGCGTGGCCACCTTGCTCCCTGTTGCATCTCTGGTGACATTCCTGCAGGGATGCAGAAGCCAAGCCTGGCACTCCAGCAGTTCTGCTGCTCTCTACCTCCCACATGAAGCTCCACAGCTTCATCTCTTCTGCTCCAGCACTGTCCAGAGCCCCAGGTGGACACTGAAGATTGGTCAGAGCTCTTTGCTCACCTCTCTGGGCTCTGGCTGTCCTGGTGCCCTGCTTGGGTGCTCAGCAGGGTGCTGGAGAGTGAGTGCCCTTTGTCTTTGGCAGGACTGGGCAGATTTTAGGGAGGTCACCATGCTGAAAGCTGCTCACCTGTCTAGACCATCAGGGCCACCACCATCTTTGGAAAGCCTGGTGGTCCTTCCACCAGCTGAATGTGTCCCACCTGCCTGAGTTTTGCAGATTCCTGCTGCAGAATGATTGCCAAGGGGCCCTGGGACCTGGTGGGGTGGCACGTTGTCCCCCTGGGTGCTGATGGTCCCTTCTCCCCTTGCTCTCCAGATGACCGTCACCGGGTGAAGCTGCACCCGCTGCTGGGCGACCCCAACTCTGACTACATCAATGCCAACTACATCGATGTGAGTGGGGGCTGGGCCTGTCTCCAGGGGGGGCTGGGCTGGGACAGGAGCTTTCTGTGCACCCTCTGGACTGCCAGGGTCTGTCCAGCAGCCTTTGGAGGAGCTCAGCCCAGGGGGGACTGATCTCATCCCTGAGACGTGCCATGAAGAGCCTGCCTGGTTTATCTGTGCTCATCAGCAATTTCTGCTTGCTGTGTCTCTGTTCTCTGCTCTGTCCTTCCTTTCTCCTCCCTTTTCCACCCTCTCTTCTCCCCTTGCCTGCTCTTGTGGCCATGGAGCTCCCTCTCCCTTGGGTGAAGGATGCAGAGGTTGAGGGGGGCAAGGGACTGGCTGGGGGCTTACACTGGGTACCCCTGATCCTGTGCATGAGTCTGGGCAGAGCTTGGCCCTGGTGTCCCCCAGGAGAGATGTCCCCTGTCATCTCCAGCAATGCCAAGACCAAGGGAGGTGCAGGAAGGCTCTGCTGAGGCCCAGGGCTCAAGCATCTGGAATCAGCAGCAAGTTCCCCTCTTCCCTCCTTCCCAGAGGATGTCACCTGGCAGTGGTGGCCTGATGCCACCACGATGGGTTCCCTGTGCCCCAGCATCATCCCCATGCCTGTCCCCTGTCCCCATGTGTCTCTTCCCACCTGCTCTAACCTGTCTCTTGAGCTGTGCCTCACTAATGTCTCTGTCTCTGATCTTTTTCTCTCAAACCTGTGTCCCAACGGGATCGTTAAGATTCGGATTAACCGAGAAGTAAGTAGATGGGTCCCCTCTGCTCCCTCCTCTCTGCTCCCAGCTCCTCCCAGGCATCACACTGGGCAGCATCAGGGAGAGGTGTGGATGAGCTTGGATGTGGTCCAGGGAAGGGGCAAGTGAGGTCTCTGTGGCATGTCCTCCACAGAGTGGTGGAAAGTGGGGCCTGTGTGCTCGGAGGAGGGGTTGAATTCAACCCACAAAAATCCCCTGTGAAAGGAGCTGTGGTGGGTGGAGAAGCTGCCATCAGCTCCGTGGGTGATGTGGTTGGACACACTGCTGGACCCATGGCCAAAGGGTGGGACACTGGGTTCCAGGTCCCTTTGGCAGTGGCCTTGCTGGGATTTGTTCTTTGGGCTGGCAAGTGCCTGTAAGAGTTGGGAATGGTCCCAGTAAGGGACTGGGATGAAGGAGGGGAGCGGGGCCGTTGCTCAGCAGCATGATGGGATGTTGGTGGGGCTCTCGTGGTGTTTCCATGCTAGCAGTAGGATGGGATGTTGGTGGGGCTCTTGTGGTGGTGTTTCCATGCTAAGCAGCATGATGGGATGTTGGTGGGGCTCTCGTGGTGGTGTTTCCATGCTCAGCAGCGATGCCAACAGCAGCAGGAGCCAGGGTTGAGTTGTTGGACCCCAGGACACTGCAGGATGCTGTGGGGATTTTGGTGCAGAACAGGGATGAAGGTTGGGCACTAAATGAGCCTTTCATGGGGTGTGGGAGGTACCCCCTCCCAGGACAGGGTGCACTGGGTGCAGGGTGGCTGCTGAACCCCCTCCTCCTCCTGCAGTGGTGGGTAGAACCATGATGGTGGCCAGGCCCTGGCCCTGTGAACTGGGAAGTGATTGGGTGACTGGGAAATGTTTTACGGGGCAGTGCTACAACTCTAGAGTGTCCCAGTGTCCCCCCAACTTGGGCCTGACATCTCTGCTTCCCTTGCAGGGCTACCACAGGTCCAACCACTTCATAGCCACACAAGGTGAGTTGTCCCTTCCCTCCTCCCCCTACCAGTGGTTCAGCAGCTCCTCATTTACCAGCTGAGATTTAACCTTGTATGGGCAAGAAGGGGAGGGAATGGGCCCATTTGGGGCCAAACAGGGCAGGAGGAATGCAGAGCAGCTCCCACCACTCCTGCTGCCCCACGGCATGATGTCCCTGGGGGGAAAAAGGTGCTTAAAATGCTGGAAGCAGGATAGGGAACATGGTGGCATCATGGTGCTGCCATGGCCGGGCTCCTCTGGTGCTGCCCTCCATCCCTGGTGGCCTTTCCTCCACCCCCCAGGGCCCAAGCAGGAGATGGTGTACGACTTCTGGCGCATGGTGTGGCAGGAGCACTGCTCCAGCATCGTGATGATCACCAAGCTGGTGGAGGTGGGCCGGGTAAGGACCTCCTCCTCCCCTCTCCATCTGACCTCCAGCTCTACCAGAAGCCCTCTCCACAGAGCCCAAACCCCATCCCATCCTCTCCTTGCAGGTGAAGTGCTCCAAGTACTGGCCGGATGACTCGGAGATGTACGGGGACATCAAGATCACGCTGGTGAAGTCGGAGTCGTTGGCCGAATACGCCGTCCGCACCTTCGCCCTCGAGAGGGTATGACCCCAACCCTGCCCATCCCCCCCCCTTCCAGGAGAGACCCCCCCACCTTGGGCACCCCCAACCATCTCTAGGTTGGAGTTTACCCATTTATTGGTGCTTACCTGTTATGTGGGGCTTTCATATTGGTGCTTACCTACTGATTTACCCCAATGTGGAGCTTTCACCCCCAGTTGAGGTGCAGCTTCTGGAGCTTGTTCCTCTGCCCTTTCCCCAGCTCTGTGCCCTCCAGGATGGGCAGCTCAGCCCTGCTCTGGCCCGGGCAGTGAGTGAGTGTTTGATTTCCATGTGAGCACCGTGTAATTGCAACCAGAATGAGGGATGGGTGTTATCCCCCAAGCTGGAGCACAGGTTATGTGGCCATCACTCTCCAGCGTGGTGCTGGGGGATGGAGCTGGTGCAATTTACCCCTTAATCAACAGGAATGTGAAATTACTGTCTAGTTACAGGGCATGTAGCAGAGATGCTCATGGAATGAGACCTGCGGCTGCTGCTGCCTCCTCCTCTTCCTCCTCAGCTGGTTTTGAACCCTCTTGATCCAAGGAGGAGGGAGCTGTGGGGCTGACTGCTCTATGGTCCATCTAGCTGGGTGCTGAGCTGGCAGAATCATGGATTCTCATGAGAATGAGGTGCTTGGGTGGCTTTGCCCTCCATGTGCTCCCTCACTCCATCTCCCCCTTCCTTTGCAGCGGGGCTACTCGGCCCGGCACGAGGTGAAGCAGTTCCACTTCATGTCCTGGCCTGAGCATGGTGTCCCCTACCATGCCACGGGGCTGCTGGCCTTCATCCGCAGGGTCAAGGCGTCCACACCGCCCGACGCCGGCCCCATCGTCATCCACTGCAGGTATGGGGGGGAACATCCCCCTCTGGGATGGGGTTTGAGGGGGGTATGGATAGTCCTAGGTGGGGAGAACACTGTGTCTTAGGTGAGTGCTCAGCTTCTGGCTCCGAATGATGCTAAAATATCCAGAAGGATAATCATGGAAGGTTGGAAGAGATCTTTGGAGATGCTCTGGTGCAACCCCCCTGCTCCAGCAGCTCCCCCAGAGCAGGGGGCCCAGCAGCGTGTCCAGGCCCCTTTGGGATCTCTCCAGACAAGGAGACTCCACAACCTCTCTGGGCAGCCTGGGCCAGGCTCCAACACCCTCACCCCAAACAACTTTCTCCTCCTGGGTTCCAGTTGGTGCCTGTTGCCCCTTGTCCTGTCCCTGGGCACCACTGACAAGAGTCTGGCCCCAGCCTCTTGCCCCCACCCTTTAGCTCTTGCTCAGCATTGATCAGATCCCCTCTGAGGCTTCTCTTGTGCAGCTCAGCAGCCCCAGGGCTCTCAGCCTGTCCTGGGCACAGAGATGCTCCAGGCCCCTCAGCATCTCTGTAGCTCTGGACTCTCTCCAGTAGTTCCTTGTCTCTCTTAAACTGGGGAACCAAAATGTTTAAATTGGGTTGATAACAAGGAAAGGCTGGGGCAGAGCAGGCACTGGGGCTGAGGTGTGGGGTTGGATGTCCCTCTGTGATGGCATCAGCTGTAAAGTGTCACCACTGGGCTGGTGGCAGCAGGGATGGGGGGGCTGCGGGTGGTCCAGAGGGACAAGCAGGGAGCAGCACATTTTGGGGGCTGCTCCAGCACCCTTTACTGATGACCCAGCTCTGTCCCTGTTGGTGAGGGTGGCACGAGGGGACAGGCAGCTTGACCACTGCTGATGGCAGCATCAAGACATTGGGAGAAGGTTGGGGGGCAGCAGGACAGCCCTTTCTCAGGGTAGCTGCAGTGCTGTCCCCACAGGGCTCAGCCACTGGGACATGGGCTGGGAGGAGACTGGTGACACATCTGAGCAGGAGTGATGGTTTTCTGTCCCCTGAGCAGGAGTCCCCGTGCGACGGGTTAATGGCTCTGCCTCTGCTGGGCAAACAAGGAGGAGCTGATGAGTGGGAGGGAATTTTTTTATTTGATTTCCTCCTGTCAATTGCCTCATCAGTATTCATTCACCGGCAGCAGCGAGTGTGATTAGTGCCTGTAGCCTGTAATCACTGCTAATCACCACGAGTGATTCATCAGCCCCAGAAATTAGTATTTCACTGGAAAANAGGGACACCTCCCACTCCATCAGTTGCTCACAGCCCCAGCCAGCCTGGCCTTCCAAATGTCCAGGGATGGGGCTTCCAGCACCTCTCTGGCCAACCTGGGCCAGTGTCTCCCCACCCTCCTGGGCAACAACTTCTTCCTAACGTCTCATCTCAATCTCCCCACCTCTACTTTTGACCCATTCCCCCCACTCCTACCACTACCCAACATCCAACTAATCTCTCTGGGCAGCCTGTTCCAGTGTCAGTCACCCTCACAGCAAAGAAGTTTCTCCTCCTGTTGAGGTGGAACTCCCTCTATCCCAGTTTGTGCCCATTTCCCCTCATCCTATCCCTATTACTCACACACGTATGGAAGTGTGTGAGGTCCTGGCAGCCCTGCTTGGACCCCAGCTTCCCCCTCCTCCATGGGCAGGGGCCACATGTTGAGCCCTCACCCACACAGACCTTGCTCCATGCCCACTGGTGTCTCAGGCTAGATTCCATGTGGACTGAGAATGTCTTTGCTGTGTTCCCCTCCTCCATCCCCAGTGCTGGCACGGGCAGAACTGGCTGCTACATCGTCCTGGACGTGATGTTGGACATGGCTGAGTGTGAGGGTGTCGTGGACATCTACAACTGTGTGAAGACCTTGTGCTCACGGAGGATCAACATGATACAGACGGAGGTGAGAGGGTGTTGGGGACAGCTGGGGACATGGGGGCTGCTGTCATGGGCAGGCTGTGGAGGCTCAGCCCTCTCCCCTCTCCTCTCCCTATGAAGGAGCAGTATGTCTTCATTCACGATGCCATCCTGGAGGCCTGTCTGTGTGGGGAGACCAGCATCCCTGCCAGCGAGTTCAAGCCCACCTACAAGGAGATGGTGAGGATAGAGCCACAGAGCAACTCCTCACAGCTGCGGGAAGAGTTCCAGGTGAGCAGCCCCAAAACCTCTTCATCCCCCTCCTTGCTACACCCCCTTGCTCCTCACCCTCCTGGTGCCCACCACTGGGACCAGTGGGTCTGCTCCTCAGTTCCTTTAGGGAAGGGAGCTGTGGGGCCAGATCCTGCTCCCACTTGCTCTGCTGCTGGCTGCTCCTCATCCTCTGCTCGGTAGAGTGGAGGAGGAGATGTAGCTGGTGAGGAGCAGCTGAGGGAGCTGAGGGGGTTGAGCCTGGAGCAAAGGAGGCTCAGGGGAGACCTTCTGGCTCTGCACAAGTCCCTGCAAGGAGGTTGGAGCCAGGTGGGGTCGGGCTCTTCTCCCAAGGAACAAGGGACAGGACAAGAGGAAAGGGCCTCAAGTTGGCCCAGGGGAGGTTGAGGTTGGAGCTGAGGAACAATTTGTTG
>VYZX01006328.1:80708-112825 GCA_013401335.1 Brachypteracias leptosomus
TGAGGTTGGAGCTGATGAACAATTTGTTGGTGTTTGGGGTTGTTGTGGCTGTGGCAGGCTGGGCAGGGCAGTGGTGGAGTCCCCATCCCTGGAGGGGTTTCCAAGGTGTGGAGATGTGGTGCTGAGGGCCAGGGGTTAGTGGTGCCCTGGCAGGGATGGGAGAATGGTTGGACTCAATAATCTGAAAGGTCTCTTCCAACCAAAACCATTTTATGATTCCACGTGGAGAGCTTGGGCTCTGCCACAGCCCCTGCTGCAGCTGCTCCCTGGAGCTTGGAGCCAGGTGGGGTTGGGCTCTTCTCCCAAGAAATGAGAGGAAAGGGCCTCAAGTTGCCCCAGGGGAGGTTGAGGTCGGAGCTGAGGAACAATTTCTTGCTGGCCAGGGTTGCCTGGCCCTGGTGCAGGCGGGATGGGTGCTAAGGGGACCACTTGTACCTGCAGACCCTGAACTCGGTGACCCCCCACCTGGACGTGGAGGAGTGCAGCATCGCCCTCCTGCCCCGCAACCGCGAGAGGAACCGCAGCATGGACGTCCTGCCGCCCGACCGATGCCTTCCCTTCCTCATCTCCGTGGACGGAGACAGCAACAACTACATCAACGCGGCCTTAACCGACGTGAGCCTGCTGGGGGAGGGCAGGAGCTCGGCTGCTCTTGGGGGGTTTTCATGCAAACCTCGCTTGGTTTCAATGTATGGCCTCGTTTTGCATAGGGAGTGTCATAGCTGTGTGTGGAGGAGAGGCTGGGACCAGTCTAGTGGGGTCCTTCACCCCTTCTTCTGTGTGGCAGCATCTTGGAAGAGCTTTTTTTGTCCTCACGCATGAAGGGTCTTCATTTATTTCATAGCACGGTGGAGCACAGGAGGGAGAGGAAGCTCTGGGAAGGGTTCTAGCATTGAGACCCATCCATGACTCCCAGCGCCTTGCTGTGCATCCTCCTTCCTGCTCTCCCAGTGCATTCCAGGGGGCTCCAAACTGGTCCTGAAGCCCTGGTGCCTTCAGACACTGTTTCTACCTGCAGAGCAGGAGAGCACCACGGGCTCTGAGCCTGCACCGAGCAGGATCATTTATCACCAAAACCACTTTCCCCTCCTCGAAACCATCCCGGGTGCTTTGCATGAGCAACACCAACCCCCCTGCACCCTGGGCACCTTCCCAAACCCTCCTGCTCACAGCTGGGTACCAGCACCAGGCTAAACCCTGATTTTTTTTTCCCCCCATGGATGATTTTTTGCCCTGCATCATCTTTGTGCAGGTCTCATCTCCCCCATATCTGCTTGGGGGAGCGGAGGTGGCTGCCAGGTGGTGCCCGTTGGGCTGCAGGCTCTGGCTGCCGTGGGCTGGGAGCTTTGTTTTCAGCTTGCTTGGTATTTGCATATCCATTTTATTTTTCAGCATCACTGAGCCTCCCTTAATCTCTGCTACAGGGTCAGGGAATAAAAATATTTTATATTTTTTTTTAGAGACAGAAAAAGCCCTTTGGATGAAATTCTCGCTGAAGGGATAAAAAGCGTTTCCCTCTTTGGGGGAGGGGAAAAAACAAAAGTCTCATTTTCTTTAAGTGCCCAAATGGTTTTGCTCAGTCAGTCTGTCCATCTGGCAGGTTAGGTGGGTCTGTGCTGCCTATCACTGGTGCTGGTGGAGCTGTGCTCTGCTCCACACCAGGGCCAAGGGTCTCCAGGGGCTGGTCTCCTGGTGAGACCTCCCTGGTCTTGCTGCTCTGCTCGAGGGTGGAAAATTCACCAAGAGCTGGGGGTGCCCCATGGACAGGGCAGGGGGAAAGGGGCAATCCAGGCATTTCCATGAGCTAAATGAGGAGGTTTTGCAGCAGCCAGAAGACTCCTCATTAGAGGAAAGCTCTGCTAATTTGTGGGCACAGAACATTTTCTGCTCTGCACCTGTATCTGGAGAGGCTTGAGCTGGAGTGTGTTAATTGAGAAGTGTGATTGACACAGTGTTGAGCTGGGCTCTGGGCTCCCAGTCCCTTGGCAAGTCAGTGTCATGATGACCGAGGGGACAAATCTCATTCCAAATGAGTAGAGTCATTATTTTTTTTCCTCTTCTTCCTTCCTGCAGTCTCTGGGAGCCTTTCACTTGAGGGTTTCCTTTCCTCCCCCAAAACCCCATTGAGCCCAGGTCAATGGTTGTCTCTGCTGCTCCCAGTGCCTGGTGGTTTTGGGGCACTCTGGGTGGGGGGAGATGCTGTGGGTGATGCTTTCATTTGGGGCCATCTGGCAGCCATGGCTTCTGCTTGTTGTTGGCCCGAAGGTGACATCATTTCCCTGTTTATTTGTGCAAAATACCCTTTCTTGCAAGAGCAGAGAGCAGGTGCTTCATCCTGACCAAGGACAGGGGCCACTTGGACCTGTTTCTGTAGCATGGAAGGCCCGAGGCTGTGCCAGGGAGACCAGGGATGGAGAAGATGGCTTTGGTGCCACTCATCTTCTGCTTGCCCTGGTTTGTCAGGGTGTGACAGAAGCAGCTTGGCCATGTCCTCAGGGGTGGTTGTGTTCCCTCTCCACAGAGCTACACCAAGAGCGCTGCCTTCATCGTCACCCTGCACCCCCTGCAGAACACCACCACCGACTTCTGGCGCCTGGTCTACGACTATGGCTGCACCTCCATCGTCATGCTCAACCAGCTCAACCAGTCCAACTCTGCCTGGGTGAGTGCTGCTGCCCCACACCTCGCCCTGTCCCCCCCTGCCCTGGCGGTTCTGCAGCCCCTGCCTTGCTCACTCAGCTCCTTCTCTGCAAAGGGAGACAGGACTTGGCTGCAGCCCCCAGGGTTTGTCCCCTGGCTGGAGGCAGAGATGGGTTCAGCAGCAAACCAGCCTGGCTGGTTGTGTTGGTGTTGTTTTATTGTGTCATAGTCTTTGTGGGTGTTCCAGGGAGATCCAAGGTTAATGACAAGTATAACCTTGTTGATAAAAACCCTGATCTTTGTTGTCCAGGTGGCCAAGAAGCCACCAGCACCCTGGCTTGTGTCAGCACTGGTGTGGCCAGCAGGACCAGGGCAGGGATTGTCCCCCTGGACTGGGCACTGGGAAGGCACAACCTCAAATCCTGGGGTCAGTTTTGGGCCCCTCACTCCAAGAAGGACCTTGAGGGGCTGGAGCATGGCCAGAGAAGGGCAACAAAGCTGGGGAAGGGTCTAGAGCAGGAGTGTGGTGAGGAGCAGCTGAGGGAGCTGGGGGGGTTGAGCCTGGAGCAAAGGAGGCTCAGGGGAGACCTTCTGGCTCTGCACAACTCCCTGACAGGAGGTTGGAGCCAGGTGGGGTCGGGCTCTTCTCCCAAGGAACAAGGGACAGGACAAGAGGAAAGGGCCTCAAGTTGGCCCAGGGGAGGTTGAGGTTGGAGCTGAGGAACAATTTGTTGGTGTTTGGGGTTGTTGTGGCTGTGGCAGGCTGGGGAGGGGGGGGGGGGGGGGCCCCTCCCTGGAGGGGTTTCCAAGGGGTGGAGATGTGGTGCTGAGGGCCAGGGGTTAGTGGTGCCCTGGCAGGGATGGGGGAGTGGTTGGGCTCAATGATCTTGAAGGTCTTTTCCAACCAAAACAGTTGGGGAAACTGAGGCACGGGGGATTTCCCACTTTCATCTTCAAGGGCACTGGTGCCTTGCGAACGCTGCTTTATAACCCAACCTGCTGCCCAGAGCCTGTCTCACACTTTTTATGGCATGATGGGACGTGCAGATCTGCCCAGCTGGAGGGGAAGTGTCCCCTGGGAGCCAGAGGAGGGGGGACAGGAGCTGGGGGCCAGGCTCAGCCTCACCTCACTTCACTCCCCTGCTCCCCAGGGAGGTGCCTGGAGCTCTCCTGCTGCCACCGGAGCGGATGTAAAAATCTGCTCCAGGTCTGTGATGTTAATTCAATGAGGAAACTTATTGGATTTTTACATAAAATTAGCATTATAGACTCTTAATGGATGTCTGGAGAAGACTTCATTAGCTGCCTTATTTTACGAGTTGAGATCAGATACTCAATGCAAATGACCCCAGATGGCAGTTGGACCGTTCTGCTCTAGGATGTGGGGCTGGTGCTGACCAGTGTGTAAATACACTGGGATTTATTGATGTCTATCAACATGCTGGACACATGCAGAGCTGTGGAGCACCCCCATGTGTCCTCTGTGCTGAGCTCATTGCAGAATCCCAGCATGGTGGGGTTGAAAGGGAGCTCTGGAGATGCTCTGGTGCAACCCCCCTGCTCCAGCAGCTCCCCCAGAGCAGGGGGCCCAGCAGCGTGTCCAGGCCCCTTTGGGATCTCTCCACACAAGGAGACTCCACAACCTCTCTGGGCAGCCTGGGCCAGGCTCCAACACCCTCACAACAAACAACTTTCTCCTCCTGCTCACGTGGAACCTCCTGGGTTCCAGTTGGTGCCCGGTGCCCCTTGTCCTGTCCCTGGGCACCACTGACAAGAGTCTGGCCCCATCCTCTTGCCCCCACCCTTTAGCTCTTGATCAGCATTGTCCTTATAATGCCACATGCTTCAAAGAACCTTTGCATGGGGTGACATGAAGCAGACTCCAAGCATCAGGGGCCATCCTGGCTCTCTTGCCTTGTGGAGGTTTGCTGGGGGAAGAGGCAGAGATGGTCCCAGAGAGCTTCTCAGCTCATACACCCACCCAGAGGAGTGGCTCTTAGATCAGGTTCATGTTTAATGACAATCTGACACATACTGAAATGAGCAGGTTTGTGTGACCAGGGTTGTTGGTCACCACCAGCAGCTGGAGCTGACTGTCTAGAGCTTGATGATGGTGCTAGAAGTTGTTGTGTGTTTATGAGTGAGAACCAGGGGAAGGGCCAGCAAGGCAGATACCATGGTGGGAATCTGTTATGGAGGGTGAGGAGGAGGATGAAATACTCTCTAAGCAGCTTGGGGAAGTCACACCTTTGTTAGCCCTTGTTCTCCTGGGGGACTTCAACTTAGCAGATGTCTGCTGGAAGCACAGTACAGCAGAGGAGAGGAGTTAGTTGCCATTGTTGCAAGGAGAAGAAAGACAGAGAGCCAAGAACTGAGCATTTGCTTCAGCAAAGACAACCATGGGCATTAAAAGGACACTCTGGGGTGTTTTGAAGCTCAAGTTTTGGCTGAACACAATGTGAGGATTGGGGCTTGTTGAGGAATAACCACCCTGGAGTTGTGGGTAATTGGGAGCAGAGAGGTGTAGGGCTTCAAAAGCTTAAAAACAGATGGAGGAACCCAAATACCACTGATTTTGAGGCATCTCAGTGTGGAATGGACGTGTTGGGAATAATGCTGCTGATGGGTGTCTTCTCAGTATTCAGCAGGTGCCACAAGAAGATTGAGATGTTTGGTGCAGCCAGAGCAAGCACAAAGGATGGGAGGGATGATCTTCCCATTTTATGGGTTCAAAGTCAGCAGAAATAACCAAAATCTCTTTGATCAGCTTTTCTACCCCTCCAGAATCCCACGTTGAGAATTTCTGGTAATGACCCACAAGACAGAATCAGGCCATTTGCTCCCATCCCCATCTCCTGCCTTGTAAAGATTTATTTTATCTGAATCTCTGTATGTCCCAAGGGCTCTTTCATGTGTGGAGGAACCAATGTACCATGCCCAGAGTAGCCCCTGCTGC
Organism: Brachypteracias leptosomus; assembly: GCA_013401335.1. NCBI lineage: Eukaryota > Metazoa > Chordata > Aves > Coraciiformes > Brachypteraciidae > Brachypteracias > Brachypteracias leptosomus. The sequence continues at coordinate 86,305 of VYZX01006328.1, forward strand.
TGCTGCTGCCAGCAGCTCCTCGATGGTGGGACAATATCCTCTCATAGACTTGGTTTCAAAGCTCTTCAAGGGTCCCCTCCTCCCCAGCACTTCTTTTCTAAGGAGTTTTTCTGCTCTCATGATGCAGTTTCCATCATCACCCCACCAGATGGACTGGAAGTGATGGCTGCTGACAACCTTCCAGAGCTTCTTGAGGAAGGAGCAGGCTGAAGACTTGTTGGTGTTGGCACAGATCTCTTCCAAGAAATGATAGCATATGATGGGGGCCAAGGATTCCTCAGGCAGACCTTGAAGGGTGTTTTCTTCTGCCAAAGGTCCAGTGGCAGCATCCCCAGATGCACCTCCTGGATGGTCAGAAGTTAAAGCCACCCACCCACCTGACTCCTCTGGGTCAGAAGCCTGGAATGTCTGGTGAAGGTGGCTCTATTTTAATCTTATTTCACAGCTTGGCTGCACCTTCCAGCCGTGGTCCTGCAGCTTCTGGCCAGGCTTGGTGCTGCTGGTGAGCAGACTGGGAGCTCTCCAGCATTACCATGACTCTGCATCATGGTGACATCAGTGTGACGCCCGTCTCCTTGCAAGGAGAAGTGGCAGACAGCAGGAATTTCTAGAAACCCTGGTTTCCTTTCATGGAGAGAGGGCTTCTGAGCCAAGAAGCTCATCCAACTGTGTTTGCAGCTGGTGTGTCCTGCTGGGGCTGTGTCCCCAGGGATGGGGAAGGCTGCAGCCTTGGGCATCACACTGCCCAGAGGTCAAGTTATTCCCTTGGGCACCTTCCCCTCGTGCAGAGATGCCCAAACCCTCTTTGGAATAACCCCAGCTCTGGGATTTCAGTAGTGCTGCTTCTTCCATGGCTGTCCATGCCCCAGGTGATGCTCTCCATGCTGCTCTGGGGACCACCACAGGGAAGGAGGCAGCAAACCCAATTTTATTCCTCTCTCTCAACCTATTCTCCCATTCCCTGGTCCAGAAATGCTCTTCAGCCTCACAGGAGCTGCCCATCCTCACCCAGGTCCCCATCCCCTCCAGCAGCCACTGTCCCTATGGGGACTCTGCCGTGTTTCTTCATCATCCAGCCCTGCCCCCCTCTCAGGACTAGTGTTCTTCAGGGATGTCTGTGTTAGGATGTTCAGCTGGATCTTGAATGTTTACTAGTTGAGGACCAACAGGTAATAAATCACCCTTTACAGCAGGCAGCTCTGAAAGGTGACTTAGAGGGTATCTCCCTCCCTTCAACGACGTCTTAGCCGAAGGAAGTTTTAATATCCAAATTATGGCTCCGAGTCTGGAAGGCCTGGAGATCTTGGAGATTTATAACCCCTATTAATAACCAATTATTGCTCAAACACATTTGCTGTGCAGTTAGGCCCAGGCCGTTAGATGGCCTGAAATACTAAATGCCCTGTTAAAGTGTGGTGACAAACATCATCTATTTTGTGTCGATGCTGCTTTCCCGGCTGTCAGGGAGTGCAAACAATCACATCCATGACCCTTGGACCCAGCCATCCATCAGTGCCGTGCTGGACAGGTTGGAGGTGGGGAGCAGGAGGTGCTCCCCAGCCTTTCCTGGCCTCCAAGCTGGGATTGCTTTGACTTGGTGGGATGTCCTGGTGATGGGGTGAGAGGAGCTGTCATCCCGTGTTGGTGTTTCTGCTGATGGCAGAGCAGCTTCTAAGCAGTGGGGTTTGAGAGCAGCCTTGGAACAGCCAAGACTTGCTCCATCGTTGTGCAGGACCTGGTCTGGGCTTGCCAGGCTCATCCTGCAGCCTCCTGGACCAGCAAATCCACCTCCAGGAGCATCAACTGTTGTCTTTGTGTAGTGGGGAGGGGACTGTATGGATACTGGGGCGTGGACTTGACTTTCCAGCTTTGATCCCTCAACAAGCTGAGGGATCCTCCATCCAGCAATGTTCTGAAGGGCTCATGTGAGTAACAGCATCATGGGTCCAGTGTCCCATCCTGGGGCCACCACAGTCCAGTGCCAACCACTCCATTCGACTTGACGTTGTCTGTGATGCGTGATGCCCCTTCCCCGTGTCCCAGCACATGTCCCCACTGATGGTGAGCTCTGCTTCTTGTCTCCTCAGCCCTGTTTGCAGTACTGGCCTGAGCCAGGGCTCCAGCAGTATGGCCCCATGGAGGTGGAGTACGTGTCCGGGGCGGCCGACGAGGACATCGTGTCCCGACTCTTCCGAGTCCAGAACATCACACGGGTGAGGGTCTCTCCTTGTGTCTACCCAGAGCAGGGTCAGGGCTGGGTGAGCTTGTGTGCAGGGGTTGGGTTGCTTTTGTTAACCTCTGCACTGGGGAAGGGCTGGGGCATCACTAAGAGCTTCTTCATATGGGTGAAGATCTTTGGAGACCAGAAGGATGATGTATCCAGTGAGGCCACACAGTCCTAAAGCTTGTCATTGCTGGCCAGGTGATTCTCCATATAAACTCACTGAATGGTGCTGTAGGTGCAGGTGTCTTCTTCAGCCTAACCCAGCTCCTCCAGAAGATGCAGCCCCAGCTCTCCTCCTGGTAGAGAGATGCCCATAAAATTGCCATTGGCTTCATCCAGCCTTTCTGGAGTTCACAGCTCCTTGCAAGACGTTAGATAACTCTGTAGGAAGACTTTTCTCATCCTGCCTGGAGGTCCATCTCTGCCCTGCCATGCATGTATCCTGGGATGGAGGCTCCTCACATGGGCACAACAGCTCACCTGGGACCAGCAGAGCCCTTTTCCTGCAGAGGGAGAGGATCCACCCAGATTTTCAGCTGTTGTCCTTGATGCACTGACACTTGGCTGCTTCAGGTTGCCTTCAGGTGAAGAGAAACACAGAGAGATGGGCAAGGGATGGGGGCTGCAATGAACAGCCCATGTGGGTGCAGAAAAAACCCAATTTAACTCCAAAAGCCAGCCATGAAGAGGTGGCATCTCCAAGGTCCCTAAATCTCCTTAGGGTTGCCAAGAGGCTTGAGGCCAAAGCCCCATGGAGGTCATTGGGCAGATGGGAATTAGGGGGCTTGGAAGGGAGCGTGTGTCTTGGCTGCTGGCCTGGCTGGGAAGGGTGCTGGGGTGTGGGAGTGGGGTCAGAGGAGATAAACCCTGATTATCTGGACTCTTAACACAAAGAGGGTTTTGGTTCACGCTCTCCATGGGAGCATCTGGCATTTCCTAGGTGTCAGCACAAAACCCTTCCCCAGCTGTGCTTTGCTCTCAGGTGGTGGAATATTCCCCGTGCTACATTAAAATGCAGCGTGATTGAAATCTCTGGATCCAAGCAGAGATTTCCCCAAGGCCCAGATCTCTGGAGGAGCTGCTGGTAAATGCACGGGGCTGCTCCTTGCCAAGCCCTGCTGGCTGGAGGGGAGCTGGCACTGGAGGGTGTCACAAGCCTTCCAGAGCCAGGCAGAGCTTTCACCTGAGCTTCCACACAGATTCCAAAGCTCTTCTTCACAGGCTGTCAGAGGAGTTTTCTTCTCTTTTGACTCCACTTGTTTCATCTTCTCCCTCTGGCTTCCAGCTGGAAGGAAAATCTCGAGCCCAGGGAGGTCAAGCCCATCCCAACCTTGTTGCTGACCCACATTGGAGCTCCTGATAAGGTTCAGAGAAGCCCCCATGTGATTGGAGTGTGCTGGTTGGAGTGGGCACCAAATGCCCCCAGCACCTGCTCCCTGGGCTGGGGCTCTCTGCAGAGCTGGTTGGAGAGGGTCTGGTGCTCACCTCACTCATCAGGCATCTGGAATTGGGTGGATGGAGCCCACCAGAGCTGAGGATCCCCCATTTGTGTCTGATCCCCCTTTTCTCCTCCAATGTGTGCTCCCAACTCCTGTGCCACCAAACCCCAAAGTGTGGCTGGAGTGTGTGACCCATCAGGTGCTCTGAGCTCTTCTGAGCCAGAGCCCCACCTCTGCCTGGCTAAAGCCTGGCCTCGTTTAGCTTGGTGGATCTGATCCTCATCCTGGAGCCTGCTAACCAGATAAGGTTTCAAACCTAACCAGATTACCAGGGGATTAAGGCGCTCTTCCACCACCCCCTGCATCTGTGGGCAGCAGCTTCTCCTCAGCATCCCGGTTTACACAACACAAACATCCTCTGGGATCTTCTGTGTGCAAGACAAGGATGAGATGGAGAAACCCTGGGGAGGCTCAGGGGTCTGGTAATAGGTTTGGGGAGATACAGAGACAGCCCGAGATGCTGAGTTAGGATAAGCCCTGTCAGTGGAGTTTATGGGGTGGTGGAACCAGTGTGGGCTGTGGAGGAGAACCATCCATCTTAAAGCACCAGGAAAGGGTTTTCCTCTCTTCCTCTACTCTTAACGTGTGGCAAACCCCTCTTGTCCTCCATCAGACCTCCAGGGGAGGACATGAGGGCAGCCCATGGCTCCAACTGATGAGTTTTGCTGTTCCAGTTGCAGGAGGGGCACCTGATGGTCCGGCACTTCCAGTACCTGCGGTGGTCGGCGTATCGAGACACCCCCGACTCCAAGAAGTCCTTCCTGCACCTCCTGACCCAGGTGGAGAGGTGGCAGAAGGAGAGTGGTGATGGCAGGACCGTGGTGCACTGCCTGTGAGTGTCACTGGTGTGGGGGGAGATGCCACCAGCTCAGGTGTCCACAGTTCTGCCTGGAGATCTAAAAAGCCCTCCCTGGGGTGACTTTGTCCCCGGGTGGTGTTATCTCTCCCATAGCATGAGTTTTGGGTGAGGCACCTTGTGGTCACCACGTCAAACCTCCTCCATGAGATGGTTGCTCACTTGCTAGCAGCAACCCTGCTCCTCACGCTGGTGCCCTGCCTCACAGCAGGTCTTGGCAGAGGTCCCACCCCTGTCTCCACATCCCAGAGGGACATGGCAGGAGCTCTGCAGCTCCCACCACTTGCTTCTCACCGAGTTGGTCTTGTTCTGCACCCCCCTCCCAGTGTGCTCCCCTCAGATGGGACCTCACACGTTCCCAGATTGGTAGAGGCAGCAGGCAAGCCTTTAATCAAAAATTAATTACAGCCTTGTCCATCTTCATTAGCTGAAGGATAATTTGAGAACATGCTTTATAAAATATCAGCATCATGTTCTCTCATCCTCTCCCCAGTCCCCTTTGCTGCCAGGGATCAGGCGTTGGGATGGATTCAGCCCAGGATGGGGGGAGTTACCCAGCAAGTTCTGTGCTGGGTGAAACGTGGGATGGATGGTTCCTCCAGCCAGCACTACCCAACAGGTCATCAGCCCAGGATCACCCTGCAGATGGGAAGAGGGTGGTAGATGGACACAGTGGCATCCTCAAGGTCATGCAAGAAATTGGTCCATGGCAGGGCTGGAAACTGAGCCCAGATGTCCAAGGACCAGCCCAAATAGCCCCAAAAGGTGTTTTCATGTTCTGCTGTGGCTCTTGTGAGGACCAAAGGGCAGGATCACAGCTCCTGCTATCACATGGGTCTGATTCAAGTCCCTCAGTTTGGGAGGACTGTGGAGAATGAGCTCTGGGACATCTCCTGGGATGGATAGAGGAAAAGGGAGTTGGAGGGAACAGGAAGATGCTCTAGTGCCATCTTCTCACCACCAACCCCTGTGTTTCTCCCCCCAGGAACGGAGGTGGCCGGAGTGGCACCTTCTGTGCCTCCACCATGATCCTGGAGATGCTCAAGTGTCACAACATGGCAGATGTTTTCTATGCTGCAAAGACCCTCCGCAACTACAAGCCAAATATGGTAGAGACCTTGGTAAGCACCAACCACCACTGGGGTCCACCCCAGCTGCTGGGGTCCTCTCTGGGAGGGAGGAGAGGTGCTGGGGGATGCTCACCTCCCAAAACATCTCCTTTGCCATCCCAGATCCTCATTAGCACTATGGGCATCCTCATGCTGAGCGTGTCTTGGTGAACATGCCCAGGGCTGGGTTGGACAGGGAGGTGAGGGAGCTCTTGAAAGCAGCCTTGGGCTTGCCTTCATCTCACCGTGCCCTTGGTGTCAGCTCTGGGCTTGTCAGAAACCCTTCCCAGGAGTAATAAGGCAGGTTTGCATTAATTCATGGGGTGTAATTGCCATTTTTCAGAGTGTTTGTGGCACCAGGAGCAGCTCTGAGGTGGAGCTGGGCGAATTCCTGCTGGAAAGCTAAAAGGGAACTGAGTTTTGAGTGAAATTAATTGGTGGACAAGCTGCTGGGGGCAGTGGTGGAGCCACGTTTCATGCTGGGGAGGCTGGAGGTGGCTGTGGGTCAGGGTGAAAGGCCTGGGCTCCAGTTCAGACCCTGGATAGCAGGAGAAGGGGATGGGGCAGGCGCGTGTCCGTCCCCGTGGTGGAGAGATCCAGGTGCCTGGTGCTGGTTGAAAAAGCAATCAGCCAGAAATGTTTACCCTGTTCCCAATAGAAAATCCCTCAGTTGCAAAATGAAATGGTTTCGTGGAGGGGGATGTGATTTGCATTAGGAATTAAAGCAGAGGGGAAGGTGAGGGAGGGGAGAGGGGAGCAGGGGGAGGGATGCAGATAATGGAAAGATGATGTGACAAGCATGAAGCCACCCAGGCCCATTGGGCTAAATTGAAAAGGTATTAAAAAAAAAAAAGGCAACATTTCCCATCAGGACACGAGCGTCCTCCAGCCTCAAATGAACCTGAACCATCTATTCTGGGCATCCCAATCTCCTGGAGTCACTGGGAGGCTGGATCCTGGTGCAGCATGAAGAGCCTCAGCCCAGCGGCGAGCAGCCGGCGCGTGGTGGTTCCTGCTGCCCGGGCTGCTTCCCCCTCTGTTTGCCTGGGGTGTTTATTTTCATAGGATGATAAATGGAAACAATCCCTCTCCTTAATCCAGAAAGCATCCCGGGCTTCTAATCTAAGCTGCTGCAGCCTCGGTGCTTTGAAGTCCTGCTCCCACCTGGGCTCCCCGAGCAGCCACCCACTCGTGGGGAGGATAACAGGATTTTCGTGCCGGTGCTCGAGCTGCCCAGGAGGATTTGGGGAGATGAGCTCTCCCCTTTCCCTCCCTGCTCTCACACCCGCAATCAGCCCACCTGAAGTCCCACCGCTTGCAGCAATATCAGAAACTGTATTTATTTGGGGTTTTTTCCCCCATTCTGGCTGGTTTTCTTGTTGGATGCTTGATGGAGCAACATCTTGTGGTGTAGGGCTCTTCCAAGGTCTGAGCTCCCCCGTGGTTTTCTGTGCTGTGAGTTGCACGAGGGCAGGAGAGCACAAGAGCAAGGATGGATGAGATTGCCTTCACAAGCCAAACATCCATGAGTTTGGCTATGAAACCAGGAGCCAGCCAGGCTGGGCTTTTCTTCATGCAGCTGATGGAGAGCAAAGAGTGGGAAGATGCTGACACCACCCGTAGCTGTCTCAGGAAAGGGAAGGGATGGGAGGGTGAGCCCAGCCCGGCCATCACAGGCAGGGCAGACCTTGACCTGAGCACCAAAACACTCATTTGTTTGGCATTTCCCTTGGAAAATTTGGATTCTTGGAAGTGAAAGCTCCTGGGACTTCCCTTCACTCCTCTCCCCCCATGCAAAGCAAACGCCCAGACCACAGCCCCTGCCAGGGGTGGAAAATGGCATTATTTTTATCTACAGCAAGACAATTTGTGATGAGGAGTGTCCTGGCAGCCAGGACAGGGTGTCTGTGGACAAAAGCCCTTGACTGAGCACACTCCTCATCTGCATCCTCCCCTCAACTCACAAATAAAGGAACTCCTTGATTTCAGGGCTGGGGTTTTATCCCAAAGTCCATCCTTCCTGTGGCTCCTCACCCTCTGATTGACAGATGTCAGTCACTGCATGGTGGTGGGGTTTCCATGGGTGAGGCTGGGTGGTGCTGCCTGGTTTGTACCCTGGTGTGGTGAATAGACCATATTTTCATGATAAGGGGATGTTACAGTCCTTATCTGTTCTTCAAGGGAGGTGAAGGTGCCACGTGTCCATGAAATGCGGGAAATTGTTGAGCCCAGGGCATGGTTCATCCCCTTCCCCAACAATGGGTGGTGTTTGCTGAAAGTGGAGCTTCTCTGTTGCTTCAGCAGGACTGTCCCAGGGGCCAGGAGATGGTCACAGCCCCCCCCGAGGGGTGACACATCCCATAGAGCCCCTCCCAGGCTTTTCCTTGGGGCTGTTGGAACTTGTTTTGCCTTGAAAAGAGAAATGGTTCACTGGGGATGGTTCATTTTGGGAAATGGCTCACTGGGGATGGTAACACCCTCTTCTCTCTCTCCAAACAGGAGCAGTATCATTTCTGCTACGACATAGCACTGGAATATCTGGAGTCTCTGGAGACCAGATAGCACCTGGCCAGGGGAGGGGGGGCAAGAGCTTGCGCAGGGGCCGCGCCACCCGCGTGCCCGGCACTCGGACCTTGAGATAGTGCTGGAGGTGAGGAGGGGAACAGCAAAGGACCCGGCGAGGAAACCCATCAGAGCAAGAAAGATGAGAAGATGAGGGGACGTGTTGGCTGCTCCCCATCCTCATCCTCCGCTCTCCATCTGCCCACCCCGAGTGGCTGCGGGTTGGATGCCACGACTCGTCCCGTCCCTGCATCGCTTTGAGCCGCGGTCGTGGGGTTGGTGTGTGCAGGATGTGGCCCCACCTGAGCTTCTCTAAAGCAGCTGGAGAGGAGACCGTGGAGGAGAAGAGGACAACAGGAGGAGCCGAGGCCGTTTCCCATCAGGGAAGGATGGATATTTGGAGAAGAGACGCTGCTTTTTTCCTCGTACGTGGAGTTGAAGCTGCTCTTGGAGGAGCCCAGATGGTTGCTGGCAGGTTTTGCCCTTGGTGGGGACACGCTCTGAGCTGGAGCAAAGACCTGAGAGGAGCTCTTGAGATTCTGCCCGTTCGCACCATGAGTTTGACCTTCGCTTTTGTTAGTCCTGTGAGTTGCCACCCTTTGTGTACCCAGCCCTGGGCAGGGAGGGGTCGAGGGACAGGAGGTTGGGGCACTGGGCACACGATGTCCCTCCGCAGGGACCAACCCAGCCACCTTTGCACCATTCCAGGTGATGGGTCCCTCCATTTCTGCACCGTCTCCTCCATCTGTAGCGATTCCCCCTGGGCTGACCCAAAGGCACCAGCCCATGGTTCCAGTTTGACCCCTTCCCTTGTGAATCACTGCACATGAGACAAAATCCTCACAATTCAGGTCCATCCCATCTGCCTCCTGGATGCCACCCCAGGCAGGTGCCCATGGATGCTGCTTGGCTTTTGGTGGGGTTGGTGAAGCAGCATGGTTGGTTTTGGTGATGGCTTTGGCGTGGGGTGAGCTCTGCTGGAGCTCTGAGCTGTGATGATGCTTCAGGGCTGGTCCTCACCCAGGGACAAGTGTATGGGACCAGTGATTGAAGGTGCCTGATGGTTTTTTGGCCTCATCCTGCTGCAGGCAGGTGTGAGATGTCACTTTTTCTGTCTGATACTGTGATAATTGCAGAGGTTTCTGCTCTCAGCCTGCTTGTGAAGAATTTCTGGTCAGGGTTTTCTCTCCCTGCAAATGGCCTCAAGAAGGTGCCATCAGAGGGATGCAGGTCTGGGGTCTGCCTCAGAGACTTGAGGAACCAAGGGGAGGTTGCTTCTGTCTTGAGGGCCAGGCACAACCCCTGACAGTCATTTCTGGGGGGATGGAGCAGAACAGAGGAGAAACTGTTCTCCATACACTGGAGGTTGCACTTGGGCAACCCCATCCTTTGCCTCCCCCCATCATCCTTCATCCCACCACCATCCTTCATCCCACCCCTGGATCCTCCGTGCTCCCCCATCTCCCCAGGGCAGGGGAAGCTGGGGATCCCTCTCCCTTCAGATCCATACCATGACTCAAAGCTTTGGAAGACACTGTTCAGCTGGACCAAACTGCATCTTGAAGGCTTGCAGAGCCTAAACAGCTGCACCCTGGGCGAGCAAACCCAGGAGATCTCTCCATCCACCTTCCAAGGGTGGAGGGGAGCAACTAGATCCCTCAGTGCCCTCTCTCCACCTTGGAGGATGTTCCACCCACTGCCTGGGGCTGGTGATGGGGATCTCAGCAGCATCAGGAGGTTTTGCCCATGCTCTTGGCTTTCCCATGAGCTCACTGAGCACTTCCCACAGCTTGACAATAATTATTCCAAGGGCTATATGATGTTGTCCCCCTGCTTCCCATCCCTGCTGTCTGACCCTGCCATGCACCCACGTTGTCTCGTGACCAAATAGTCCTTTTACCCCACCAGAACAGCCCAGTCACACCAGTAACACCAGTGCTCACATCACAAGCCTTGGCTTGGAATAACTGAGTGTCCTTCTCCCAGCCCCCATCTCCCTGTGGGTGTGTCCTTGGGTGCTGGATGGGGGGTGCAGAGAAGTCCCAGGCTCCAGAATTTCTTTGGTTTTGTATGAAAGTGGCTGAGCTGAGCCTCTGAAATCCCTGGGAAGGGGATGATGTTGGTTCTTCAGTCCCAGAGCCTGGAGGGTGGAGGGATGATGATGATGATGCTGCTTCATCCCAGACCTACCTGGAGCCAGGGCCACCTGTGGTCCAGAGGGAGGGAGCATCCCTTAGTGCTTTGCAGGTAGAACATTGCCAGGAAGAAGGAAAAAAGGAAAATTAAACCCCCATTTAGTCCTGCAGAGACTGGAGGAGATGTATATAGGTTTTAAAAGCAAGATTATTTTTGTTTGTTTGTTTTGATATCTCCTTGCTGGATGTCTCTCTGGGTTTTTAGGGCATCTCTTGTGAAGGGCAGGCTTGGAAATCAAAGTGCTATAAAAACCAACCCATCTGCAACTCCTACTGAGATGCTCATCTTGACGTGAGGCAAGGACATCCTGTACATAGAAATATATATATAGAAATATATATATAAAAAAAAATATAAATACTGTTCTTAAGATGGATAATGTTTATTGGTATTACAGATTGGAGTGGTGCTTTTTTTTTTTTTTTTTTTAATAAAAAGCAAAACAAGAACCAAAAAAAAAGAAAAAAAACAAATTAAAACCCAAGAAAAACAAACCAAATTGGAACCAGTTTGTCTAGATACAGAAAAAGTGACCCCAAAAGGGATTGGTGGCAGGAGGTGGTTCCACTGCAGAGGAGGACAAGGTGGTGGGACCAAGGGAGGGATGGTGGAGGAGGGACACGTCTCGTGTGGATTGTACCACGCACATCCAGCTGTTGTTAACTGTTTTTTTTATTATGATTATGATGATGATGATTATTATTATTATTTTGGGCTTTCTTTCCTTTTCAGAAAATCAGTTGCATAAATAAATGTTCCAAATTTGTGATGGTCTCTGGATTTCTTTCTGGGAGCTCCGGTGCAGGGAGCTCTGGTGCCCCCAGGCAGCTGGCAGAGAGTCAGAGAATCCTTGAGGTTGGAAAAGACNATCTCCTTGCTGGATGTCTCTCTGGGTTTTTAGGGCATCTCTTGTGAAGGGCAGGCTTGGAAATCAAAGTGCTATAAAAACCAACCCATCTGCAACTCCTACTGAGATGCTCATCTTGACGTGAGGCAAGGACATCCTGTACATAGAAATATATATATAGAAATATATATATANGTTGTTGTGTCCAAGCATTGACCTGTCTCAGCCAAGTCCACCACGAACCCCTGGCCCTCAGCACTACATCTCCACACCTTGGAAACCCCTCCAGGGATGGGGACTCCACCACTGCCCTGCCCAGCCTGGCACAGCCACAACAACCCCAAACACCAACAAATTGTTCCTCAGCTTCAACCTCAACCTCCCCTGGGGCAACTTGAGGCCCTTTCCTTGTGTCCTGTCCCTTGTTCCTTGGGAGAAGAGCCCGACCCCGCCTGGCTCCAACCTCCTCTCAGGGACATCTCCAGAGCCAGAAGGTCTCCCCTGAGCCTCCTTTGCTCCAGGCTCAACCCCCCCAGCTCCCTCAGCTGCTCCTCACCACACTCCTGCTCTAGACCCTTCCCCAGCTCCGTTGCCCTTCTCTGGCCACGCTCCAGCCCCTCGAGGTCCTTCTTGGAGTGAGGAGCCAAGACCAGCAGGAGAAGACCTCCATATCAGCCATATCTTGCTTTCCAAGGGTGTTTTGGGCCAAATTCCTGGACTGCAAAACCTTCATGGCCCAGAGAAGCTGAGTTCACCCATCATGAACAGCCTCGTGCTTGCAGAGCTTTGCTTTGGGTCTCCTCCTAATGCCAGCATGGTGAGATCTTGGCCTGGGCAGGACCTTCCAGCCACCTTGTGGAGCTGCACATCCACAGCTCCACACAACCCTTCTGATGGAAGCTTAAGGTGTTGCAGAGGAAGATGAAACTCTTGCAGTGGGTTTCCCAGCTGGAAAATGAAATGCAATTGTAGGAAAAGCCTCCAGGAGAAGAAAGCTCCTGCATTGTCTGCAGTGATTTATTTATTACAAAGCAGCCTTCAGTTAAATGTGTTTTGATATTAAACACTTCCAGTAGCACTTGAGTCTTAATTTAATGGAGACCAAGGAAAGGAAAAAGAAAAAAAAGATCTAATTGGCTTGTCAGGGCTGTTTTTCATCTTTAATTAAGGTTCGTAAAGGATGCGGTAATTACCTTTTACTGATAAATAATAAAAAGGGGGATAATGCAAATGGAAATCAAGAGTGGCACTTGGGAAGGGCTCGGGGTGTGAACATCACCTCTGGGCTGGGGGTCTTGGTGTCCCCAAGCCCTGTGGTGTTGTCCTGGAGGGCAGGGTGGCCTCGTGTGGGTGCCAGGGGCATGAGCTGAGCTGGTCCCTGCGACCTCCACTGGTGTGGTGGGGTTGGGGCTCTTTGGGGCTCCACCTCAGGGCAGCAAAGCTGTAGCCCCCCAAGCCATCAGCAATGTCCCACTGCTGCCTGGTCCTTCCCATTTTCCATCCGTGGTGATGGCTGTGAAAAAACCCAGCCCTGAAACCAAACCCAGCTGGAGAGCATCTGATGAATTTGCATCTCTAAAAACCAGGAGCAAGAGCCCTAAAGGTTATTGCTGAGCAGTTCTGAGCATCCAGCTGCTCTGGTTGGTCTGGGGCAACCAGCCTGGCCCTGGGCTGGCCACCAGCTTGGTGGCTTCTCCATCTAGAGCCACTTTTGATGCCTCCAGTGCCTGGTTCCCCTCCTCCCTGCAGCCCCCTCCTCCCTGGAGCTGGGTCCTTGCTCTTCCCAGGCTGTATTTCAGCCACAGCTTGTTGGGCACTCGCTGTCACCTGCTGCTGCTGCTGATGGAAAACCCCTTTCCCCCTGGTTTTATGGAAGCCATCATTCCATCAGCTGCTCCTAATGAAGGGAGAACCAGCAGCTGCTCCCTGGGGCCCTGATCCCACCAGGGCCCATGAATCGTCTCTTCTCTGCTGTTCCCCATTAAGGTGAGAAAAGGAGGTGGCTCTGCAGGGACAAGGGAGGTGGGATTTGGGTTTGGTGGCTCTCAAGAGGCCCTGGGAGCTTGTGTGGCAGCACTTTCCTTCCTTGCTTCATCCCTACAACATCTCAAAGAGGCATGGACAGCCCAGGAGCACCACCAGGTAACCAGCACCATCCTGCAGAGCCACAAGTCCAAGTCCCCAGGTGGAAGCAAAAGGAAGGCTGGAGAAAGGCTGGGCTAGACCCTCCGGATTAACCTCAGCAGATTAATTAATCAAAGCAAAACCTAAATTAAATTAGTTACAGTGGCTCATTTATCAACTGTGAATGTATCTGTGAGGCCAAGTGCTGCCTGTAGCTGAAGTGCTGGGGCTGGGCTGTGGACCCTGGGTTGGAGTTGACCTATGGATGAGTCCCAACCCAGCAACTGGTTTTGTTCCCCAAGTGGTTTCAGGCCCCACAGACAGAACCTGGTCCTCCTGTGTGAGGCACCAACTGCCCCCAGTGATCATGGTTGGGGTGGTGGGTGAGGCTAGAGATAGATCAACCAGGGACTGAGCAGTTTGGGAGAAGCAACAAGGAGCTGATCAGTTGGAAGAGAGTTCCTGTTGGGGGCACTGGCTGAGCTCTCTCTGGTGTGTTCCCTCTTGGCTGATTGGAGATGGAGAAGAGCAAACAGATGAAGAATAAAAGCTGAAGTTGTGCTGAGGGGATGTTGCTGAGCTTGGTGTCAGCCTGAGGAAGAGGAGGGCTGGCAGCACGGGTTGGGCAGATCATCTCCATCCCCTCTCTGATCTGCAGCTCCTGGAGACCTTGCCCAGCATCAACACTTCCCAAGAGTGTCTGACAAGGCCAGAATGGGGACAAGTGTGTCACACTCCCATCTCTGCTCTGCCCAGAGGGGTGGTGGCTGCCCCATCCCTGGCACCATTGCAGGGGAGGTTGTTTGGGGCTCTGAGCAACCTGCTCTAGCTGCAGATGTCCCTGCTCCCTGCAGGGGGTTGGACCAGATGAGCTCCAAAAGTCCATTCTGTGATCCTATGATTCTATGGAATGTTTGTGTCTATAAACATGTAAAGGGAGAGTGTCAGGAGGATGGAGCCAGGCTCTGCTCAGGGACATCCAGTGACAGGACAAGGGGCAATGGGTGCAAGCTGGACCAGAGGAGGTTCCACATCAATAGGAGAAGAAACTTCTTCCTGGTGAGGGTGCCAGACACTGGCCCAGGCTGCCCAGGGAGGTTGTGGAGTCTCCTTCTCTGGAGATGTTTAAACCCCCCTGGCCGTGTTCCTGTGTGACCTGCTCTGGGTGACCCTGCTCTGGCAGGGGGGTTGGACTGGATGATCTTTGGAGGTCCCTTCCAACCCCTGACACTCTGTGATTCTGTGATAAGAACCTTTCAAATTCCTGCAGAAATTTCCCTCAATTTTTGACTTGCAGGAGAAAAAAAAACAAACAAGAAAATCAGCTCTAAAATTGAGCTATTTCCATAAAAACCAAATAATACACCAAATAATTGGTATCAATGATGTGGCTTGGTTCATTTTTTTGGCAAGAAGAGTGTGGAGGGTCCCTGGGTGGGATTGGTGACCTTGTTCCTGCGGACAACCTGGCCCTGCAGGGGTGTCCATGACACTTCTTCCACGGGGGGTGGAAGCTGAAGAGCCTCATCCAGGGCTGTGCTGAGCTCCCCATGAGCTGGAGGCACAATCTCCACACTTTGCCAGAGCCTTCTCATCTCTCCAGTGCTGCAAATGCAGCAGGGTAATTTATTTAAGTAGCCTTAATGGTACTGTAATCTATATGCTGATAGTGTCACCTCTAAATGTTCCATCAAAAGGCTCAATGGGAAGAATTTGTATTTCGAAATAAATATTTCCTCACGGTGTGCAAAATATCTAATCATGTATTTATCCTTAAGTACTTCCAAAAGTCAACATAATTATTCCAGTCCCATTAAGTTTAATTTGCAGTAAATTATGCATTTAGCTTTAAGTTGAAGTTGCTGCTTACAGTCAAGATAAAGCTCTTGCTATTTATAAAGCAGTATTTCAGCCTGGATATAAAATACAAATGGTCGGACATGAAAATCCTGCTCAGGAAGTTTGGGGAGAATTTCAAACAGCAAAAAAATCAGTGGAGAAAGTGTCTGATCAGAGACGTGTGAGCACAGCCAGTCAACTAACATGAACTCCCCAACAGCTTACGGGGGCTCAGGCTGCCAAAAGAATTTTCCTCTGGCTAGAAAATGGGATATTTTTCTTGGGACGTGGCTTTGAAAAACAAATGAATCATTTAACTCCCCTCTTAGTGTCATGTCTTGGAGGTTTACAGGACGGGGAAGGTGTTCCCACTGGAAGGGAGGAGGGTAGAGCAGCTTTTATCTGGGATTGAGCTGTGGTCTCAGATGTCTCTGCAGATTAACGGTAGAGAATAATTGATCCTCCCCTCCTTGAGCTGCGGGAAGAGCTTTGAGTCAATTGGAGATCTCTGATGGCCAAGGATGGGAGCTCTACCTGCCCTGCTATGGTCTTGCTGGATCCACGTCTCCACATGCTGGATCCACATCTCCAAGTGTTTGATCCATGTCTCCATGTGCTGGACCCACATCTCCACATGCTGGATAGAATCATAGAATCATAGAACTGTCAGGGTTGGAAGGGCCCTCAAAGACCATCCAGTTCCACCCCCCCTGCCATGGGCAGGGACACCTCCCACTACATCAGTTGCTCACAGCCCCAGCCAGCCTGGCCTTCCAAATGGGGGGGGGGGGGGCTTCCAGCACCTCTCTGGGCAACCTGGGCCAGTGTCTCCCCACCCTCCTGGGCAACAACTTCTTCCTACCGTCTCATCTCAATCTCCCCACCTCTACTTTTGACCCATCCCCCCCACTCCTACCACTACCCAACAGCCTCAAAAGTCCCTCCCCAGCTTTCTTGTAGCCCCCTTCAGATCCTGGAAGGCCACCAGAAGGTCCCCTTGGAGGCTTCTCTTCTCCAGCCTGAACAACCCCAACTCTCTCAGTCTATCAACTACATGGATCTGTGTCTCCATGTGCCAGACCCTCTGCACTTCGGGGTCAATGACTAGGTGTCATTTTTCTATCCAACCCCAGAAGGTGAAGAAGGTCATGGGAGGACTTTCAATCCCTAAAGAGATTGTGTTGGTGGATTGAAAAATCACCCGTTTGCTGGTGGTCCCTCAGGTAAGACAAGAGCAGAGGGGATCTGGGTGGGCTGCTTGGTTTTGTTGGTGGTTCTTGTCCTGAAAGTCCCTTGGAGGACTTTCAGGATAGGAACCCAAAGGGACTTTCAGGACAAGATCTCTCAGCACTTCACCTCAGCTTTAGGAAGGGAGAAGTGACCTTGTCTGAGCTTGGTGGGTTGCTCCCCTGTGCAGCATCCCTGGTGAAGAGCTCAGGGCAGTCCCTTGTGCTGGGCAGGGCATCTCCCATCACTCACTGTCACCCTGGGGACAACGATCCTGTTGTCCCCCTGCCCTGGCAGAGCTCTTGGCCAAGGACAGAGCAGTGCTTGGAGCAGCAGGACTCGCTCAGGGCATCTGGGCTGCTGCTGCTGCCCATTAAAAAGGGCTCAGCTGGTTGGTGAAGCTGCCAGATCTCTAAAGAGGAGGCACTCAGCCGTGCCTGAACTTCAGGTCTCTCCTGGGGGCAGTCAGGGATGACTGCACCCAAAATCACTGAGGACTTTGGAAAATGAGGGCCTGAAGCATCCCCACAGGGATGCACGGGGGCTGTGACCAGGTCAGCAGCAGGGTGGGACCATCCCTGGGTCTTGGGAGGTTTGCTGGGATCCTGGGGGTTACAGCTGGAAAATCAGGGCAGCCCAAAGGAGCCATGTCAAGAGAAATTGGATGTTTGGGTGGTTTTAGGGAGCTTGTGCTGCAGCAGTGGGATATTGGCTGAGTGCTGGAGGGGCTCAAGCATGTTTCTCATCCCATGGGAATTCCCTGAGGTCCTGGTGAGCACCTAGATAGGGGGTTATTGGGGTGGGATTCAGAAAGTTGTTGCTTCAAGGAAGGATTAAACAGTTGCAGGAGGTTTTTGTCTATGTGACCCTGTGCCACCATCCACTCTGTGTCAGTCCCTGCCTCCCTCCTGCCTCATCCCCACGCAGTCACCTGGGCTGGAGGCACAGGGAGGGAGGAGAACTGGTCCCCAACACCCCCAGCTGCTGCAAATAGGCTTGGAGGGGACTCCTGAGCTGTTGCTTCATATGCAAACTGTGTTTCCCCGGGTGAGAATTGCCAAGGGAGGGAGAGGAGAGGTGATGCTGCAGGGACCAGCAGCGCCCTGCAAGGAGCTGCTCTCCTCTGATTACTTTCCCCCAGCCTGCACCAGAGGTGTTGTCAAGCTAATGTGCCACCTTTGGACCTGAGAGCAGCCTGCCAGTCTCAGCACTGATACACCAACCACCAGCATCATCTGCCCTCCAGAGCCTGGGTCTGGTGTCATAGAATTGTCAGGGTTGGAAGGGACCTTAAAGATCATCCAGTTCCACCCCCCCTGCCATGGGCAGGGACCCCTCCCACTACATCAGTTGCTCACAGCCCCAGCCAGCCTGGGCTTCCAAATGTCCAGGGATGGGGCTTCCAGCACCTCTCTGGGCAATCTGTTCAGTCCCTTCAGTCCCTGTGTCAGTCCCTTCTTTTCTTGTGGGGTTTTTGATTGTTTGGTTGACACAAGTGGCCAAGCCCCCTCTGGGTGTTTCTCCAGTCCTGTGCTCCATAAATGACACAGATGAGGGGTAATGGTTTTAAGGTAGAAAAGGGGAGACTTAGGCTAGACATTAGGAAAAAGTTCTTTAATATGAGGGGGGTTGATCACTGGAACAGGTTGCCCAGAGAGGGGGGGGAGGCCCCATCCCTGGAGTCCTTCAAGGTCAGGCTTGATGGGGCTCTGAGCAACCTGCCCTAGGTAGAGATGTCCCTGCTTGTTGTAGGGGGGTTGGACTAGGTGACCTTTGGAGGTCCCTTCCAACCCAAACCATTCTATGGTGATCTCCTCCCCAAATCCCACAGATGCTGCTTGGTGCCCAGGTACCCAGGTGCAGCCCCTGCCACAGTCAATGGGGAAATGCTCCAGTTTGGGGCAAGGACACATGGTTATGTCCAAGAGTGATGCCCTCAGCTCCCTGCAGCCCTGTTTGCAGGGTGCAGACCATCCTCAGCCCCAAAAGGCTGTGGAGAACCAGAGACAGATGAAGAGCTGGGCGAAGCAGAGATGAAATCCTGCATCCATCCAAGGACAGGGAGCCAGTCAACGAAGGAGCCAAGAGTTCCACACCAAGCCCATGAGTTTTAGGTCATCTCCAGACTGGGTCACGCTGTTGTGCAATGCCAAGGTACGTGCTCATGATCAAACCATATTCTCCTTCTTGCTTTCTCTTTCCTGAGAGCTTTCAGAGCCCATTAAGAGAAACAAGAGGTGTGTGCAAGGTTAAGAGACTCAGTGTCTAAACTTACCATGAAGGTTTGCAGTAATTTACAGCTGTAGGCAGCGAGTGCTCTTCATGGGGGGAAGGGAAATGCAATTTGAGAGAACAGAAATAAATAAGAAGCTGCAGCAGCCAACACTCTCTGATTTAATCCCCAGCCCACGAGAAAGATTTATTCTGTTATCTGACAGTTTGATCACTTTAGGAATCCCACAGGTCAATGCATATCTGCTGTTATTATCTCTGGGTTGTTTCCACCAAGATGCACAGGGAAGATTTGCTAAAGAAATGAGGCAAAGAGGGGTGCTGATAGGAGGATAATAGATGGGACCCCCAGAGACCTTTGTCATGGAGATAACCCAAGTGATGCTTCTACACATTGGCCTACATGGGTTTGCTTTGTGCTGTGGATGGAAAGGAACCCTCATGGGGGATGAGGAGAGCTTGAACCTCAATAGCTGCTTGGAAATAGAGAGGATGGAGAGCTGGGGTGGGTGCAGATGGAGGAGCCCCTGCCCAGCACCTCCACTGTGCCACGGGCTGGTCTCCATGCAAGGGGTGCAGATCTATGGGGTAAAGCTGGACTGGCCTATCCTGGGGCTGACAATGTGGTTCTGGCTGCTCTGGGGGCTTGTTTCCACCTGCAGCCCATGGTCCTCCACGGGCAACTTCTTCATGTGCTGTTCTCTATTATCCCACTGCCATTATATGGAATTTGGGAGGTAAAAATCTGGCCACTGAGGATCTTCTGAGGTCATGGTGCTTGTGCCGTGAGCTGGTCTCCATGCAAGGGGTGCAGATCCATGGGGTAAAGCTGGACTGGCCCATCCTGGGGCTGACAATGTGGGTCTGGCTGGGGGAAGACACTGGGAACTGACATCACTTGGTGCCTGCAAACTGCTCTGGGGGCTTATTTCCACCTGCAGCCCATGGTCCTCCACAGGCAACTTCTTCATGTGTTATTCTTTGTTATCCCACTGCCATTATAAGGAATTTGCAAGGTGAAAGTCTGGCCACTGAGGACCTTCTGAGGTCAGAAGGGTCAAACCCCTTAGTGAAAAGGGAATCTGCTCCCTGCTATGGGGCTGAGCCCCCACAAGGAGGATGTTGGTGGCTCCTACTGCCTTTGGTGGGGCTGAGCAGGCAAGGAGGGGGGAATGTTTTGAACACTCACATGATCAGAGGATGCCAGGAAAGGGAAATTTGGTCATGAGGTGTGGACAAACCCAGAATCCAGCGTGGAGGGGCCACCTGAGGCTTCATTGGGCACCCAAAGCTACTGGAAATCCTCTTGTAGAACCATTAGAACAGGGAAGAGCTGCTCAGCCTGTCAGTGGAGGGAGAGGGAAGCTCCTAAGGAGGCTGGATCATTAAGTCATTAAGTCATTAACCTTCATTAGCAAGGTCAGGCAGGTCTCAGGTGTTCCACAGGTGAAGTGATGAAGGAGGGGCCAGGGGAGGGTTTAAGTGCAGACCTCTGGGAGGGAGGAGCTTTTGGCTGATGGAGGCTGCTGAGTGTCATCTGGAGGTGCTTGAGCAGCTACCTGGTGGGCTGGTGTGAGGTGTCTGTGGGGTGGTGGTTGTTAGCCTGGGGGAAAGTGGTTCTTGCAGCGGGGATGCACCAAGGGCTGATCTCCTGGGGCTGTTTCTGCTCCCTGCATGATGTGTCCTGGTCTTGTTTCCGTGTCTGAATTACAGACCCAGCTCCAGACCCCTTCCAGGATCTGAAGGGGGCTACAAGAAAGCTGGGGAGGGACTTTTGAGGCTGCCAGGTAGTGGTAGGACTGGGGGGAATGGGTCAAAACTAGAGGTGGGGGGATTGAGATGAGACGTTAGGAAGAAGTTGTTGCCCAGGAGGGTGGGGAGACACTGGCCCAGGTTGCCCAGAGAGGTGCTGGAAGCCCCATCCCTGGACATTTGGAAGGCCAGGCTGGCTGGGGCTGTGAGCAACTGCTGGAGTGGGAGGTGTCCCTGCCATGGCAGGGGGGTTGGAACTGGATGATCTTTAAGGTCCCTTCCAACCCTGACAATTCTATGATTCTATTCAAACCTGTTATCTTGGAGGCTGCTGTTTGGAGTCTCTGTGGGAAGAACTGGAGACCCCTCCATCAGGAAGACCCTGTGCTGAGGGACACCAGTGTCACTGGTGCTCCCTGAGCCTTGCAGATGCTGACAGACTATTTTGCTGCTTGGTTTAGATGCCAAAAAAGGGGTGAGTGGGAAACACCCCTTTAAAACCCTGAAGGAAAGAAATGCAGGTTGAAAGTCATCCCTTGGGGCACCTCCAACATGTTCTCCCTTTCACCCTGCTTGGCCACGGGTGCCTCTTGGGCAACCATAGAATGGTTTGGGTTGGAAGGGACCTTAAAGATCACCTAGTTTTAACCCCCCTGTTGTGGGCAGGGATTTTTGTGACAGGATTTGAACTCTGGGGTAGAAAAGGCTGGAGGTAGGTACATGGCAGTAGACCCAAAGTCATCCCAGTGCCCCATCTGGGAGCCTGGGAGGAGCCGCCAAAGAGACCCCGTGGGGCATTTGGGGCTTTTCCCTGCCAATTAACCATTTCTCAGTGTTTTCCCCCCTCCTTCCCTCACTGCCTAATAATTCCCCCTTGCAGAGTGTGCCTTTTGCTGGCGGAGCTGCCTGGGAATGGCACCAAGAAGCCAGGGGGAAACTCTCCTACGCAGCCAGGCACGTAGCCACAGAGACATATGGGGAGGGGAAGGCAGCCCATACAACAAACAGCCAGCACAGGGAGAT
The DNA here is from genome assembly GCA_013401335.1 of Brachypteracias leptosomus. NCBI lineage: Eukaryota > Metazoa > Chordata > Aves > Coraciiformes > Brachypteraciidae > Brachypteracias > Brachypteracias leptosomus. Next base: position 107,795 of record VYZX01006328.1, read on the forward strand.
GTAAACACACACAAACAAACAGCCTCCCCCCTCTGTGAGCCTCAATCCCATCCACGCAGGCAGATGCTTCAGCAAGACTCAGACACACACGTGCAGGGGTTGGTTTTCCCTTTGATGCTGCTCTACCAAGAGCAAACACAACGATGGGGCTCAAAAATGCCTTGAACAGCCCCATGGGTGCTGCCTGCTTGGCAAAGGCCTCTCTTGGTTGGGGTTTCTCTGGCTGGAATTAAATGTGTAGCCAAGCTCCAGGAGCTGGAGTTGTTTGCAAGGCTGCCCTTGCCCAATTTTGAGGCTTTCATTGGATTTTGCATTTAGTGAGAGGCTGGCTAATGACTGCAAGAGGGTGGGCAGAGAACTGGCCAAGGGAAGGGTGTGGGGTGGGTGGAGAGGAGCCTAATTAGCAATGTTGCCTTAATTGAGCAGAGGAAGGGGTTGGGGGCTGCGTTTTTCTGTTGGTTTCCTCCTCATCCAAGATTTTTCCAGCATTAACTAAATAGCTACCGACAGCCTGGCTGGCCCCTGCACACCATGCCAAGAGGGGAGGATGTTTGGCTTGGCTCCACGAGGGATTATTTTGCATGGAAAAGCCTGTCAGGGATCCCTGGGATGGGATTGTGGAGTGGGAGCAGGTCTGGGCACTGCCCTGTCCTTGGGAGCTGCGAGTGTAGGAAGCTTGAGACCCCAAAATGTGACTTTGTTTCAGAGGGGAAAAGAGCCAAAAAATGCTGAAATTCCCTTGGAAGGAAGAGGCAAAGCTGGGAAAAGAGAAGCTGCTGCTTTTTTATATTATTTTCATTCTGTAATTTCAGATGTTTCCCTTTGAGGAGCTGCTCACAGGACCTCGTGTTGACGTTGGCTCTTCAGGCAGGAGTGAGGTTTGTGTCAGACCACAAAGTATTTTTCAATCAAAATGAAAAGTAGCATCAAAAGGGGAATAACATGACAGTGTGAGTGGTGAAATGGGGTATTTTTCAAGGGCTTTTCCCTTGGCTTTCCCCACCTCAGAAACCCAAATGGATTTTCAGAGCTTGAAGCACGTTTCCTACAGTGTCCCAATGACAGGGCTGGTTTCTGGGTTCATAGAATCATAGAATGTTTGAGGCTGGAAGGGACCGCCAGAGGTCATCTGGTCCAACCTCCCTACACCAGCAGGGACATCTCTACCTAGGGCAGGCTGCTCAGAGCCCCATCAAGCCTCACCTTGAATGAGTCCAGGGATGGGGCCTCCCCCACCTGTCTGGGCAGCCCATTCCACTCATCTATCACCATGTCCAACCCCACTGTGCACAAACCTCCTGAAGTCCCTTCTCCCTGTTATTCTAGGCAGGGCTGAGCTGAGCACAAGCCCCAACCTGGCTGCAGGTGAGACCATGGTGGCTTTGCAAGGAAGACATTGGACCAGGCTGCCCAGGGAGGTGGTGGAGTCCCCATCCTTGAGGTGTTCAAAGAATGAGTAGATGTGGTGCTTCAGGACATGGTCTAGGGGTCAGGGAGATGTTGGGATGAAGGTTGGACTTGATGATCCTAGAGGTCTTTTCCAACCTAAATGATTCTATAATACTTGCAGGGATGACCCACTGGGCAGCAAAACACTTGTGTGATGCAGTCAATGAAGAGAAAATCAGGGAGTGCTCCAAGAGAAGGAGGTTTCTTCATGGTTGGGAACTTCAGGTGTGTTGCTCCATGTCTTGTTTCCCCTCTTGATGTTTGCTTCCTCACCTCTTGGGTTCTCTATGGGGCATCTCACTGCACTTAACACATTCCTGAGCACAGCAAAATGCAAAGAGAAGGACTAATTGTTCAAAAACTGCATGAATATTGCAGAGTGCTCCCCCTTCCCAGTGGACATGTTCCCTCTGCCCAGCAAGAGCCACATGGCATGACCCAGGCTGGACATGCCAGGACAGTGCCATGCCCCTGGCACCAAATTTGGGCTCCCCCACCCCTGTTCAAGGTGCACCCGGGTCCTCGTGCTAAAGGATGGAACTCAGGAGAAGATGTTTGCAGGGGATGGGGCTCTGCAGCTTGGCACTTGTGTCCCAGCACCTGGGGCCCCGCTTGCTGCAGGGACAGTTTGGGGCCGTGCAGTTGGCAGGGAAGCAGCAGCTCAGGCTGTGATGCCAGAAGGTGCCTGGGCACTCACCCAGAGGCAGGAGTGGCTGCCGAGCGTTTCAATTAGAGCCCAAAGAAATTAACTCATTTTTTAAAAAGAATTGTGTTCCAGGCGTGGGCTGCTCCCTTTGGAGACCCCTCTGCAGATGCCAAGGAACAGCTTGGTAGGGTGCCCTGCTCGTACCCCCTGCCCACATCCCTGCCCACTTTGCCCAGGGATGTGTGGGGGTGGCAGCTCAGCTCCACTCCAGCCTCTGTCCCTCTGACAATTGATGCTGCACTGACCAGAAGATGCCTGTGGTGTGTAGGAGCTGAGTCCATCAGCCCAGGCCTCCAATAACAGCTGAAAAGCAAGTCAGGAGACCACAATAAAGGCAAGGTAAGCATGAAATGTCCTCCATGGTGAGGGACTTGCTGTGCCCACTGTGTTCCAGTTGGCTGCCTACACATCCTATCCCCATGGATCCACCTCTATCCATCCTCAGGGACTGGCTTCCATCCTGTGGAGACCTTTCCTTGAAGGTCCTTTGGTGCATCACGGTGAGATGTCCAGCAGTGAGCAACCTGCTCTAGCTGAAGTTGTCCCTGGTCATGGCACGGATGTTGGAACCAGATGATCTTTAAGGTCCCTTCCAACCCAAACCGTTCTCTGATTCTGTGGCAACTGATATTGGGGCCTTGAGCAACCTGGTCTAGTGGGAGGTGTCCCTGCTTATGGCAGGGGGGTTGGAACTAGATGATCTTTAAGGTCTCTTCCAACTCAAACCATTCTATGATGTCCATCACTTGTCCTGATTTCTCTCCCCATTGATCTCCCTGCCAGCCCCTATGTAGGGTCAATGGGTTTCCCAGTATTTTGCCATAAGCTGGGTCCTTTATCAGACTCAAGCAGATGTGTCTCCTGCTGAGTTTCAGTGCACCCTGGAGATTCCTGTTTCTTTGCATGGATTTTGGAATCTTGGCTGGCCAGCTTGGGTTAAACCATTGGTTCCCACATCTACAGCTTCAGGGGAGGCTGCTCTGCTGCCCGAGGCTCCCAAAGCACCCTAAAAATGTTACCCTGTGGCCTTTTACAGAGGTGGCTGCATCTGGAGGATGACCCAGGAAGAGGAAAAGTCCAAGGTTGGACATTAGGAAAAAGTTCTTTAATATGAGGGTGGTTGATCAGTGGAATGGGCTGCCCAGAGAGGTGGGGGAGGCCCCATCCCTGGAGACATTCAAGGTCAGGCTTGATGGGGCTCTGAGCAGCCTGCCCTAGGTAGAGATGTCCCTGCTGGGGTAGGGAGGTTGGACCAGATGACCTTTGGAGGTCCCTTCCAATCTAATACCTTCTATGATTCTATGATTTTGGACCTTTCCATGCCAAATGTGCCAACACTTGGCATCTATGATTCTATGTTTCTATGACCCCATCCCCAGCAGGAGCAGAGCAGGACCAGGGTTTGAGTGGTGGCACCTCAGCCTGGGCGGGGGGGTCAGCGGTGCAGGGGGTGCCAGGAGGGGCTTAATGAGGGCTTGAAAGGAACATCTTGTAAACTTTGGAGCAGAGAAGCTGCAGTTTGATGTGAACACGTTTGCCTGGCAGGGGCTGGCTGGGCCCCTGCTGCTGCTGCTTTTTCTGGTGCTAATGAGGCAGATTTCCATCCTGCCAGTCTCAGGCAGGAGCTGGTTCCACCGGTGAGCCCTGGGCTGGCACCTCCCTGCGGGTGGGATGGGGTTAGTGTGTCCCCTCTGCTGGAGGTGGCTCCTGTCCTGGGGGCAGCCCAGGCAGCCTCCTGAGATGGTGCCATGGCCCGAGGCCAGCCCAGGGAGCTGTGTCCTGGCTGGCAGCCTGTCTCAGTGCCAAGCCCTGAGGATGCTGGTGGAGGATGCTCAGCCTGGGACCCCTCGTTGGCCCCGCTGACCAGGCAGCCACCACCACTTGGCTTTGCACAGAGCCCCCTGGGGTCTCAGCAGTGATGTGGTGACCCAGAGCAGGGAGCACTTAAAACACTTTCTGAGACTGGGACTAATCCTGCTCCCACTGGAGTCCCCCTGGGTGCTCCTTCCCTTCCATTGCAACCATCTGCTGCTTTTTGCTTGAGAAATATTTCCTTTCCCCCTCTGTCTCTCCCCTTTGCTCCTCCTCCTGGATGATACCTTACAACAACCAAAACATCTGCAATAACACCTCCTCCTACCTCTAAAGCACTTTCTATTTTCTATTTATTTTTTTAATTATTCTGGCACAGCTTCACCTCCCTGGTTGGTGTTTGCAGCAGTGAAAGGAGCCTGTGCTGACCTGCCTGGGCCACATCTGTGCTGAAGCTGCTGCAGATGCTTTCCTGGGGTCTCCACACAGGTCTGAGCAGAGGAGATCAGCTCCCTCTGGTCTCCTGTATCATCCATCTCCTTTGTTTAATGTTTGCTGGGAGGCAGGTCCCTCTTAATCTATTAGGGCGTCATTAAAAGGGAAAATGTTTGCTCCGTAGGGCCTCAAATGGCCTTTTAAAACTACAGTAAAAATGTAATTATGGGCTCACTGAGGGATTTAACCCTTTCTTGATGCTCTCATGCACAGCTCTGCTTCCATGGAGGTGGCAACAGATTTACAGAGATGGGCCTGATTCAGAAACTGGGGGGGAATAGCCCAAATTTGGCTGCTGGGCAGGTCCTTGGGTGTCTCTCTGATGTAGGGATGTCCCTACTTGTGTAGGGAGGTTGGACCAGATGACCTCTGGAGGTCCCTTCCAGCCATTCTGTGATTCTGTGCTGGAGCAGGTGAGGGGTTTCAAGATGCTTTGGAACCTGCAGGTGGAAGTGGTGGCATTTAAGACAACATTGATCTTACCCAAAGCTTAGAGGTGTCATGAATCCTGAATTTGGATCCCACTCCCTTGGGCTTTCCTGGCTGCATCCAGGCTGGAAATCACACCC
>VYZX01006328.1:125249-144183 GCA_013401335.1 Brachypteracias leptosomus
GGAGCCTTCTCTTCTCCAGCCTGAACAACCCCAACTCTCTCAGTCTGTCCTCATAGCAGAGCTGCTCCAGCCTCTGATCATCCCCGTGGCCCTCCTTTATTATTTTCTATTTAGAGTACTAGAGAATTACAAAGGTCTGAAGCCAGCAGGAGCCCTGAGCTCACCCACCTCTGATGCTCACGGATTTTTTGGCAGATGGAGGAGGTCAGTGTGACAGGACAGAGCTGTCCCTGGGCAGTGCCTGCATCTGCACATGTGACTTCTGGAGGAGTCTTCCATGGATGAAACTTCAGCGACACGTGGCTTCTGCTCCCAGGAAGAAAAGCAGCCACAGGTATGTTTGAGGAACAAATACTTGGTCAAACTCTTGGTTTTATTGGGTTTTTTTGNTCACCACAACCTCCTTCTAGGTAGTTGTAGAGAGCACTGAGGTCTCCTCTCAGCCTCCTCTTCTCCAAGCTAAACAACCCCGGTTCCCTCAGGTGCTCCTCATAAGCCATGTTCTCCAGATCTCTCACCAGCTTTGTTGCCCTTCTCTGCACCCGCTCCAGCCCCTCAATGTCCTTCTTATCCTGTGGTGCCCAAAGCTGGACCCAGTGCTCAAGGTGTGGTCTCACTAGTGCCAAGTCCAGGGGCACCATCACCTCCCTGCTCCTGCTGCTCACACCAGTGCTGATACAGCCCAGGATGCTGGTGACCTTCTTGGCCGTGCACCAAGGGAATCTGATCCCCCTGCCCAGGACCTTCTTGGCTTCTTCCACAAGAAGCCTTGTTGTAGTCAACAGCAATTGACAGAGCCAAGGCAGAGCAGCCACATCCCAGCACCGCAGCGGCCGAGGAACTAGGACACCCCCCCTGCCTTGAACAGAAACAAACCCTTTTGTTGTGTGCTGTTGTTAGGGGAGATCAGAGAGGCTGGGAGACAAGCTCTTGTGCTGATTCCTGCTCTCGGAATAACTCCAGCTCTGGCTGCTTTCATCTTGCAGAAATCCACCCAGCTCAGGTCTCTTCCCACCCTCCCGTGTGAGCACAAGGGGTTGTCAAAGGGGCTCCTCCTACCTGCAAACATTTCATAATTATTCCAGGTGTGTCTGCAGGGGGGGATGGTCTCCAGCACACAAACCCTTTAGCAGCCTGTATGCAAAACCTTCCCCTCTGTTTTGTTGACTCAGTCAAAGGATGGGTTCAGACCACTCGAGGGATCTCAGGCCGGGTCCCAGCAGAAATTTTATTATATTGTAAAACACTGTTTGCTGGGAAGCCTTTCTCAGCAGCCTTGATGTAATGGCCAAGGGAGGACAAACATCTCCTTCAGCATTTTAAGTGGTCCCTCTAGGTCAGGGCAGAACCGTGTTTGAGTTCAGAGCTCTTGTCATTCCTCTGCCTGCCTGGTTGCTCTCTTATTGAGATCTCAGGCTTCCTTGTTCAGCAGCTTTAACCAAATTTGCTCAGAAAATTAGAAAATTGCTGTGTATATATCCAACCCGCTCCTCCTGTCAATTCTTATTTAGTGCTGCAGATCAGAGGGGTGTTCAGGTAAGAATGATTCTCTGAGACATCTGGGTCCCAAAGGCAACCCTTAAAGGAGATGGTGTTTGCTGGGGGGAAGGGAGGTTGGTGGTCAAGGCTATTGCATGGGGGGCTGAGCAGAAAATGGGGACAGGGACAGCAGGGGGAGGAGCTGGGGCCACTTTGGTGTAAGCTGCTCAGGCCAGAGGAGAGGAATCATAGAATTGTCAGGGTTGGACGGGATCTTAAAGATCATCCAGTTCCAACCCCCCTGCCATGGGCAGGGACACCTCCCACTACAGCAGTTGCTCACAGCCCCAGCCAGCCTGGCCTTCCAAATGTCCAGGGATGGGGCTTCCAGCACCTCTCTGGCCAACCTGGGCCAGTGTCTCCCCACCCTCCTGGGCAACAACTTCTTCCTAACGTCTCATCTCAATCTCCCCACCTCTAGTTTTGACCCATTCCCCCCAGTCCTACCACTACCCGACAGCCTCAAAAGTCCCTCCCCAGCTTTCTTGTAGCCCCCTTCAGATCCTGGAAGGCCACCAGAAGGTCCCCTGGGAGCCTTCTCTTCTCCAGCCTGAACAACCCCAACTCTCTCAGTCTGTCCTCATAGCAGAGCTGCTCCAGCCTCTGATCATCCCCGTGGCCCTCCTTTATTATTTTCTATTTAGAGTACTAGAGAATTACAAAGGTCTGAAGCCAGCAGGAGCCCTGAGCTCACCCACCTCTGATGCTCACGGATTTTTTGGCAGATGGAGGAGGTCAGTGTGACAGGACAGAGCTGTCCCTGGGCAGTGCCTGCATCTGCACATGTGACTTCTGGAGGAGTCTTCCATGGATGAAACTTCAGCGACACGTGGCTTCTGCTCCCAGGAAGAAAAGCAGCCACAGGTATGTTTGAGGAACAAATACTTGGTCAAACTCTTGGTTTTATTGGGTTTTTTTGGTGATGCTGTGCAAGGCAGCCCCAAGAAGCCCCATTTCCCCCCCATGGCCAGATGCACCAAGCAGTTTAGAGGGCCTGGGATTGACTCCTCTTGGCTGCTCCCAGGAGTGTCTGGGAAGGCAACTGATGCTCTTGAGTGGAGGAAAGTGGAGAAAATCATCTGAAATATCCTCATGCCACATATGCTTTATTTTGAGGAGCAGGCAATAACTCCGCAGCCCCCAATGAAATATTGAATTTTAAGGGAGATGCAAACAGCTACAAATGAAAAACGTCTCTGAGCATAAAGAAAGCATTTGCTGAAATGAAAATGGAAGGGATTGATGTCCAGGCTGGAGACAGAAGTGTCAGCAGAGCTGTGGAAGGGGAGCCTGACTACTTAGGTGACCAGATACATTTATTGTTTTCTTTCCATTAACGCCAGTGGCAGAATTAGAGGAGGGGAAAAAAAAAAATCAAATTGCCTGACAACACTTTAGAAGTGAATTAAGTCCAGTCCTTGTGGCAATCTCCTCAGCTTCTGCCTCAGCAGGGATGGAGACTTGAATGGACTCACATCCACAGGGACAGGGGTGGGGGAAGAGGAATTAATTTTGCCGAGCAGAAATAATACAGATAATGTCATAATAATCATTAAAGGGATAAGTGGAATTGGTCTGGCCCTTGGAGCAATCAATATGGTCCATTATCCAGTTGAATTGGCATTTGATGGGAATTGTATTGGATGTGTCTGTGTTTCACACCATCAACTAATTCAGAGCCAGAGGTGTAGTAATATCAGGCCATGTGATTTGTAGGGGATTTGTGGCAGGTTGTGTTTAGGAAGGTGTTGATCTGAAAACACATGTGTGAGCATCCTACAGCATCCACTCTGTCTGCACTGGTGGAGACCAAACCAACCTCATCCAGAGCCTGTTGAAGTTAATGAAAAGCATCCAACAACTCTAATGGGCTTTGGGCCAGTGCTGATGTGTAGGCAAACAAACTTCTCGGTGCTAGAAGCACCATCTGCAGCCTTGTAAACGCTGTTGGCCGAAGAAGATGCTCTTGTGAAAGTTCAGACCCAGCCAGATTGCAGAAAACTTCTTCTGGGGGAATTGCCAGCCTTGGTTTACACCAGCACAGGGCTCAGCTAGAGTCATAGAACCATAGAAATGGCAGGGTTGGAAGGGACCTCAAAGATCATCCCGTTCCACCCCCCCTGCCATGGGCAGGGACACCTCCCACTCCATCAGTTGCTCACAGCCCCAGCCAGCCTGGCCTGCCAAATGTCCAGGGATGGGGCTTCCAGCCCCTCTCTGGCCAACCTGGGCCAGTGTCTCCCCGCCCTCCTGGGCAACAACTTCTTCCTAACGTCTCATCTCAATCTCCCCACCTCTACTTTTGACCCATTCCCCCCACTCCTACCACTAAAGTCCCTCCCCAGCTTTCTTGTAGCCCCCTTCAGATGCTGGAAGGCCACCAGAAGGTCCCCTGGGAGCCTTCTCTTCTCCAGACTGAAGTGGTGGAAGCCCCAGATGTGGACATTTTGAAGGCCAGGTTGGATGGGGCTGTGAGCAACTGATGTAGTGGGAGGTGTCCCTGCCCATGGCAGGGGGGTTGGAACAAGATGATCTTTAAGGTCCCTTCCAACCCTGACAATTCTATGATTCTAAGTCCTGGTGTGGCTGGAGGAGAGCTCATGAGATTGGTGGCAGCAGCCAGGCTTGCAGGGCCAGTAAGGCAGGATGAGGAGCTCAGACAGGACTTTCTCAGCCTCTCGAGGAGCTGGGTTTGCAGTAGAGCCCTGACCCCACAGCATGGAGCTCTTCTGTTGGTCACGAGACAGTTAATTTCCATTTTTCTTCAAGCAGGAGAAAGCATAGAGGTAAAAAAAAAAAAGAAATCCCAGTGATTTCAGTCAATTAAACTAGAGCCTACTGGGCCTGTTGCTTTTGGATTTTTGTATTTTTTTATTATTTATTTTATTTTATATTTTTGTAAATGAGTCTTCCAGGGTCTTTGAGCACTTACCATGGGGAGTGACAATCACAAGCCGCTGCCTCTCCTCTCCCCAGGCTGCCTCTCCACGGGAGCTCAAGAAATCTTAACATCCCATCAAAAGCTAATTACATTCTGACACACCAATTGGAGACGTCGAGAGGTGGGGGGAAGGAGCAGCTTACATAATGGTTTTAACATTACATGGAGCACGCTGGATATTTGGTGCTATGAAGTGCCAGGAGATCAGAGCAGTGGAGGGAGAAGGGTAATGGGAAGGAGTTTTAAAGGGATTTGTACTTGAGACCCACTCCAGGGTGTAGGTGTGAGACCTGATCCTGCACCTTGTCTTTGCTTTCAAACACTGGGGCTGTTTTTTTGAAGGGAAAGATGCCCCCAGATTCCCTCTCCTGGGTCTCTTTCTACCCATGAGATCAAGGCAGCACCAGAGTAAAAGGAGCAGTTGTTGCCTCCTTGTCCTTTAGGAACCCCCTGCAGGTCCCACCAGAGACAAAGTCCTGTCCTGTCTGTATCCCAGAAAGAGAGAGGGGAGAGCTGTGGGCAAGGGGAGATGAGGAGTCTGGGAGTAACTGGAGCCCCTGTTACAAGAAAGATCTGGAGGTGCTAGAACATGTCCAGAGAAGGGCCACGAGGATGGTCAGAGGCTGGAGCAGCTCTGCTATGAGGACAGACTGAGAGTTGGGGTTGTTCAGGCTGGAGAAGAGAAGACTCCAAAGAGACCTTCGGGTGGCCTTCCAGGATCTGAAGGGGGCTACAAGAAAGCTGGGGAGGGACTTTTGAGGCTGTTGGGTAGTGGTAGGACTGGGGGGAATGGGTCAGAACTAGAGGGGGGGAGATTGAGATGAGACGTTCGGAAGAAGTTGTTGCCCAGGAGGGTGGGGAGACACTGGCCCAGGTTGGCCAGAGAGGTGCTGGAAGCCCCATCCCTGGACATTTGGAAGGCCAGGGCATGAAAAGGAAGCCTCTGAAAAAATAAACCAGTTGGCTCCTTGTCCTCAAACTAGTGGAGAATCCTCACTTTTGACTCTTGGGGACATGCTGTGTGGTCATGGATGCCCATCATGCCACGGGACAGTAGAGGTGCTGTGGGTCTGCAATGTTCACCCCACCTGGTCCTGGAGAAGATGCTGCTTTCTGAACCCAGTTGACCAGCTGCCCCAGTGTGATTCTGTGCTGATGTTGTTGGCAGGGCTCAGGAGCGTGGCAGGAGGGCTGTGGGTGACCAGGCAGCAAATTAACTGGAATTTCATTATCTAATAATTCATACACAATGCTTATGTGTTTTGGCAAGACACCTCCATTAATAGAAGCTGCCCTCTGTCCACTGAGTGTTTACATTGCTGGTTTCCCAGGGACCCCACGTGATGCTTCTCTTTAGAGTGACCTTCATAAAAGAGAGAAAAATGCTCCTCATTTCCCTCAATTTTTATAATGGATTTTGTTCCTTTCTGCTTTGCAGGGATTTATCCCTTGGGATTTAAGACATAACAGGCTTAAATTTCCCTCTCTACTGGTGTAAATCAGGATCTGCTCCCCAGGTGTGACTTAGGTTACAAAGAAGCCCAAGAAAAGTGTTGGTGGGGTCTTGTCTCAAGGGTTTGGTGGCCCCAGGCTGCATGGTGACAGTGGGTAAGTGTATAAACACCAACCAGGAGCAATGCTCAACATCTCAGCTGCTTTGGTAGAAGCCTTCAGGGATGCTGCCAGGTCCCCTGACTGCAGGAGTGATGCCACAGCCTCATGGACACTCTGATGGAGGTTTCTCCTTCCAGCATGTGGCTTCACTCAGGCAGTGCAGGTTGTCACCTGCTGTGTCCTGTGAGGAGGGTGGCATGTGGCAGGTTCTGGTGAGGTCAAAGACATGTGTGTGACTGTGGTGTGTTGTCCCCTAGATCTCTGATGCCAACCTGCAGGACCTTCTTGCAGCTACATCTGTCTTTCTGTTGGGACAGCAGCAGCACAGAGACCTGCTGGCTCCTCAGGATGCTTGAGACGAAGCTGCTTTGAAGTTGTTCTTAGCTGAAGAAAACAAAGGCTCATTAAATCCATCCCTGAGCTGAGGTGACATCAATGATGTGACTCACAGAGCACCAGCAGAAAAGCAGCATCCAGGAGAGCAGGTTGGTTGGTGCTTTGTGCTGCTGGGAGAGGGGAGGTGGGAGGGGGTGACCCTCAGCCCTGCATGGGTGTCTGGAGGCAGGGGCTGTGCTGGGGGTGCAGACACCCATCTCCTCTCCTTGGTACCCTGCTCCCACCCCAGCAGCCTGGGGAAAAGCTCTGCTGCAGGTGCAGGGGATGGTGGAGACCCACCTGGAGCCTCCAGCCATGGGGCTGGGAGCCCTTCTTGCCATCATGGGGTTTTTTTTTTGCACTGCTTGGGTCCATCTCCAGGTGAACTTCTCAGATCTGCTGCCAACCCTCCTCCTGGGATGGCATTGCTGGCTCTGGGCATTGGCAGTGGCTCCTTCTCTTACCCAAGGGAAAGGACCAGCCCAGCCTGGAGAGAGCTTCCTGGCAAAGACAATTTGTGGGTTTATAACCCTTATGGCACGGGTCACACCTCAGGCACCCATGGATCCAAGCTCCCTGTGCCCTGGGCACCCTCAAGCTGCCTTGTGGCTCTTGCCCCCATGGTGGGCTATTGGTAAGCAGGGGCTACATTTCTTGGTGGTTTCCCTGTGGTGCATCAGGCAGGGGCACCGACTGTGCCCAGGCTTGATTGGGAATTAATCAGCTGTCAGCAGTGAAGGGCAAAACCTCCATGGAGTGACAGGCAGGGACAAGATGTTCCCCTTCCCCTCCTTCCCCTCTGATTGATCTGCGGAACAGTAGCAGCGAGTTGAGTGTCTCCATTTCCTAGTGCTCGAGGGCTGTGATGAAAGCCTCTCCTGGAGGGATGAGGGTGCTCCAGGCACCACAGCAGCAGTGGTGCCAACTGGCTCAGGACGTGGTGATGAGGGCTGGAGAGCCAGGGAGCTGCTGGAGCTCACTGTGCCTTCATCTCCCTGCCTGGGCTCTCCTCACCCTGTGCCCCAGAAGAACCCTCTTGGCCCAAGGAGGTCCATGCCCTCAAGGGACAAGGTGCCTCAGCCCCGTTGCCAGGAGATGTACAAGATACATCTTCAAGTGGCACTTTTCTTCCTTTGAATTATTGCTGAGAGGAGGGAGGGTGTTTTAAGGAGGGGGGGGAAGAAGCAGCAAAGTTTGACTCGTGGTCTCTGTTGCAGAGGATGGTGAGAGGGAGTCAGGGCTGGGAAGGTTGTCCGGGTCCTGTCTGATCTCCTTTGCCTCTTTGAGGGACAAAATATCCCATAGAGCTTCCATCACAAGCTGTGATGACTGATGGTGCTACCTGGGCACTGCCTGTGCCAGCATTCAGCCCAGGGTTTGGGGTAAGGCTGAGCTATGCTGGGGTGCCCAGTGCTCCTGACTGGTGTTTGTTGGATAAATAATGTAAATTATGGCTCAACCTGGCCTTTTGGAGTAGTCTGGGAGGAGTAAAAGGAGGACAGGGACTTTGTCTGGGGTCAGTTATAACTAGGATCTCTATTAGTCCATGTGCTCAGTGGGTGGCTGGCTCTGTCCTGGGGCAGCATCATCACTTTTAATTATTTAACACCAACAAATGGAGGAGGATTAAACTAAAGTGAAACTGAGCAATGCATAAACCTACAGTTCCCTCAAGCAGCAGGAGAGCCTCTTGATGTCTCAGAAAGGGGGCATCTGGCTGCCCCAGGTCCCAGCCTTGGTCCCCTCTAATAAAGCCCTTTCTGCCCCCACCATTCTGTGCCAGACAGTGGGAGCTGGTGGGTGCTTCCCAGGCAAGTTCATTTGGTCCTGCTATCACTGGATGCTTCTCTGCATCCTCCTCTATCCCCTCATAGATAGAGGGACTCCTGTAGAGTGGCTGAGGTAATTTCTAATCTTAAACCAGTGGAGACAGCCTGAGAAGGGGCTAAAGAAATGGGTAGAAGAGCAACTAAGGGGAAGGACGGGTGGGTGGTTGGGGTTTGGTGGTGGGAACAATGGCCAGTGATGCACAGGGATGGATGGATGGATGGATGGATGGATGGATGGATGGGGAGGAGATGGTGATGGAGATGGTAAGTCCATGATCCTTGCTCTGGGTGCATGTAGGGCCCAGGGATTTTAATGCTGGGGAGCTGGTGCAGGAGCTGGCAGGTCTCTCTTGCTGGCAGGTCCCTGCTGCCCCACAGAGCCAGGCTGAGAGCTGGCAGCCCGGGTGCCAACTGGCTTTTTCATCTGCTGACAGTGATCCCAGGAGCGTGTGGCACCTTCTCCTGGGCTCTGGGCACACGCCGAGCTCATTTACATTCTCCAGCTAATTAAAAGAACCGGAGCTGCTTTGTAGTGTGCAAAGCCCTGGAACAGCTCCAGGGCCCCCGGTCGGGATCCATGGGCTGGGGCTGGGACACGCTGCCAGTGCTGGGTGGTGGTGGCTGGGGACAAAAGGACTCTCAGAGCAGAGTGTGGTCAGTGCCTGCAGCAAAGGGTGCCAGACACTGGCCCAGGCTGCCCAGGGAGGTTGTGGAGTCTCCTGCTCTGGAGATGTTTAAACCCCCCTGGACGTGTTCCTGTGTGACCTGCTCTGGGTGACCCTGCTCTGGCAGGGGGGTTGGACTGGATGATCTTTGGAGGTCCCTTCCAAGCCCTAACCCCCTGTGATTCTGTAACACAGGTCCTGCAAACAGCCCCCCTGCTCTGCCTCCCAGCAAGAGCCATTCATCTGGCGGTGGCAGGGATGCTCTCCCTACCTGTCTCCTCTCTCCCTGCATCTGTGTGCCTTGAATATTGATGGAGACCATCTCTCCTTGCTGCAGGATGCCCAGAGCCAGCAGAAACCAGGAGGACTTGCAAACACGTGGGTGTCTCCTGCCCTGAGCTGGGAAGATTTGTCCTCTGGTGTCCAGTGGAGAGGGTGAGATGTCTTTTTCCTGCTGTCATAGCTGATGGGCTATATCATGGCACCCATCAGACCTGGGGCTCTGCTGGGGATGTTGCCTTCACCAGTGCTGGTGTTGGATGCAGAGCTCAGGGAACGAGCAGGAGCTGAGTGCCTGGGGGCTGCTCCGGGCTTGGCTCCTGGTGTCACTGGGAGCATCAATTTATGGTCTGTCTGCATCATGGACTGCAACCTCAGGGTGAGATAGGAGCTGTTGGCAGCAGTGTGGCCATGTTGGTGTGGTGCTGTGGTCAGGTTAAGGAGCCCAGTGTCTCTAATGAGCCTGCTGCACCCTGCCAGTGGTGGCGGTGGTCGTGGTGGTTTCTGTGGAGTCACCATCCCTGGAGGTGTTTAAACACTTGAGGTTATGGTCTAGTGGTCAGGGAGATGTTGGGATGAAGGTTGGACTTGATGATCCTAGAGATCCTTTCCAACCATAGTGATTCTATGATTCTCTTTCTGGCTCTAGCCCTGGTGACCACACTTTGCAGCACAGGGTGGGTCCTGCTGGTTGGAAAGGGCTTTGCCCATCCTCAGTGCCAACAAGGGTTAGATGTCAAAAAATCTGGGCTTTATCTCTTTGTGCCTCAGCTTTCCTGCCTGTCCCTGAGCTTCTCACCATCATCTCATCTGCTCCAAATGAGGAGATTGAGGCATCAGATTCTATCCATTATTTTTATTGGAAAAAAAACCCCCAACATCACAACTCCCCACAAAACCAACAAAAAACCAACAAAGGGATAATCACTCTGTATCGGCCAGTGGCATTTTTCCAGGCAGCAGTTTGATCTCAGATGAAGGTTTGTAGTGACAGGACGAGGGGTAATGGTTTTAAGCTGGAAAAGAGTAGATTTAGGTTGAATATTAGGAAAAAATTCTTTAATATGAGGGCGGTTGATCACTGGAATGGGCTGCCCAGAGAGGTGGTGGAGGCCCCATCCCTGGAGACATTCAAGGTCAGGCTTGATGGGGCTCTGAGCAACCTGCCCTAGGTAGAGATGTCCCTGCTGGTGTAGGGGGGTTGGACCAGATGATCTTTGGAGGTCCCTTATATGGGCCATTCTATGATTCCCCAACTTTGCTGTGCTCCAGAAACCTGGGGGTGGCCAGTGCTACTGAGAGAACAATGTGTTTTCTGGGACTAACTATGGTAGTGTGGGCTTCATTTCTTTTTCTGTCTTTGAGGTTTGTATCTGTTTGGCTCAAGCACAAAGGAGTAGGCAGCATTTGATGGTCAATGACATGGCTGGGGGACTTGAAGTGAGTTGGGATTTTCCAAGACACAGGGATGGGAGGGTGGTGGGTGGGAAGAGCTGTCCTGTACCAGCAATGAGTCATTCTGGAGCACTGGGAGACATCTCTTAAAGAAGATGAGGTTGAAACTTAGAGAGAGTGAGATTGAAACTATAAAGCCATGGATGTGTCCTGATCCTTTGCTAAAATCCGGGTGGATCAGATGTAGAAACATAGAATCATAGGATTGTCAGGGGTGGAAGGGACCTTAAAGATCATCCCGTTCCAACCCCCCTGCCCTGGGCAGGGACACCTCCCACTCCATCAGGTGCTCACAGCCCCACCCAGCCTGGCCTTCCAAATGTCCAGGGATGGGGCTTCCAGCACCTCTCTGGCCAACCTGGGCCAGTGTCTCCCCCCACTCCTGGGCAACAACTTCTTCCTAACGTCTCATCTTAATCTCCCCACCTCTAGTTTTGACCCATTCCCCCCACTCCTACCACTACCCAACAGCCTCAAAAGTCCCTCCCCAGCTTTCTTGTAGCCCCTTCAGATGCTGGAAGGCCACCAGAAGGTCCCCTTGGAGCCTTCTCTTCTCCAGCCTGAACAACCCCAGGTCTCTCAGTCTGTCCTCTATGTAGGTGTTGGCTGCTGGAGCTGCAGGCAGAGCATCCCTTGTGGGGTGCTTGCTCTTGGTGTGGAAGCATCCAAGGAACTCTTCATCTAAGGGGAACAGGTCACTAATTGCTAGTAACGTTCATGCAGCCCCACCAAGGTGGTGGAGGGGGTGGGAGTGATGCACCAAAGGAGGGGTTGAAAGAGGAGAGGGTCTGAAGGTCTCAGCTGTACAGGAGGCTCTTTCCAACTTGCTCGGGTGATTATCTGAGGCACTGCAGAGGTAAAACTCTCTGGGTTGCAACTGTGTCCTCAGTGTGAAATCCTCCTCTCTGTGCTGGGAGAACTTCTAATGAGAGGCTTTTAGCAGCAAGGAAAGATCACAATTTTTGCAGAAATCAGGTTTGTGTTTATGTCACTTGTTGGGAAATTATTTTATCAACTCTGTAAACTGGGACAGTGACAGGAGTTAACCTAAATCCAAATGTAGGGATGTGATGTTGGGGAAAATAGATGCTGAATCAGAGAAATGACCAAAGAAGTTGGTGTTCTACCCAAGGTAGAGCTGGAAAATTGGGATATGACATTTACATTTTGCCACTGCCCTAAAACATTTCAAAACAGAGAGGTGGGTCCCCAGATTTGTAGTGTTTTTTCTGGCCTTGACAGTCTGGTCTGCCCAACATGGGCTGATTTTCATGAGGAGATGAAGGGGAGAGCTGCAAGCAATTCTCTTCCTCCAAGTTGTGTGTTGCAAATTACTGACAATCAGCAGAGAAAGTTTTGCAGCAGAATTGATGATGATGTGAGGCTCAGAACTGGAACCCTACTGGTGATTTGGAGAGAGCTGGAAATTGCTTATGATCTCTTGGTGTCAGGTGTCTCATTTATAATAAATAAATACAGAAAATACACCCCAGACAGTTGCTGTCAGATGCTGGGAGTCATCAGCCAGAGAGCTCCCTTGGAATTTGGTATTTTAGGTCAGCTGGATTTAACTTATTGGAAACTGCAGGCAGATAAATATCAAGGACTTTCTGAGTCAGAGCTGCGGTATCCTGAAGATGTTCAGTTGTTCATGTGGGGTTTGAGTCAGTCTGTAAATGAATAAATGAAGTGCAGAACTGAGCGAGAGCCACTTCCCAAATTTCCCATGAAATTAAAGAGTAAACGTTCCCTTGTTTTCCTTCGCTCCCCGCCAATATCAAAGGCAGGGAGCTGCTCTGCTGAGCAGGGCGGTGGGGTCAGAGAGCCCAGGAGCCTCCCTGGAAAGGGCAGGGCTCGTTTGTAGCAGTTGAAATGGAAATGTGGAAATCCCACTTTGCTCCCCTTGGTCGTGCAGGGCTGGAGATGAAACCTGCTGGCAGAAATGCGCCGGCGAGCTCGGTCAGAGCACCGCAGTGATTTCAACCCCCAGTAACTTGTAAACACGAGTATTCATGGTGGAAAACCTGGTTTGCAGAGCTGTGTTCATCTAGTGGAAAAGAGAAGGGGCTTGTCCAGCCCCTCTGCTCCACCACGGCTCAAAACCTGGAGACCAAAGCCTTGTGATGAAAGGGCTTGTGGACGGCCCGTCGCCTCCAAACCAAAGCTCCTGCTGCCACTAATGCCACTGACGTCAGCGCCTGCGGCCCCAGCAGAGAATTTGCTCCCCAGAATTATTCTGAGCGATTGTTTAGTGAATAATTCTGGATAATGAAAATGCAGAGGGAAGGGATTGGAGAGTTGCTCGCTGTCAATTCACAAAAGCGGAGTAATAGAGGAATTTATCATGTCAATGGTTTGCCTATGAATTATTCACTCACTTCACGAACCAAAATAAAAATCCCTCCCCCCCACCCCCCAAAAAAAAAACAACCCACAAACGTCCACCCCATCTAAGATGAGGTTTGTGGGCTTTGTTGTAATGTGGTTTTGATGTGCTGCTTGCTGGTAATGACCCCACCAGCTCCTGCATGTTGAATTACCCATCACACACACGATGCTCAAGTCCTGCTGCTTGAGGGGAGGTTGTCCCCGAAGCTGGGGGGGGGCAAACCAGCAGTGCTGAACCCAGGAATGGTGCCAGCAAGGCTATAAACAAGTGGAAAGGCTGTTAATAGCAGATAACCTGATGCTGCTCCACCACTAATGGGAGGAGACTGCATCAGCAAGGGACGTTAGAGAGGTGTTTTACTGTCTCCATCCTCCTCAGCATCCATTTGGCAGCAGGAAGGGAAATGCCATTGAAAAGGGCTTGGTGGTGGGAGGTGGAAGAAATGTGGAGGATGGGAGGTGAAGGAGGGGTGGGATGGGGAAGGATGAAAGGTTGTTTTCAGCTGTGGGGTGTGTGTGCTCAGAAAACCTTCACCAGAGGCTGGGCAGAGCTGAGCTGAGCCCATGGGCTGGTCCCTTAGAGAGGGGGAAAGGGCAGCACCAGCCCTGATGCACATCCCTGCTGAGCCTGCAGTTAACCTGGTCTGGCTTGGAGATGGGTGAACTGAGAGCCTGGAGCACTTTGCTCCCAAACTGGGGCTGGGAAGGCAACCTAGGGAGTGGAAAAATGGTCAGGAGGAGCCTGTGTTTATTTTTCTTCCACTGCTATTTAAACCTTGCATTGATTTAGCTAAAGATGCTCTTTAATACCCCATTTAAGTTACTATGGTAAGAAATGTCCACACAAGGGCTTTCAGGCCATTCACTGAATTAGTTTTGAAGCCTCCACTAGAAAGTGATATAATTCACTGGGAGAGGCAGGATCTTGCTCTCATTTTCATCACATAATACGGCTAAAATAGAGGCAATTTTTAAAGAAGCTAAGCTTATAATGCTAAGCTGAGTTTTCATTAAAGACAGGCACGTGTTTTAGACTAAGAAATGAGACTAGGGAAAAAAAAAACCCAACAAAAGCAGGTTATCATCTATCACCTGCTTTACATCTGTGCTCTCAAGACCTACTCAGGGCTGGGCTCTGTCCAAGCACAGAGTGAGATGTTGCTCCTGCCTCCCAGCCCATACAGAGGGAAATGGAACGAGCACAAAGGGACAGGACCAAGAAATGACTCTGACAATGTTTTTACAGCACTTTGCATTTATTTTTTCCCCCCTCCTGCCCAGGCTGTGGAGGAGATGCTTCCCTGCATGAAGAGCAGAGGTGGCTCCGTGGTTGGGATTCCTCCTGCTGAGTAAGTAAAGAGCAACACAATTGCACCCATCATTAATCCAGGGAGCAGGGGAGTGCAGCCTGGTGGGTTTGGAAATACAAGAGGCTCTCCTGCGAGGTAACAAATTGCAGGAGGGGGGTTGTGCTGCTCCTCAGCCTCTCGGGCTGTTGCTGGGGGGATGAGGCAGGTCATGGTGGGGGAAGATGTTCCCAGGGAGGTGTTGCTTGTAAGAGGCTATTGATCTTAGGAGCTGCTGCAGCAAACGTGTGTCTGGGGGATCGTGTTTGTTTCTGATCTCACTTTTGATGTTGTCCACGGCTCAGGGGAAGGATCTTGTGTGGGGGGAAAATAAGGTTTCCTTGGGGGTTCTCGTCCTTGGGGAGGCAATCGAGGAGGCTCAGTTTGGTGGTCCCCAAGCTGGCAAATTTTATCCTTTCTAGTTAAGATCAAAGGTGAAAGGATTCACTGAGATGAGTGTGTGTGACAGGGCCAGGATGGGAGGATGGTGACAGGCAGGCCCATGGACCAGTTTTAGTCACAACCTGGGGTTAAATGGGCTGAAATCAGGTTTGCTCTGCCCAGGCAAGAGGAAAGGCTGTTTGTTGATGCTACTGTTGGCTCTGTCCTATTTAGCAGAACACCTAGAATTACCCATCTGGAAATAAAAACACACAGTGCCTGTTTCCCAAGAGCCTTTTGCTGTGTTACTTTGGTCAATGGGTTGGCCTTAGGGTTGGGTAGGACCTGCTGGGATCAAGCCTGGGAGATCTGTCCCGTTACCCAGGCCTGTTGTTCAGGGCAGGAACAGCAGAAGGATGTGTCCCCACCTGCAACGTAAGTAGGTGGACCCAGAAAGTGAAGGTTGCCCTCAGTGAGGGCTGCACAGGGACAAAACACAGCAAGGGAGCCAACACTGCCTTGTACGACCCTTCCATGGTGTGTCTTCTCTCCATGGGTGAGGAAAGGCCACTGCTCTTCAATTATACCTGGCTTCTGAAGGCAGCACACTGGCCTCTCATTCCTCTTGAGTCACCTTTGACACCACCACAGAAAATGAGGAGTAACAGGTTCAGCTCAGCCTGGTTGACACAGATTTGGTGCACTGCTCTTTGTGGGACCTTTGACCTGGCCAAGAGCAGCAGGTGCCCAACAGGTTCTCTTCTGGGTGCTGCCCCACTGTGTCTTCACAGCAGATGGTCAGGGATCAAGGGGGGGCATGTCCTTTGCCAGGGGAATGTCTCTGGGTTTGCTTAAGGTAAACAAAGAGGGTCGTTGTTGTGCATCAAAATTTCCCCATCCCTGGGAATTCTGTCCCTGGGACAGGATTTCAGCCATATCTTCATACAAGGCTTGCCAGTCCTTGGTGAAGATGCTGTAGGACAGCCAGAGAAACCTTTTGTTAACTAAGAGGGTAAGAAGGAGGTTGTGGAAGAAAAACAACCTTCTTTTTTTTTTCTTCCCCAAAATTTAGCTGTCTAGTTTGAAGGATGGGCTGAGAGGAGAATGGATGAGATGGCAGCAGAAAGATTTGGGGTGGGGTTGCATTCAAACCTCCACGTTAGAAAGGCCTTTGAGGGGTGTCCTTGCTGTGTATTGTAGACCTGCATCTCCACAGTAGACCTGCATCTCCACACCTCTGTGTGATGGGGCATTTGGGTTTTGTATGGGAGGAAAAAGAGAGTTAGATCTCCACCAGTGAAAGGTGCATGGAGGTGGTGGGCTTGGACCTCCCTGGGCTGGAAGGACCTGAGCAGGAGAGTCTGGACTTTGTGCAGGTGGATGTGTTAGAAGAAAGTGGATTCTGTGGTGTCAAGATAAAAATAATCAAGTGTCTGGGGTGCTTGTATGTATGTATGGGGTGCCTGGAGAGACTTACAAGGTGGGAAATAACACCATGTACTGTTAATTTGGGAATAAGTTGGACATTTGGGGTGAATATGCATCTCAGATTAGTGTGTTTGGGCCAGGCTGGGGAGGGGGGTTGTGCCTGGACACGGGGTTAAATGGTGAGAAGTGCTGAGGGGACCTTCTGGTGGCCTTCCAGGATCTGAAGGGGGCTACAAGAAAGCTGGGGAGGGACTTTTGAGGCTGTCGGGTAGTGGTAGGAGTGGGGGGAATGGGTCAAAAGTAGAGGTGGGGAGATTGAGATGAGACGTTAGGAAGAAGTTGTTGGCCAGGAGGGTGGGGAGACACTGGCCCAGGTTGGCCAGAGAGGTGCTGGAAGCCCCATCCCTGGACATTTGGAAGGCCAGGCTGGCTGGGGCTGTGAGCAACTGATGGAGTGGGAGGTGTCCCTGCCCATGGCAGGGGGGTTGGAACTGGATGATCTTTGAGGTCCCTTCCAACCCTGACAATTCTATGACTCTAAGTGCAGGATAAGGGACAACAGTCTGAAGGCTGAGCTGATTCTCCCTCCATACACTCTTTTATTGGCCCCATTAAAGCCAGCTGGCTGCACAGGGATTGACTTCAGGGGAGCACCAAGTTAATTCATTTCCAAAATGAAAAGACTCCGTAGACATAAACCAGCCTCTGTCTCTCTCCCTTCCACCCAGTCTGGGCAGGTGAGCCTGAGTATTTCATGCCATTTCTGTGGAGCTCTTGCTGGGCTTACGGGGAGGAACCAGGACTCTACTTGGCCTGCATGGAAATTCAAGGATAAAACGACAGATGTCTTTCATTAAACACCTCCAGAACGAGCTGTTCAGGAGGCAATATGTATTCAGACGCTATCAATATTTCATAAAGCCGTAATAGATGTTATCATAGATCCTCCATCCAATATTTATTGCACCATAATTACTGATACATCACACCAGGGCTCTCCATCCACCCTCCCCTGCCTGGTCCCCCCCCCACTTTCTAAGATGTGCACCCAGGTAGGCAGGATTTAAATGAAGTGCAAACCTAGTGCCACGATAAATTTGAAGGAGTTTGCAGTTGTTTGTTACTTCAGGCACTTTGAGGCCCAACCATAATGAAACAAATCTGTTTGCAGAAGGCGTTTTTATGGAAGGGTTTCAGAGCGAGTTGGCTCGGTGTAAATCTCTGGGTTGAGGCCATTAGAAGGCATTTAAACTGCAGCAAGGCAGCGGGTTGTGGATCCAAGTCTGGGGGTGTTGGAAAGCAGAGACCTAAAATTAGCAACGTGGAAAATATGAATCCTTTCAGGAGTCTGCTGCTACGTCAACACAGGTGGGAGAGACCTGGGTATGGTTGGAGATGGATCCTTGAGCCCACCAGCATCTTATGAGGCTTTCTGAGCAACCACGGGAGCTGTGCAGGGAAAGGATTGGACTTGAAAGGGTTGGACCTGAAAGATTTATGGTTGGGATTTTCAAAGGAGCCGAGTGGAGGAGATTTTATAGCCTGTGTTGCTCAGGAGGTCATCTCTCTGGTTGTGATAATCCTTTCTGCCCTCCAAGCCCATCAGTCTAAGGGAGACCAGCTGTCTCCTCACCCTCTGCACTTATTCTGAAGTTGGTCAAACTTCTCACAAGCATTTGGCTTTGTATCCTCCCAGATAAAGTGGGGCCATCCAAAATCAACACGGTGCACGTTAAATAAAAGGGGTTTGTAATTGCTTTCTAAATGGAGTCCTAAAAGGAGATTCCACAGCAAAGAGCTTTGTTTCTCCTGGAGACCCTCAATGGCTGGTCTTGACCCTACCCCATTTAATGTCCCCAGCAATGAGCTGAGGGAAAAAAAAAGAGAAGAATCTGTTAAATCCTCATTGATAAATGCTGAAAGTGACACAAAGACTGGGGAAGAAAAGCAGCCCTTGCAGAGCCCCAGTTAATGATTTAGAGCCTTGGGTTTGCTCGGCAGCCCCGGGTCAAGTAAACATGGTATTTTGTGATGGTGAAATGTCAGAGCATCCATCTCACTTCACTGAGGCCAGCTAAATGTTAGGCATGTGGGGTTCATTTCTAGTCCTAGGAAGGGGAGAGGCACCTCCAGAGCATGAGTCACTCATTGTACCTGAGATATCCCATAGAGTGGGATGGATTGTCTCTGGAAATTGCCTATTTCTCTCTACTGACAGTGGAGACAACTTAGAGGAGCAGCTTACTTAACACATGTTCCTCCTAGATGGGTAAAGCTGGGGAAGGGAGCCCAGCTGTGGGGCCAGGGGATGCAGAGAATAATTGTAGGGTCAGGTAAGTGATGGCTCAGGAAAGCCCTGGGGAGAGAGTGGGTCATTGATGAGCTATTTGTGATCCTCTGGCATAGGAATGTTCTGCTACCCCTGTGCTTAGCACAGGATCCACAGCTCCAAAAGGGTGTGGAAATATTGGAGGAGAGTCAAAGAAGAGCCAAAAAAAGCCTTCTCTAGAATAGGAAGTCACACCTTTCAGGGAGCAAATCGAGGAGTGTGATCTGCTTAACTTAGCAAGGAGAGGGAATAGTTGGTTCTACCATGACACCTGGAGAGCTTCACAACATGGCAGGGAGAAGATGCACGAGCACAAGTGCCCGGGTGGCTTTGCCAGGACAGCCCAGCCCAGGGGCAGGGTGGTG
>VYZX01006329.1:3796-17587 GCA_013401335.1 Brachypteracias leptosomus
ATAAATACGGCTGAAGGTAAGTTTCTAGGTGCTAACAAAGCGTACCAGCACTTTCATTCTGTGTGTGCATGTTTTATGCCCTCCTGCAGCTTTGTACCAAATACAAACAGATAAGAGCAGCAGGGGAAATCAAGCAGAAATTAGAAAAGAGTGTGAGATGAAAACATTCCTGGANTTTGGATGGACTTGGTTACTTGCTTCAGGGAATGCATCAAATCAGATTCTGTAAAGCACATTATAAATTGCAGGCCTGATGTAAGAGTAAAATATTATTAAATTAATATTTGAAACCAATAAGGAGGAACAAATCAGAGTGGGTAAAACTTGCACACTTAAGACAATTTTTCCTGTCACGAAAATGCAATTAGCAAAAATAAATCAAAAAAGTGAGTCATTGTTCCTCCTTAACACTTTTTTTGGTTCATATTTATTTGTTCATTGTCTTGAAATTAGCTAAGTGTTTGGTATCTGCTACATTTGTACTGAATATTTGTTTTGATCAGTTTACTCTTTTACAATAAGAAAATGAAAAGACAAAAAATGTGAGTATCCTTATCATTTTTCTATAGATCATGAATCCACAGTAATTATAGATTTAATTTAAGAGATTAAAAACTGGACTGATAAATGAAGGGGAAGAGCTTTCTGAAAACAAGTAATTCTTATAATAACTAACTGATAGAAAATCCATATTTAATTTGCTTATTTTGTGCTGCTGGCTACATTAAAGAATTCAGTAAATTTTAATATTCTTCTCACACAGACAGAGCTCTGTCTTTCTGTTTCTTTTGCTTCATCTATAAAATTGTGATGTTTAAATGATTTTATGCTTTTTGGAACATCTGCAGAAATATTAAGCACACGGTTGTGCTTTCACATATCAGACCCTAGAGACTTCTTCAGTTATATACAATCAATGATACATCCCAAATCAGCAGGGACTTCAAAACATGGCTTTGATCTTGCTTTGGCTGTAGGTTTTTTGTTGTTTTGGTGCTTGCTTTTTTTTTTTTTCCAAAATGCTGTTTGTTTCACAAAGGATTTTGAAATCATACATCCAGTCATGCACATGCTGATTTGGTGTTAGAGTAACACACAATATAGAAAGCCCAAAAGAATATGTATTTATCTTGCTGCTTGCATTAGGGTAGCACCTAGTCTCCAAGTAAGGCTCCACACCCTCTGTACAAAGCACTACTCATATATAACGAAATAAAAAACATTCAAGCTACTTAAAGTAGCAAATAGCAGGAGGGAAAATTGAAGTAGAGAGAAATTGTAGTAGTAGGTTAGAGTTACACAGTAGTAGTATGTAATGGAGGGAAAAGCCACCAAATCTAAGGGATCAAACATCCTTGTCTTGAGCAGTGTGGTGTTTGGCTCCTGCCAGTTCCCTGTATGAGCACTGAGCTATGCCTGTTTGCAGTCAGCTGGCTAATCAAGCCATTTCTTTTTCAGTACAATACTTCCAGCTTTCCCCTCATGCTTCAAAAAATTCTGATAAATAACTGCATGTTTATTTCAGACAGCCAAAGGGCATTCATACTGAAAGGACCTACAAAAGGATATTCAACTAGATTGAGCATTCTTCTTCACAGCATTTGACACAGAAAGCTAGAAAATGTGCCAGTGTGTATGATGCTTTAAAATTGGATTAATCATACAGAAGAGAATTTGAAATCTTAAGCACCTGAAGGCCTGGAATATGCACACACACCTTTTTAAAAGGATTTGAAGTTCAGGCAAAACCAAATTTACTCAGCTTATTTAAGTTTTCTTTTATAGCTTCTACAAATTTGCTTTACAACAATTTAGAAAAAAAATCTATCTGTAGTGCTCTCATCTATTGTTTTATTGCAATATTACTTCCGTGGCTTCTGGGCTACTACTTTTACACTCATTATTCTCCTTGTGGGCTTGGCAAAATCTTTCCATCACAATGTGGAACAGCACCACCCCGTCTTCCTCCCCAGCCCTCCCTCTGATCTACCTTTGTTGTGAGGTTTCCCAAAGACCACCACCTGGCAGAGGCAGGGACTGGCAGACCTTCCTTTCCCCAGTCCTTTACCATCTGACAGCCTAGGACAGGCTGAACACATCAGCTTTACCCATCTGTTGCACCTGACCCAGTAAGGTCTAACCTCTGATTTGTGACTTTAATTATTATTATTATGATTTCAATTATGATTGAAAATAACAAAAATAAGGAACCTTCCCCTTATTTATTTCTGTCACATCGAGTATCACAGTCCAAAGGAGTAACTTTGTCTTCTTAAACTGAGGCAGTGTTTTTGACATGTGCAGAGTGTTCCTTTTCATTACATGCAATTGATTAGTGACTTATTTCATTTTTCTAACAATGATATACTAACAACAAAGCATTTAGCTTTTAATGAGATGTTCATTTATCATATCACATAGCAAAATACAATTTTGCTTACTACTGTTACCCATTTTCCTTGAAACAAGTATTGTATCTGTTTATTTGAGTATGGTTTCCTTGACATTTCTTGTTGATTGAATGTTGGCCGTAACAGTAGAAGCAATACTTTATACTAACCTTAACACTGACTACATTTTTAATGCATTTATTTTGCAAGCATCATGTCTAACTTGTCACAAACTTTGAAGTATATTTAATACGAGGGAACCTACTGGGAGTCAGACTTCAACCTGATGATGCACGCATGAGTGCACTGGCTTATACTTTGTTTTGTGGGAACCCCTTTGGACTTTAAGTCTTTCATTTTGTCTTTTGTAGAGGAATTAAAGCCTGCACACCAGGCAACGTTTCTGCTTACAGCTAGCAAGTTGGAATTGTCATAAAGGAATAATCTCTTATTTGAAAAACTAGCCTGTGTTTTTACCATGACACCTGCCATTTACTTTATATGCAGAGGAGTCTGTCAGTTTGATCTGAGAAAGCTCATTGATCTCTAGAGCGACAATTTAGGACATCTAATATGCTCTTTAACTTTGAAAGAGAGATGATTATTCCAGTATACTTATTTATTCCTATTTTGTCTCACATAAGCACTTGTCTCTCTTCCCTGATCCAGGAGGTGCTTTATTTACATGCTAATAATGAGAATAAAACTGAAAGCTGCATCTCTGTTCCACCTGCTACACCCAACACAGGCAACTCCAGACTAGAAAGGTTGCTCTGCATCCTGCTTTTAAAACTCATTGGTTTTGAAACCACTTCTCTATAAACTATTACTTACAGCACTCAATGGCTCTATTTACCATGACTGCTCCAGCTTTTCAGTTTGTAAACAAAGCTAGATGAGATGGAAATGGTGACAGGCAACCACACTGCACTGTCAGGAGGCAGAAGTGTTGAAAGGCTAAGGGAATGAATACCTAAAAATAGCAGTGCCTCCAAGCCATGATTTGAAATAGCAACACACAGTTTGTTATTAGCAAGCACCCAAAGTTACTTTATACACGACACTTTTGAAACACAAGGTGGTCTGTAATATCTGTCCTGTTCAGAATAAAAATTCTTACCCTTAGTCATGGTTCAAATGCTGTTTATTTACATATAAATATTTATATATATTTGAGATACTCAGTCATGTTGATAAATTCATTTAAAATTTTCATCAAAACACTCTTGATCAAACAAGCTGTAATCCCAGTTTCTAGGCAGCTCAGCAGAAAGATGACTGGTAGCATATAAAATACAATTTAGTCTGAATGTCAACTTCAGAGAGAATCCCTATCATACACCACTAACATTATAGCTTCATGCAACAGTACAGCAGGATTTCCAAATGACAGGTTTTCATTTTCATCTAGTATTTTTCCTATTCTGAACACTCACAGTTAAAGCTGTTCATCAAAACCACTTCAAAAAACTCCGACGAACAATATTTTCAAATTGAAACATTAGAGTTTTCTTGTTTTTAAACCATGCAAATAAACCATTAGGGAAGTTACTAATTAGATTGCACCAACAATGACATCAAACACCTAAGAAGTTCATGCTTTTATACACATAATGAATTTGTTCACCTCATGTAGACTGTGAAGAATATATGGCTTGACTATGAAGAAAATATAAAGACATCTTAATTTTTTCACCTCACTACTCAGATTTTTGCTGTACCTGAAATCCACAAAGGCCCTCCCTAAAAAAAAAAAAATGGTTTTATTTATGAATCCATTACCTAGATGAAAAAATTTGAAGTGTTTCAAAAATCTATTCCAGCCAGCTCAATTTTCATATATCCAACAGGGTGGAAAGGAATAAATGCCACTGAATGAAATTACCCCTGAATTTCTTTAACCCTCCCATACTTAATTTCTATTTCATGGGCCCCAATAATTATATTACTTCAGTGACTACACAGTCAGTCACCCAGAGCTAGGATGCAGGCCACAAATCTAAGTGTGTGCTAGGGATGCCTTGCAGGTAAAGCAGCTATTTACAAAGTGCATCTCAAAAGCAATATAATGAGTCACCTAAATACAGGACTCTACTGATAGAAACCTGGTTCCTGAAAGAGAGAAATAACTTTGTTTTGACCTCAAACTACATTAGCTATAAACAAACTTAACAGCATGGACTTCACAAAAACACTAGAATAAATTGAGCTTTAACATAATGAAATATTTAGGGCTGAGCTGATTACTTATTTTTGCTCAGCGGTGTAACAGGCTGACAGTCCCACTTTCCTACGTGAAATGAAATATGACTCAGAGTAAGTTGATTAGTAATAATTACAAGCCAGATATTCTTCTACCTCCTGAACAGCAGGAGACCTGTAATATCAATTGCAGATTTCCTGAACTGTAATGAATCACACACAATATAAGCAAGTTGTCTTTCTGGCGAGTACAGATTCTACAATTTATCTAAAAATTCATCTAAACACATTGATTTCCAAAATTTAATTGGAGTTTAAACTTACAGGATACCTGCTGAATTACGGAGTCCAGTAGGCCAAGCCAGAGATATCACAATAGAATTTCTTTCCTGAAATCTCAATTTAGCCTTTTTTTTTTTTTTTTTAATCCAATCACCATTTTAATTGATGAGCTTGTTCTTGAAACTCACTTTTATTTCAAACATGAATAATTCACTCATGAGTTGATTTGTGGAAAAGACAGAGAAATTTATTTCTGTGTTCGTTAAAGAGATAAGAAATCCAAAATGAGGGTGTTTAAGCACTGAGAGAGGTTGCCCAAAACTTGTACAGTTCTATTTGGTGATAATCACAGCCTCACTGGACAAGACCTTGAGCAACCTGACCTAACTAGAAATTAGCCCTGTTTTGAGCAAGAAAGTTGGATAATGAGGACTTCGTTTATAGAATTACCTTCAATGAATAATTACCATAGCTGTCCTACACATTTTAAATAAAAACTTAAATTCTTAGATCTTAGATCTAGACAAGAAAGAAAATTTGAGACTTGTGAGAAAAAGATTTCAGGCTTCACTTTTAAGTAAATTATTTCACATGTCTAACATTTTATTCTCTCACTGCAGCACAGTAAGGCTGTAGCATAAACCAAAATACATCAAGAGTACATCTTTCCTCTGTGAAAACTTTGGATTCTTACTTTTACCACAAGAAAGAAAAGCTTTGAAAAAGGACCTGAGAGCAGCCAATGACAAGTTATTAGCCATGC
Organism: Brachypteracias leptosomus; assembly: GCA_013401335.1. Lineage (NCBI taxonomy): Eukaryota > Metazoa > Chordata > Aves > Coraciiformes > Brachypteraciidae > Brachypteracias > Brachypteracias leptosomus. Next base: position 9,434 of record VYZX01006329.1, read on the forward strand.
CTACAAAATATTTCAAATAGTTCCATGTTTCTGTGGGAGGGGAGAAACAAATCTAACATTTTGTAAACTATGCCAGTCAGTGCAACCAAAATATTAGTGTTTCAATGTTAAATATCAGTTTTTATAATATCCTAAAGATGCAAAAATATTAACTGTTGTGGATGATTCATATTTTACCCTATTATTTCTGTTAAAATGGAGTCAGCTAAGTACTCAGAGCTATGCTTCGACAATAAACAGATCGCTATACACAGTTACACAAAAGCACAGGATTATTATTCCCTATAGCACTTCATCCTTAGTTTGGGACACTGCTTTGTCAAAAAGTACTCATGCATGCATTAAGAAAATAGAGTAAGACTTCACCATGTATTTCTGTGATTAGTGGGAACCATTTTACAGCTAACATATGTAAATATTAACAGTAGCCATGTGAGGTGAATTGAAGAGATTGTAGTTAAAATACCTCCATGACAGATATTCTCAACTCCATGAAAACCAAACCTTTCAGTGTAAGTATCTAGAAAGGATTGGCACTAATTTGAAAGCATATTTTTCTTCATCTCACAGACTTAAGCACTGTGGTACGCAAAATCACATCTAGTTAACAACTCTGTATGTGGGCAATTCAGTGTCTGGTTTAGTGGCATTTGAGAGCTCTACAGGCAGCTTCAACAGAGAATCATCTTACCCTTCCACAGAAATGGTCCGCTGCAAGCTCACTGTGGGTGGACGCGTTGCAGTGCTGTGCTGGGAGTGACTGTGCGACCAAGGAAGAACAAAGAAAAGCATTTGTTAAAGACACAGAAGTTTCTTTTGTTCTTACTGTCTCTAGCAGTTCAGCTGATGTTAAAATAGAAATATCAGATTGTTTTATGTTTAAAGCATTTTGACTTCAGTGATGCTTATTTCTTCAAAACAGGGCTCAACCCTACAGTCTCTTGTTTAAAATCAGGTTTCATTCCTCATTAAGAGCAGATATCGAAGAGAATAATTCCCCCTTATCTTTCTTATTTCTTATAAAAAATATACACTCACACAGTTCAGTGACTTCAATAACTCAAAATGCTAATTGTTCTGCTAAACATAATAACCATAAAACACAAAGTTAATTTCAGAGCAGAAGGTAAAACAGTAAATGATGTTATCAACCTAATTCTCAGTGTTTCTTAGGCAGAATGCTCAGTAAAAGAGGACATGCACTGCTCATAAATGCACCATAATGTAACTTCAAGTTTTAAAAATTTTAACCAGTATTCAATGTTTCTATCAGATTTTAAGTAGCTTGAGTTTTTCTACATGATATTTTATCAAACTAAGACACAACATTTAGATAAAACCATGGTATTTTCTCAGCAAAACACAGACTCTCTGAAAGAAAAATATTTTTGATTGAAAATCCCGAGGTCTAATGTTGTGTTGTCATGAGTAAGGAACCTCAAAAATACTTATTATGTTACATAAACCCAATAAATTGCACAGTATATGTTTACTTCAGTATTGTGCTATTGTATAATAGTATTGTATCATTACTATTCATGTAAACATAAATGAATACCATCACAGCATCAGTCAGAGGCACTTCTCTGTTCATAAACTGCATTCCTTATCCAAGAAAATGTGTTTAAGTAAAAAAGCAGAAGCATCTGGGTGTATCTTCTAATCAGTTTAAATGACTACATAACATAGTGAGGCCCAGTATTAATAATGCAAAGTACACACTAAAAATAAATCCTTAGCTCAGTTTTGTGTCACTGATTCTAACTGCAGATTTTGTCTTTCTTTCAAGCTTTGTATACAACTCCAGCTCTTTGGCCAGAAGTACACCTTATTTTCATTAAAATCTAAGACGTTACTGAGCAACACATCTATTTCACATGAATTTCATCCTGTAGCAGAACCTATGGTGTCTGTCTGACAGAAGACGTGATTTTTTGTGTAGTACATAGAATTATGACACACTATATCACTCTACAGGACAGAAAAAAAACCTGCTACCTGCTGCTGTTTCCTGTTGCAACAATTGTGCTCTTGCTTCTTGTTAGTAAGCTGCTCTACTCGTCCTTACTTTGAGTATTTCAGAAGCTTTGTGAGAAAATATAACCCCCTCACAACAAGAACTACAGAGTTCTACACGAGTCTCTGGCATATGATGTGAACAAAGTAGTTGAGTTGGAAAAACATTGCAGAATAATATTTTATGAATGTTGGTTAAAATTTCACATTAAGTTTGCATCTTGCAAATGATTTAGGATCTACATTTTTAAACTACCCTTTTCTTAGTGTTTATGCATTTTGAAAAATTTAAAATTTGGGTTGTGGCTTGTCTTCTGTTCTTTTCCCTCTACAGAGCTGGAAGGGAACATACATCCTTATGTCCCTGTACTGGCCTCCCACGCAAAATTAATGAGGAAGGAAACAGCCTGTCCCTTGGATTTCCCCCCTGTATACACGAGATAGAAATGGCACAGAAGAGTCATAACTCCTCCATCTTTTCCCTGTGCAGCTTGACTCTCAGAAACTTTATTCCCTGAAGTTGTATCAGGAGATGCAAAAATATGACCGGTACAAGGAGCAAAATCCCAGCAGAGAGGAGGGATGATGATGTATGTCATAGCCCTCTAAGTCACACCATATGTCAAGGTCTGTTTCAAAGGAAAGATGGCAAAGCCAGACTATACTGCCAATGTCAGATCCACAACGGAGACATTAAACAAGCAGCTCATACTCTTGTAACAGATACTACATTTGTGGAGAAAAAAATCCATTAATAAAGCACGGCAAGGTAGCAATTGAAGTTTTCATGCAGGGATTTGATTTATTTCACCAATGTTGCACAACACTCTGCTTCTCAAAGGAATGTTGTCATATGAAAGGGAGCTGAGGAATGACAACTGATAGGGCACTTTACCTTAAAACATTTAAGTCACCTTTCCCTGGTTCAAGATCTCCTCCTTACTAGACCTAAGGCATGCTATTACGACCAGAGCCACAATATCTACATCCAAGCATCACTAGATGAACCAGCTTGAATTCTGAAAGTTTTGTTTCTTTTCACAAAAAAGATTTCAGCATTGCCCAGTTTTTACTACAGTAAACTTATTTATATAACTCTGACCAGCTTCAAAATGAAAATCATGAGAGCATTAAACTTAGGACTAGCTAGCTGCTAAGTACTAAAACTGAGTACCAAAACTAAGTACTACATTTTCCATTTATCTACAGAATTAGTAATGGAAGACGGTCACAAAGCCATATTGAATAGTAAGCACTTGGGATGTGACTATGTTTGGATGTTTCAAACTAAAAAATGGGCTACATTCACCAGAGCAATTTACAGAATGGTGAATTATTGTTCCTGCATTGGAAGACTTGAAAAGAGGAAAGGGACTGGTCTGATCACTGTAATAGACTCTCAGTCCCCACAGTGATGCTGCATTTTACTGACGAATTCAGCTACCTTGGAGGATTGACACTTAACCCAGGCTACTTTGTGCAAAAACCTGAAGGTTATACCCTATCTGTCATATGATGCTGTTTCTAAATATTTTATATAATGGATGAATTAAGGTCAAGGATTTGTCACCATACTGTTCATAATGGCCTTTATAGAAGTAGCAAAAACTCTTGGTCTTTATAAAAGATCTCTGTTTGACATCACATGGTTTTCTTTAACATGGAACAAATTGCCCTTTCTGAACATAGACCTGCCTGGTTCTAAAGCTGGTATTGGCTGCCAGAAGATATTCATCCCTTTCAGAAAATTGTAAGTGTAACATCTCAGCAGAAGAGCAAGGGACCCAGAACTCACTAATCACTCTCCTCAGCTACTTGGCAGTTTGTGCTGTGCCATCACATCTGCTTGGTAGTTACCCTCACACAGTATTGTTATGGCTGGGGCAAGAAGCAGGAGGTAAAAAAAAGGATTATCCAGACAGCCTGGAAAACAAAGAATAATCAGATAGAAGAGCAGATTCTTTTGAAGACAAAACACATTTCAATGATGGAGTGAAAAAAAAGACTAGGATGGTAATATTATTTCAATATTATTTTCTATATAAATCAGATGTTCTATTAAGTATTGTCATCCCATAACAAATAGGAATTAAAGCAGTGATTTCAATTTAGTATTCTCCTGAAATTACCAAACCACTCAAGCACTAGATGTCATCAGAATCCCTCACTGGAATGATGACCTCGTTATGCAAAACTATGCAAGGAACCTTATGGCTCACTCCTTCCAAGCACGGGGCTCAGCTGTTGGCAATATTCCATGCACTAGAAACTCTTTCCAATCCCAGGTATTTGTGACATAGAGTTCAAATGAGTTCTCAGCTGTTTTCATAAAAATAATTCATAACTGGTGATAAGAAAGGTCATTTTTTGTACATGATTATAGAAGTCAAGTTTGATGCTCAGTACAAGGTTATGCCTTCTAAGGTATCGTCATGAATACAATAGCAGCTAAAAATCAAAACCACAGTTTAATCACTACTTGACACAAGTGACTATCCAGCTGGAGAGTGAATGAACAGTTTGATATAATTCCTGAAGTATTAAAAGATAAAGTTTCTGGTGGCTTCTGTCAAAGTGGTGGAACCAGCAGAAAGAAGCTGTTTCCACCACATGCTTAACATACTTATGTAAGTGCCATGTCTTTTGTAGCACATAAGAAAATAAAACTTCTGGATTACTGACAACAACATGTTCTATGATGAATACCTAAACATAGACACTTACATCTTTATTGAGATATGGAGGTAGATAGCATATTTTTACACTCACATATCTAAGTATTCAAAGTTCAACATTTAGGCTTATAAAAATGCTACCCTTTCTCCTAAATGAATGTCTCAATAATTTTAATAATATAAAGTAATAATATTTCAATATACTACTCGGCACTCCAGCCACGCAAGATGGATTTTCCCTGAAGAAATGAATCTCACATGATGTAAAATACCAGTTTTAATTCAATTTAATTTTAGTTTGAGACAAGGGGAACATACTATTCATGTAAGATAATTCATATGAGTGAAGGAGAGAGAAGGTGACTCTAAGTGAATAAGGGGCAAAAGAGGGAGCCAAGGACCCAACCTCTCTTTTATAATGGGTTTATGTTGAGGTTTTTTTGGTTTAAACCTGCTTCTTAGGCAAGACTATTTCATGACTTTGTAAAGTACTAAAAATAGAGCAGTGTGGTGGCAACTTATATTTTAATGTTTATTATGAACACTACAGGCTTGGGGAAGAGTGGCTGGAGAGCTGCCTGGTGGAAAAGGACCTGGGGGTGCTGGTGGACAGCTGGCTGAACATGAGCCAGTGTGTGCCCAGGTGGTCAAGAAGGCCAACGGCATCCTGGCCAGCATGACCAGTGTGACCAGCAGGAATAGGGAGGTGATTGTGTCACTGTATTCAGCACTTGTGAGACCACACCTTAAGCACTGGGTCCAGTTTTGGGCACCACAGAATAAGAAAGACATTGAGGTGCTGGAGTGGGTACAGAGAAGGGCAACAAAGCTGGTGAGAGGTCTGGAGAACATGTCTTATGAGGAGCGTCTGAGGGAACTGGGACTGTTTAGCTTGGAGAAAAGGAGGCTGAGAGGAAACCTCATTGCTTTCTACAACTACCTAAAAGGAGGTTGTAGTGAGGCTGGTGCTGGTCTCTTCTCCCAAGTAACTAATGACAAGACAAGAGGTGATGGCCCCAAGTTGTGCCAGGGGAGGTTTAGATCAGACATTAGGAAGAAGTTCTTTACTGAAAGAGTGGTCAGGCACTGGAACAGGCTGCCCAGGGATGTGGTGGAGTCACCATCCCTGGAGGTGTTCAAAGAATGAGTAGATGTGGCGCTTCAAGACATGGTCTAGGGATCAGGGAGATGTTGGACAAAGGTTGGACTTGATGATCTTAGAGGTCCTTTCCAACCTAAATGATTCTATGAAAATAACATCATCAGTAAGTAGCATAGTAACAATAAGGGAAGTAGACAGTCTTAGTTTTAATTCTATTCTAGTCCTTCAAAGGATGTTTTGAAGGCACTTCTGATGTGTGGGTGATGCTGAAACTGGAGGCATCACCACAAACTTTTTTTTCCCTGTAGAGACCAAATGAACTACTGCCTTCCCTTCATGGATGACACTTTCACCCTTGCACAGTACCCCAGTGAAACCCCTACCTGGGATGAAACAATCATATCAGGGAAACATTTATTGTGTATTAAACTTCTGTAATGCAATCTGGCAATGAAAAATAAGTACAGACCGTCATCAAGCTCATCCCAAAGCCTGCCTATTGCATTGAGAGGGGAAGAAAGAAGACTGTTACAATTCTGGTTTCTTTTACTCATAAAAAAATAATACACACTTTCTTTACACACAGAGTACTAAAAGAGGGACAAGTCATCAGCTTTCCTCTCCAAATCCACCTCCTATTAAAAAAGAAAAGAATCACAGAATCACAGGATGGTAGGGGTTAGAAGGGAACTCTGGAGATCATCTCATCCAACCCTCCTCCAAAGGCAGGGTCACCTAGGACAGGTTAAACAGGAACATGTCCAGGTGGGTTTAGAAAGACTCCAGAGGAGACTCTACAACTCCTCTGGGCAGCCTGTCCCAGGGCAAAATAGAGGGAGAGGAGAACCTCCCTTGACCTGCTGTTTACACGCTTCCTAATAGACTCTGGGATACCATTGGCCTTCTTGGCCACAAGAGCACATTGCTGGTTCATGGTTAACTTATTGTCCACCAGTACCCCAAGGTCCTTCTCTGTGGAGCTGCTTTCCAGCAAGTCAATTCCTAACCTGTACTGATACATGGGGTTATTCCTCCCCAGGTGCAGGACTCTACACTTGCCCTTGCTGAACTTCATTAAGTTCCTCTCCACTCAACTCTCCAGTCTGTCCAGGTTCTGCTGGACAGTTGTCCTCTATTTGCTATAGCCTTGATTTAGGAAACCTTTTGTTTTCATATGTCTTTGTTTTGACAAGTCCAAACGGACAACTTAAAAGTCATTATTTGCTTCCTAAATCAATTGACCTGCATCTTTGCATTGACCTGCATCTTCTCATAAAGAAGCAGTGATGCAGCTAGTGGCACAGTCTGGATAGAGACCTCCCTGAACACTGACTTTGGAGCAGCATTCTTGAGGTCCCAATTCTGAAACTGCCACACATAAGAAAAGCATGCAAACTGCGTTTGTGTATCAATACATTCTGTGCAGAAAAAAACCAAACAAACAAACAGTAACAACCAAAAAAATCCAACCTAACAGAAAGACAAACTAGAGCTCTGAGTTATATTTGTTAGGCACAATACTAAAAGAAAAAGGATTGATAAATACAATATTGAAAAAATTCCACTGGAGAACACTGAAGGAAACACCAACGCTGTCTGGTTTTATGATGTATTCTCAGCATGTTGCTTATGTCAAGGATTGGAGGTAGCATTGTAGTTGTTTATAAAGATTCTAAGCCTTTGTTTTGATGGATGGAAGAGTTTAAGAAGGCAACATGTTTTAATTCCATTAATGTGGAGTTTTAATTTAGCTCAGTGAAGTGAAACCAGCTTTTCCTGATGCTGCCAACAGCTAAACTTCTAACTCAAACGAGTTTTGTTCTCCCGTGGGATTAATTAGAAGACCAGAGACTGCTTTTTGGTATTAACTTTATCTCGGCTACAAACAGTTTGATAATATCTAGTACTGACAGCTACTGACCCATATTAGAAGTGTCAAACTAACCAGACAGTCTCTCATCAGAGGTAAATAGAAAACTTCAGAGAATAGAACATTCAACTCTGCTACTTTTAGATCACCCTTAGGCAACAAAGCCAAACATGAGACGTAACACTGCTTTCATGCACAGGCACATGCAGTGAGGATTTTTGGACTGAGTTAGTATTCGTAACTCATTTTTTAAAATGGCATCTGTACTTATATTCTACAAAGAGTATCGCTGGGCTAAATATCTACCCAGTGGAAAACAAATAAAATGAAGAATTAAGCTGTCATTCTGTCTACAAGAAAAAGGACCACACTGTTCAGGTTCTCTGGAGTAATTTCACTTGCACAAGTAAAGTCAACAAGGTTGCTGACTCCTTCCCTTCCCTTCCCTTCCCTTCCCTTCCCTTCCCTTCCCTTCCCTTCCCTTCCCTTCC
>VYZX01006329.1:17641-35454 GCA_013401335.1 Brachypteracias leptosomus
GTGCCCATTCCTTCCCTTCCCTTCCCTTCCCTTCCCTTCCCTTCCCTTCCCTGCCCTTCCTTCTTTCTCCTCTTCCTTCCTTCCTCTCACCCTTCCCCAAACAGTATCCACAAAGAAGTTGTTAGCCTAATTCTGCAACTTAAAGTATTTGAGTTATTGCAGCCCTAATCTAGCATCATACAGCAGGCAGGAAGAATTCAAGGTGAAACTGTGACTCAGAGGAATGCTTCAGCTCCTGGAATAAAGCTAATTATCCACCTTTGTTAGCAGTGTGCCTAAGTCAGCACCTATCTTCAAAGTGGTGAAACATCCACCGACTTCAAATCTGCTTCCTTACGGCTGAGGTGACTGCAGGAGATAATGATAAGATTTAAAACATAAAAAGTATGCTTATCTGAGAAGGAATTGTTATTTTAGTTTGAAATATAATATTTAAAATAGCAGAAGAAGTTTAGAATCATGTGGGGGGAACTGAAAGTAATTAGGAGTTCTCTTTAAAGGAGTAGAGTAGAGAGGAGTGATGAAGTTTCACATGTAGTCTAATGTTCCCATTTGGGTAAATACAGACGTACACAGTACTGCAGAGAGCACAGCATTGAGCAAACTAGGCATACCAAGTGAAAACTGTAAGAAAAAAATACTGTGACAAACTGATGCAAAAATAAGCAGAACAAATTTTAGAAAACATGAGACCTGTTTTAATAGCTCAGATGTGATACCTTGTTCTTCTGGGAGGTTATTATGTTCTTGATGTCACTATTTGTTACTGATTTGTGTCGTACATTTTTAAAATTTTGCTTAAATTCCTCCCTTTCATCCCACCCTTCTATTTTATTATGTTCCCTGTTCATTTCATCTCCTCATACTTTGGACCGATGTGAGTTTTTAGAAGTGGGATGCCTACATCCACACAGCATTCTAAGACATTCTGTTACTGTTAAAAAAAGTAAATCTCAAGTCTTCGCACTAGCCTCTCAGTTGTAGCATTATTATTGTTGTTGTTAATATTAATCATTACAGTAATATTACTGTAGTGAATATGAGGAATGATAAAGCTCCACCTGGGAGTTGAAATACTCCCTGATGAAGTCAGTTTGACAATTATACCAGCTGAGGACTGTGGTTTACATGTCAAAATATTTGGAACAAGTGAAAAACATATGTAGGTGTCTAGAAAAAAAAGGAGAATGGTAAAAGAAAGAAAAGCTCATCTTCTCAGTTGCTTAAGCAATATCAGATGGAATGGTCCATGAACATAACAGCTCAGTTTGGCTCTAATTACAGTTGTAGAAAAGGATGTAGAGCTACTTTCATGAATTTAAATAAGGAGAGTTTGTAGGAATGACAGAAAACTTCCTGGCACCCTGCATGGCCTCCCAATTACCTACATCTTGTGGTTTCCTAGTACCAGTGCCTAATAAAATGCTGAGTTTTCAGTTCCTCATGGGGAAAGCAGCCTGTCACCCTCCTCCCTTCTCTTTGACATGACGCTTATGCAATTCAACATCACTAAGGTTTTTTTGCCAGGCTGCTACACTCGGATGCCATAGCTCATTTATTGTTTGCTAGCACTCCCAGTTCTCCTCCAGCATTAGTGCTTTCCAAGCATTACTGTTCCAATAAATTGCACAGGGTGTAAGAGAAGTGGAGATGGTTTGATTTCCATGTGACAGATAAACAAGTATTCTTGATGGGTAAAAAGAAATCAGCTTCACCAAAGGAAAACACATGCTATAGGACAGAAAAATGTCTTAATCAACCGCCATTTCCTGTTCCTCTGTGCTGCTGATGGGAAGGGTCAGAAACCAGGAGAAAATTGCGATTGAAGTTGAACCCAGGAAGAAGGGAGGGGTGAGGAGAAGGTGTTTTAAGATTTGGGTTTATTTCTTATTACCCTACTCAATGGGGCAATAAGTAATGGGTTCAAACTGGAAGAGGGCAGATTTAGATTGGAAATTAGGAGGAAATTCTTCACTCTGAGGCTGGTGAGACACTGGCACAGGTTGCTCAGGGGGGTTGTGGATGCTCCATCCCTGGAGGTGGTCAAGGCCAGGCTGGATGGGGCCTTGAGCAACCTGATCTAGTGGGAGGTGTTCCTGCCATGGCAGGGGGATTGGAAAGAGATGATCTTTGAGGTCCCTTCCAACCCAAACCATTCTATGATTCTATGATACTCTGATTTGACTGGCCATAAATTATATTAATTTCCCTCAGTTCAGTCTTTTGCCCATGACAGTAATTGGTGAGTGATAGTTTCCTGTCCTTATCTCAACCCACAAGCCTTTTGTAGTATTTTCTCTCCTCTGTCTAGCTGAGGAGGGGAGCGATAGAGTGGCTTTACTGGGCGCCTGGTGCCCAGCCAGGGTCAACCTACCACAGTCCTTATTTGAAATCCTTGATTTCAAATTCTTATTAAAAATTGAAAGCAATAATATGTGCATCCATATATGTATAGTCTTTCTTTGGGTATTGATGCAAGTCATAACAATAGGAACCATAAATTTTCAAGTAGCAACTTAGATGCCATGACTTTCAGCCACTCCACTGGCCCACTCTCCTTCCCATTGCACACAGCTGGTGTCACTGCATTTACCCCCAGAACCAAGACATGTTGATGGTGGCCCAGAGTCACCACAGCTGAGCACTTGTTGAGTTGGCTGCTCAGGGAGTAAGTAGCACGATTCCCATTAGTAGCTGTTCTGTGGCAACTGCAATGGAGAGCACTCACCACTGCCCCATAACACCCATCTCTACAGCTATGCATTGCTTCTCTAATGAAGCATATTTATTGCATGCAAAGCTTCTCAGGTTTCTGTGCAAGTAACAACACAAATACCTGCACTGAAATCCCTCTCCAGTTTAAGTGAATGTCGAAAGACTTAAGAAAGGACTTGAAAAATGAGTCCACTTATAAGAAACTTTGCATGGTAAATCTTAAATAGAAACTAAGGAAGGTAGGTTGAGAGAGGTGATTCTGCCCCTCTGCTCTGCTCTTGTGAGACCCCACCTGGAGTATTACATCCAGCTCTGGAGCCCCCAGCATGAGAGGGACATGGAACTGTAGAGAGAGGGTCCAGAGGAGGGCAGCAAAGGTGATTAAAGGGCTTGAACATCTCTCCTATGAAGATGCTGAGAGAATTGGGACTGTTCAGCCTGGAGAAGAGAAGGCTCAGGGGAGACCTTATTGCAACCTTCCAGTATCTGGAGGGGGCCTACAAGAAGGCTGATGAGAGACTTTTCACAAGGGCTTGTAGTGACAGGACCAGGGGCAAGGGGTTCAAACTGGAAGAGGGGAGATTTAGATTAGAAATTTGAAGAAAATTCTTTACTCAGAGGGTGGTGAGACATTGGAACAGGCTGCCCAGGGAAATTGTGGATGCTCCATCTCTGGAGGTGTTCAAGACCAGGTTGGATGAGGTTCTGGTCGGCCTGGTCTAGTGGGAGGTGTCCCTGACATGGCAGGGGGGTTGGAACTAGATGATCTTGAAAGGTCCCTTCCAACCTAAATCATTCTATGAGTCTATGAATATCTCAGGAGTTTTAGGAAAACTCATATAGGCACAACAGGAAGAATCATACAAGATTTGTACTCCTAAAATACCAAATTGCACATCATAAATTTACCAGCTGAAAAAAAAAACCAAAGTTTTCCAGTATGGAAGTTGCTCCTACTGTCTAAAGAAAAAACTCCCCTAATTTCTAGTCTGTGAATACAGCATAAATTCTGAAATACTGTAAAATAGTAAATCGTTCATAATGACGCTAATAGTCGGTAAGACCTTGAACTTCAGCAAGTGTTAAGAACAGAATTTTAGATGAACTGGGTTATTACTGTCAATAGGACTGGATGAACGGGATTTCTTTTTGTTGAAATTCCATTTCATAGGGGACACATACTCCATAGGAGGACAAAGAACCCAAATGGTTAAACAGACACTAGAAAAATCTGGAAAGACCTAACATTTTCATGTACTTTTCCACCACAGTCCACAGAAGTTCATTTAAAGTTATGAATAGAACTTATAAGACTGTTGAGAATTCCTTTCAACAATCAGAGACCTGGTTCCAACTCAGGATCCAAAAAAAAAAGGATTTTAACAATGAACTCTATCAGATCAATCTGGTCAGTAACAAAATGGACAGAGATTGTGTCCTATTGGTTACCACTGATATTGCAATACTGTGTTTAGCACCTAGACCAGCTTAGCTTTGCTTTCCCTTCTCGAGGGTTGACTTTCTTTGCGTTGAAGATGACACTTGAAAAATAATTCATAGGACTTTTACACTGCACCTGCTTCTCTTTTAAAGAGTAGGGAAATCGCAGATAAATAGGCCTAATGACAGAGCTCAAATAACTGTAACCCATTAAACCAACTTGAAAGTTTCTATCCAGCTCCATCCAAAGAAAAAGAAGTATATAAAATTATTTTCACAGTAGAGTCATTGCACTGAATTCTACTCATCCATGATAAAGCATATGGATAGTAAGAATTAATTAAACTGATTTAAAACAGCAATGAAAAGCTGTCTGATGCCAAACCATACCATGCCATTAACAAAGATTTCTGTATCCCATGAGATTCCGTATCACTATATTTGCACAATAAAAACATTCCTACAGGAATTTAAGTTTTAATATTGCTAAATATTAAATATTCCAATTTCCTTTCCTCTGTACTTATTAACTCTCATGTGCATTGCAATGACTTACACTAACTGTTAAGGTAAAACAGCCAGTAAAGGAGGGGATTCAGCTTCCACAGATGTTGTTCATTAAAACAAAGAATGATCACAACACAAAGAACATTATTTTACAATTACTATATAAAATCTGTCAGAACAGCACACTTTATATTGCAGTTACTCCTGATACAGTGTTTACTGCACCTGTGTGATATGTTCCGATAATGTTATCCCTCCTATTGGATATACATTATCTCTATGCAAGCTTGCATTATGGGTTGGATATCTGTCTTTTTTAACAGACCAGAGGTGAGAAAGTGATCCTGCATAAGCTGCTATTTGCTCTCACTTTCTCTGTCATTCAGACCAGCCCAGCATGCATGTGTGCATATGCAGCTATACCAAACACAAAACCAAAAATCCTAAAGGAATACGCCGAGAGAAAAGCAGAAGTAGAAATAACATCATGTGCATAAACAAATGACATCCCAGCAGAACACATACAAACAGCAGTGAATGGCAATTTGAAAATGCAGAAGTATAAAGAATATATTGTCAAAATAAAAGATGAATAGTGAAGAAATTCAACAGTTTAAGCTCTTCTGTTTCTAATCAAATCTATATGAACAACAATTCTTGGATCTTTTTGATTTGATAGAAGTTGGAGTTACTCAGCATTTCATGGGAAACATTCAGCATTTAACACTATGAGGTCTAAGAATGAAGTATATACTAGAACTGGATCTAAAAAAAACTAAAATCTATTAATTTTTCTCATTCTGGGGTTACTCACAGTGGGAGTGTCAGACATAAGCACTTCCCATAGTAGATCTCTGTAATACTGTCCAAGATTATTAGTAACTAAATCTGCTTGTCTTTGATTATAGGCCATAGAGTGCATTAGACAGTTAGACAGGTTATTTATATGTTCTGTTACACCAGTCCTTATATCTCTAAATAAACATATAAAACCACATTTATCTAAAGGTGCCTGTTAAAATCAAACTTTGTAGAGAAATTTAGCTATTTAGGAAAGAACTGTAAAAGGAATTTATGTAGAATTTTACCCTGAGTCTCTGACAGTCATTAAGGTGAGTTGTTTAGGTACAACCTTAATAGATAAAACATTTGAGTAAATGTAGTGGGTCTATCTGAGCTGATTTTCCCCATACAGCCCTCATGATGCAGTACTGGAAGCCAGAAGGTGTTGATAACACACACCCTTGTTATGACTCCCACACAGCACCAAAGGTACGGGGTGTGTGTGGGGGGGCAAGATTTGGGAGGGAATACAACCCGGAGAGCCGACCCGAGCTGACCAATAGGATATTCCATACCATATGACGTCAGCTCAACTATAAAGGGAGGAGGACGGGGGGATTTGGGGGAAGACTTTTGTCCTCCGAGCAACCGGTACACGTTCTGGAGCCGCTTCCCGGGACAGGCCCGACACCGCCTGCGGATGGGAAGTAGAGAGTAACGGCTTTGCTGCTTTTGCTTCGCGTGCGCGCGGCCTTGCTTTCTCTGCTGTTTATTAAACTGCTTCTTATCATAACCCACGGGTTTTCCTTTTCCATCTTACTCTCTCCCCGCTTGCCTTGCTGACGGAGGTTTTGGTGGGGGGCGGGGGGGAGTGATAGAGGGACTAGGGGTGGGCACCCAGCCAAGGTAAACCCACCACAGTAAAACATTGGAAACTGGTTTTAAAAGATTTGCAAGATTAGGAAGCATGCATACATGGTTGAGCTGATAAACAGTTCATTTGTGATCCTCCTGGGAACTCATTTAATGTCATTAAGATACTTAATAGTATAACTCCAGATTGAGTTTCCTTCACTAAACTTCTCAAGTATTTCCTGCAGCTTAAGGTTCATTTCTCATAATTACAGCCATCTTATCAGTCAGCCAGCAAACCCAAGGTTCTTGGGTTATTTCAAGATTACTTTAGTGTGAAGGGTGAAGATGCTGCCATGTTTCTTCTAATTTCAGTTTTCATTTATTAGATAAAGAGCTTTATCTAGAACTAAATCTCTCTTTTCTGCTTCCAATGAATCATTTTTCTCTGCAAGTACCTTTGTACTTTGGTTCCCAAATGTTTTGGCCAGAACCAATTGCACTGGGTACACTGAGAGAAAAAACGCTGTTGGTTAAGAGAAAACACAGGAATAACAGACAGGGAAGCACAGGGACGCATGAATCAATCAATAAAAAAGCTCACAGCTGGATTTATACCAGCAACTCATCCAATCTTAACTTGGACTAAAAACAGATTTCCATTGGCATTTAACACTGTAAAAAGAGATAGCCACGCAAGGAAGCTATTTTTGGAGGTGGGCACCTTGTGACCATATCTATCCTGTGCATGTGAAATGAACCAGCATTGCAGCTCTTTGCTTCAGTTCTCCATGCTTTACTTTTAAGGACAAAGAAGTTCTGCTGAAAACTTGTGCATACCCTGCAATCAATGAAACGCTTCATGTGTGGAATATGGATTACTCAGACGATACAACAAAAACTGATGGAGGATAAGTCCATGCATTGGATGGTCATCCACATTTTCAAATCTTGCATTTGTGAGATTGGCAGCAAATTCCATCGCAATAGGCTCTTGTGTTTAGAATTCCTTTGATACACTATTTTATTCCAAGTTATGCTGCTGTTCTGATAACCAGCCTATCAGGGATGTCTACTAATACAGAAAATATCTGTTTAAATAATCATATTTTTAACCAGTGGAATTCTTGAAATGAACTTGGGCAAGTATACATCAAGAAACCCAAGGAAGGTTTTATCACTCATCAGTTACTTCTGGATATAAAATGCTCATTTTTGGACTCAAGTTAAGTGGAAGAGTTTGGTTGCTGGTTTTTCACCTGGGCCAAAGATAAGCCTGGAGACAGGCCTATCTTTACACCTTTGAGGCATCTAAATTAATTTAAATGTGTATCTTATTATTAAACCTATGATAGCTATTGTAGCTGCAGAATCCTTTTCTATACCAATCAGACATTTCTATATGTCAGTCCCAAACATCAGCTCTTCCCTTTCAGTGTGAATGCAGAATGTATAAATTAGTGTTGGAAAAGATTAATGAAGTCAATTTATGTATTTCACAGATGAAATAAATATTAAATCCCCATTAAATATTCTTACAGTAAATGTCACATAATGCACACCTGTGAGAACAGAGGTAAAACACCCAGCATTTTACAGAAGAAAATATAATTTCTTCTCACATCACAATTGATCTGGTCCTCTACTTAAAGACTAGTTTAAGATTTGAAAGATTAAATGCTAATACCCTTTAAAAATTTTATTAGAACCTATTTTAATTCACTTTGCTTTTTATAGTTAGAAATATAAAGTCCCTTTACAATACTACCAATTCCTGCATATTGGTTAATCAATGTGTGAATCAACATTCCCCGATCAAATGGCAGCTTCCACATTTTTCCCAGCAATTTAGTTTACAAATCAACTGAAGCTATCTCGAATCTTCAAAAAGATAACTGCACTGATTTAAGTTCATATGCATGTTACTATTCTTGATTTGTGTGCTTCCTTTATTGCTCCTTTTGACAAGTGAGTCTGAAACTTCCTAGTCTCACTGTGGATTTCCTTTAGGGCCTTAGAATAGACATCTACTTTCTGTTTGCCAGCTCCCTGCCTTCAAAAAAACAAAGATAAATGAGATGTCCAGGCTGTTACAGTGATGGAAGCAATATTAATACATTTAGGTAGACAAGACTAAAATTAATTTGTGCTATTCACCGTTTCTGTGTCCAGGCTGAAGAAAACCTGTCATTTCCTAAGTTGTGTCAATGTTGTATTTCTGTTGACACTAATTAAGTTGATTTTTTTTCATTTTAAACTGTTAAAGTAAGAATAGCATAATTGGAAAATTTAAACATGAAAACATGAAAGGTTGACATGGACAAAATTATATAAATCTGATGTGAAAAAACCCACAGCATATTCTATCCTACTGAAGAGCTAATTTACATTAGCTTTCATAAAAATCCTGTCTCTTATCATAGTAGTGATTACTAAGAACTACAACTTTATATGGCAGCACTGTGTTTTAAAATTTATTCTTCATCAGTGGTCCATGCTGCTTAATTTATTTAAGTCAATGGTAAATAGATTTACTATTCTAACCCTTTGAGAATTTATTTTCCATTCCATTTCTATTCTTTATGAAGGATTCCCAGTAGTACATTTGTAGTGAGTCTGGCTGGGCTGATTTGCTGATTTTCCCCATACAGCCCTCATGGTGCAGTACTGGGAGCTAGAGGGTGTTGATAAGACATTTGTGTTGTGACTGGCACTGCTCACACAGCACCAAGGCCCTTTCCAACATTCCCCACAGTGGGATGGGGTGGGGAGCAAGATCTGTGAGGGGATACAACCCGGACAGCCGACCCGAGCTGACCAATAGGATATTCCATACCATATGATGTCAGCTCAATTATAAAGGGAGAGGGAAGCAGGAGGACGGGGGTTGCATTCGCTGGGAAGATGCATTCTGGAGCCCAGCTTTCTGGGACAGGCCCAACACCTCCTGCAGATGGGAAGTAGGGAAAAACATCTCTGCTTTGCTTTGTGTGTGCAGCCTTGCCTTTTTATTTGTTTTCTGTTCATTAAAACTGCTTTTATTGTAACCCACGGGTTCTTTCTATCTCATTCTCTCCCTGACCGGGGGGTGTGTGTGTGTGGGAGTGATAGAAGGGCTTGGTGGGCACCTGGTGCCCAGCCAAGATAAACCCAACACAACATTTAAATCAATTGTGACTCTTTGAGAAATAATCTTGAAGATGCTACAAAGCATGGTGTCATGTGATTTGGAAGTCAGCCTTGACATGAAAGTACAAAGCCACTTATAGTATTATGTTGCCATGTTTATCCTTGGATTATCCAAGCTCCAACAAAGCTAATGTAATTCTCTTTCTGACTTCACAGAGCTATGACTTGGTTTTTGTATTGTACTGATCATCCTTTGCAGACACCTGCTCCCTAATTCTACTTTTGCAAAACAAGAAACTCTACCCTCATCATTATTTCAAAGGACTATGGTATTGTACAAGATTGTATCAGAAAAAAATAGGAAAGACAAGGAAAATAAATAGGCTCGATATGAATCCAGTGTTCTGATAACTTCCAGAATTTGGATCTTGAATTTTTGGTTCCAAAGGGCAACCTTCCAGTAGCCTAGCTGACAGGCCCAGTTCTGTAATCCATGAATACCAATACAAATGCTAATTGTTGAGTGATGACTACAAGAGATATCTGGAAAACCAGGCAAAATCCACCAGGAAAAATACATTAAAATTTCCATCAGAAGTAAATTTCCCTCTTTGCATACTTCCCTTTCCAATTGCTGTGCATATATCAACCAGGAGAAGTTTCAATCAGTTGAGCCTCAAGATTCTAGAGTGCACCTGTGATTTCAAAGGCACTCATGAATTCATGGCCAACTTTAGATGTTTTCATAAAAATACTTTTGATACACTTTCACTGAAGTAATATAATATACTGTAAAAGCTTGATATGAAAAATTAACAACTTCCACCCATACTGCTGAATCTGAAGCGTCAAAAGCAAACTCTCTTCTGCTTGGTGCAGTGACAGTATTACATGAGTTGGTGTCCTAACCAAACCTGTATGACTTCTGCTTCCAACCAAACCTGTATAGCCACACTCTTGCCACAGATACTACCTAAGTCCTCCTATCTGCAACTTTTAGTCACTGTACCCTGAATAGGCTGAGAGTTCTAAGCACAGCTTATGCAATCTTCATCCAATCAGCAACTGAACTGTCTACACCTATTGCTGATTATACCCAAGTCAAATATGCATCAATGTGGGCATTTATCAGCTATCCTAACTTGTCTAGAACCAGCTCAGGAGTATCTGGATGGTCTTGCATTGGACTGCACAGATGCACCCTACTATCAGTGAGTAGTAACAAGTGACATTTGGTTTCCGTACTGTGCAGTCCTCCAGCGTGGGCTTCTCTGCATTTCAGGTGTGCATGCTGATATATTTTCTCTTTATATAGTATAATACATAATGATGGTTTCAGGCTGCTTTTTAGGAAAGCTTGTGTTAGGGATATAGTCATTGCTACTCAGAATTCAGATGTTAGAAATCAGTGTAATCAAATAAAAAGCAATTTCTGATGTGCAAGAACATATACACAAGTGTACTCTCACACTGTAGAATTATATTCTTTTCCCTGCTCACCATTTCACCAGTGTAGTTGCTTTTATGCTGTTGAAATCGCAACTATAATGATCCTCAAAAGATAGAGCAAGCAACTCCAATTATCTGTAGAATGATTAATTTTCTGCATGGAGTATGAAAATACTCTGGAAAAAGATGTTGTTTATGGATCTTCCTGGGGATTGTAATGTTTCTGTTCCAGTGCTTCCTTTACAATATTGAAATATTAATTTTGAAAGTCAAACTAAGTCTTCTTCTCCTTCCCTTTGTCAGCTAAAAAAATGTATTTTAATATCTCATCACTTCCATTGACCTTGCTTTTTATGCAGTTATGCACTATAAGCATTACTTTAAAAAATCAGTTAAGCTAGCTGCTTCTAGTGCTGTTCTTTAAAAATAAAATAAAAGCCCTTTAAAGAATAAATTGTTTAAGATCCCAAAACATTAAGGAATTCTACATGCAAATTTACAATGACAACTTAGCTAAATTTAGGTTCAATCCAAAAAGGTCAGTTGCATAACAAGACTTTCACAAAATTACAGGGTTGTTTAGAGCTTGTAACCCTTTCTGAACACCTAATCTGTGGGGTTTTTTTGTTTTCGTTCTTAGCAAAACAGAAAAAAACCTTTTCCCAATGACTTCATTTTAATACAGCAACTTATAATGACTATGGCTTATGATGAACTCCTGTGTCAATTTAACCTACTACTGCAAATTGGCACTGCAAATCTCTGCATGCATACTGAAGTTTCATCCATGGCAGGCTTTTCTTGTCTTTTTCAATGCTTCCTATCAAAAACTCAAGTTCAGGATTTTGCATTTGTCCAGTACTTGTGAGTAACGACTAAGCATCCTCTATTTTCCCTTTCCATTGTTCCCCCTCCCTCCCACTACATCTCAAATTAATAAAGTTTAAATGCTCTGACACTTACGAAACTATGTCGAAATACAGTAACTATCTAACTTGCATTGTCAAAGTTTTAACCCTAAATCTTCTCCCTTCACTTTTTCAGTTACAAAACAAAGTTTCATAATTTTCAAACTTCTGAGGATTTTGGTTCAGGTGCCAAGATGCTCCACAGGTAGTAGTAGGAAAAGCACCCTCTCTTGTGGAGATATTGATAACTGGTAAATCCAGCATAGCTTTCATTTGTTGTGCTGGTTTTTTTTAAATCACATTTTGGGAAAATTTTGGATGCAAGTATTGAGACAGTATAGTGGCAGATGAGCTCTACAACCTTAGAACTGCACAGTAGAACTTGTCTGAACAGTTTCCAGTAATGAACTTTTCTGTCTTCCTGTATAGTACAGCTTTGTTATTTCCTACACAGACACACACTTTTAAAGTATTGAACAAATATATGGAAAGATTACAGTGCTTATGAAAATTCACCAAAGAAACTATGGAGTTGGAAGAGAAATTGACTGCAAATAGGCACAACCCTAGTCTACCAGGATAACAGAAATTATCCTTCAAACACCTAATGTGTATTCTGAACTGAAGCAGAATCTAAAAGAGGAATTTTAAAGATTTGAAGTCATGTTTAGATCTCACTGCAGGTTACATCATTAGAAGTTAAATCTACATGGAAAAATTAAAGCAGCCAAATAAACCTTTTTAAAGTAATCACCAGATAATCTTGGTGGCCAAGCACATAGGACTTCCAACCAGTAACAGCTTTAAAATATTCTTCATGAAGGTTTAAGCTACTATTTCTCACACCAAATAGGGAAGTGAGAAAATACAAGTGAACTGGAGTGATATTGTTTTAATTAGAAATTAAAAGGGGGTTGGTAAAAAGCTCTAGAAAGTGTATACACAGGCTACTTTTGGTTTGAAGGGTGAAGAGATGGAGAATTCAATAACGAAACCCGGACACAGAGAAAAAGTGTCATGGTTTGCAAAGCAACCACATGCCAAAATATGGAATTTAATCAGAGATTCTCACCTATATATCTCTGGTCTGTATTTCTTTAGTAGCTTACATTTAATTTTCAAATGTAATTTAGGTACTTCCAAATCTGTATTTTATTCAAAATCAGTCGGGCTCTCTGCTATTTTATCCATCTTCATAACCTCCTTGTAACATTCGTGTTGCCAGATTGAATCAGGGAAAAATGTACAACAAACCCCCGAAGCTATGTTGAGAGTTTCAGTCCAATTCAAATTTAGATAAGGATCTTAAAGTTTTGAGGGTTATGGTTATCATTAGTTGTATCACACTGAAGTCTCTGCAAACAGATGGTTTCAATTATATAGTCAATATTTTAAAAGAGCCTTTTTGAAATAGGAAGTGTAATGAGTAGTGATCAATAAATACTTCTGCAGTAACATTAGAAATATGTAACCATTTGGTTACATTTTTCCTAATGGCAGTTGTATGTCCTTTTAAAAACAAAGAAATGGCACAAGAACATGATCCCACTTTGGCTACTGAAATTAATTTTCCCTTTATCATGGGAAATAATTATTATCCTCATAGATCCATAAAGGTATGGCTACATTCTGGTAGTGGGGAAAAAAGGAAAACAAAAATACACAGAAATTTTTACAGAGACCCAGCAGTCAGATCTCATCATGTCAAAAGTTTTATTTAATCTTAGCTTTTTTGTGTTTCTGACTATTCCATTAATTAGTCTTTTATACTTTTTTGACAGAAGAAGTAAAGTGCTATGAAATCAACGACTATAAGAGATAAGGTTCTACTTCTTTGAACAGCTCATACAGTTTTGCAACACCTTCCACCACAATGTCCTCCAAGAGGCTTGCAGCACCATTGGCCTAGCACAGAGGCAGCAGGGTGCTACCTCCTGATTTCTCCATCACAAGCATATTTTTAGGCATATTCTGTTCCAAGTCAGACCTCGCCTGACTTGGCAAAACTAACAGAAATGGACATATTTGCAAATATCTACATCTGGGGCTTTTGTCAACAATAATAAATGGCGATAATTAAATGCAAAATCATCCTGAGGCCTGAGTCAGCACTACACCACTCCAGTGGGATATCTGCAGTGTAAAACAAGAGTAGCACAGGGCTGAGGGAAGGTTCGTTATTATTAATGTAATTCTCTCGCATTTCCACGACAAATTACACTGCAATAATTAGAGATCCCACCTGCTTTCCATGATGCCTCTTATCACTCTGCTTGCTACTAATGATCACCTTTTTTTATGCACTGCAGAAAATCATGCACATCTGCACCTGTTGGAAATATCTTTTAACTCTGAGAGCTGGTGGTGGTGTTCATGGATGCATGTCACATATTTCACAATTGGACAAAACTGAAGGAAAGTCTTAATTTGCCAAGGTCATACAAGCTCTCAGTGGTACAGGAAAATTTCTCAGTTCCCAGCTCTTTGCTCTAACCAGAAATCTTTCCTGCTTTTTTGTGTGCAGCCACAACCCTGGAAGTCATTCCCCGAAAAGGTACAGCATAGGAGCCACAGGGTAGCTTTATTTCCCCCGTCTCCACAGTAATTTTCCATTTCTATGCTTAAAGAATCCTCTCGGGCTAAAAAGAGTAATTTATTTTCCAGGTTAAATCTATTCTTGTTTTTTCTGAAGAGCTGAGAGTCTAGCAATTACTGTGACAGATGGAGTGATGATTTCTATGATGTGGAAACTTGTCCACAGGAATGAAACTGAAATCTCCAAACCCATTTCTCATATCAGCCGTTAGACAGTTGTCAGGTAATAATTGTCATTAACTTTCGTCACTGTGGACAAGATTTGAATGAGTGAATGGCTCCGTTAGCTCGTTACTGTAGCACTACTATGCAGAGAGACACTTTCTGTCAGATTTTTTGTCATTTATTCTGAATACACTTGAACCAGATATGGAACCAATATTAGAAATGTGGGTTTAAATTTCTCCCAACGCTCAGAAGCATTTGAACATTGTATCTGGAGTTTTAGTGCTCTATGATTTTGGAAGAACTGTTTCAAGACCAGAACAAGATGTTTGAGGGGTTGCTTACATACACTGAAAATAAACAATAACGTGTCTCACAAAAATTAGTATTTCAAACAACAAAGTTATTGTGCGGGCTGAGTTATAAACTGACTGGATTTTCCTGAGATAATCTGAAGCACCACTCCTGCCTTGTATCTAGGCAGTAATTGCTGCAGCGAATGTTAGGTGGTGAACGGCATCTTCTGAAGCAGACATCAGGCAAAACTTCAGTTCTGAGGGTCATGTTCCATCTCACCCTCCCCATACTGGATGACCAATTGCCCTGGCCTTAATTCTCAGCCAGGAATCAGTTAAAAGTGGCCCAATACCTTTCTAGTTCCCTGGTTCCAGACCTCACCATTAATTCAAAAAGGACATAGGAACTGGCATTTGATACTTCGGGAACATTCCCTGTGACTGACTTAGAGACTGAATTTCAGAGCTTGCTCATAGGCATGGAAAGGAAGGAGACATCTTTCCTTTGTTCCTAAATGTCTCTCTGTAGCTCTGTTTATAATAACAGCAGGAAAATTTTAATACTAGTGATTTACAGATGTTTTCTTACTGAGAACTGATTTTTTTTCTTCTCTAAAGACATAGTAAATACTGCTACTTAAATAAATTGAGTTAATATTTCTGTCCATTTTATGAGCTAAGAATTACAGTTTAATTTCCATGGGTGCAGAGTATGAACAAAAGAGGATCTATAGCACAAGAAAGTACAATATCTCTGAAAATCAAACCATATATTCCAAAAATACAAAACATTTTCCTGAACAATGGAATAGAACAAAAAACTATTTTTCTCTTTTAAAAATTTTATTCTATTCTGTTTAATATTAGCTATCCTTCTCCATATAACTGAGTAGGAAGATTACCAATAGATAAAGCAAAACAAATAGAATTAACTCATTTGCTCAACTGAAGAGAATGTCAGCAGCACAACTGGAAATAAAGCCCAGCGGCATTAACCTGATGCATCCCATCTTAACCTGAAAGGCTTCTCTAGCTACATAATTAAACACTTGAACTGCAGAGATTTTATGCCTTTACAGGTTAAGATTCTCTTGCAGTCATCTCTCTTGAGTTTTTAATAGGTGCATCTCCCTAATAGTTTTAATTAATAGTGTCCAAAATAGAAGACTTCTCATTAAAAAAAGGAAAGAGCATTAAGAGAGTCTATAGAAATGTTTGTCCTTATCAGGGTCAGAGATTCATCCACACAAAACAACATGAAAATGGAGGCTAAAAGGCAGGATTGTTTTTCTTTCATTAACTGTAATAGTTAAATGACTGGATCATTTACTTGAAGATAACACTTGAGTCAGGATTAAAAAGAAATTATATGAAACTGTTCCAGTTAAGAATTTTAAAATTGAAAATAATAAGGAAAAATTACAATTAATCTGTATAATTTCTGAAAGATCCTAAATAATTTAAAGGCCTTAGGAGTCTGATTCACACAGAATCACAGAATGACAGGAGTTGGAAGGGACCTCTGGAGATCATCTAGTCCAAAGTTCACCTTCAGGTTGCACAGGGCAGCATCCAGGTGGGTTTTGAATGTCTCCAGAAATGGAGACTCCACCACCTCCCTGGGCAGCCTGTTTCAGGGCTCTGATACCCTCAAAGTAACGAAGTTCCTCCTCATGTTTAGATGGAACTTCCTATGTTCAAATTTGTACCCACTGCCATGAACAAGCAAGGACAATCTACACTGAAAATTGCATTCAAGTTGTAGACAGTTAAACAACACAGTTTATGCCAATTTTGTTTTGCCTTGTAATATATGACTGTAAAATATTGCAGTTCTGGGGCTGCTTTCAGAAGCTGCACAACCCAGCCACGTACAATGGGTATGTAGCTGTATGCATCTGGGCTGCATCTTGTCAACCAATTGCAGTGGTGTGTTCCTGCACGAGTCAAAGTCTCCAAGCTTATTTTCACAAAGGTCTAGGTGCCAGAGTTAAAGAAGTACTTGAATTGCTAAAGATGTTTTTTAGGGAGTGAAGGCCAAAGCACTTACATACCTAAATTTCACTGAAATCAGCAACAAGAAGATGCTTCAATTCCCATCAGTATGACCATCAGTACTCAAGCCAGCCTCTGTGACGACCAGTTTAATCTCTTAATACACAGCTACAAGCTATGTGCCTCTCAATGCCTAAATCTGTGTGTAGATATGCCTTCAAGTCACTTCTCAAAAGAAAAAGTCAGTGTTCATTTTTTTAAAAGCCACCTTATGGTTTTAGGGAGCTACTTTATCAAGAGTTGTTTTAACCAGGCATCTTTTATTTTCTAAAGCCATTTTTTCTTTATGACTATAGGATTAATTTTGTTTCCATTGACACTGAGTAAACTGAACCTTAGTATTGCCTATTTTGCTGTTCAAAAATCCACAGAAAGAATATGCTTTGGTAGCTCTGTTTACTTATTCCCTTCCACTCCCTTTAAGCAGTGCTACTTAGTAGTATTAGCTCACCATATATAAACTTGTTGTCTGTGGTTGGATTGTGTAAAATGAAGATCAGTCCAGAAGTTGATTCCAAGATGTTAAAATATGAAAAAGTACAAATTTTAAATATTTAAGTATTTAAACTGTTTGCATAAAACACACTAACTTCCAATTTTGCAATTATTGAAATTTTCTCAAAAAATAAGTAAACAAATACAACAAACAGTAAAATTTCTTTTTAAATTCAAGAAAGGTGGTTGTGTTTATGTAGGGCAAGTTGAAGACACAATTTCATAATATCATTGCTCTTTATTGCTTGCTTGATGAGTCCCTTTTTCAGGTTGCCAAGCATTTCAAAAAACTCAAAATATGGCTAGATGTGTTTTGGGAGATATAATTCCCATATTAAACACATGGGATTGAAAAGGAGATGATGAGTACTCCTGTGCAATGTGAATTTCAATAAAGATGACAAGAGTCTCCCTGGAAGGCAGC
>VYZX01006330.1:0-15089 GCA_013401335.1 Brachypteracias leptosomus
TTTAAACCACCACAAACATATAAAGAAATAATCATCAGATTAGAATAGCAGAAGCAAAACAGTTCTGAGACTTTGGAGAGAGAGTGATTTGTTCTCAGAGCAACCTTGAAAGACTCCAGTCAGTTTTTCTGACTGTTAGCTCAGAACAAGACACTGTAGCTTTATGTTTGTTGAACAGAAGCCAAAATCTACCCACCTTTTGTAGGGTGGCTTTGTTGCAGCTGACCCGACGAGTGCATATTGCTCATAGAATTCACCTAACTGAAGATAAAGAGATTGAAGGATCACTCTTAGAAGTAGGGTGGTGGAAATCTAATCTATCAAGCTAAATTACGCTCTTGAACCCCTCAGTACAGACTTAGTGGAGTCATGAACAGAACTGGTCTGAAGTGCCTCAGTGCAGAGTGTGAACTTGCTACATAGTTTGCTGGTTTATGCCTAATATGTTCAAAGGGGAAGTAATATCCTGTTATTTTCAGAAGAGGGTTAGATGGAGTGAAGGCTTCATACCAGAAACATAACGCCTGATTCCAGACCTTTAGAGACCACTGGAAAAAAATATTGTTGACCTCAGCAGGCTCTGCAAGAGGTCACAAGGTGCTGCACTTCGTTAACTTCTTTTACCTTCCAGACCTTGTATTGCAGAAATGCATAGTCAGTGCAGCAGCAACATCTTATTGTTGCACAGTCAGCATAAGTCTAATTAAAACTGTCGTCAGGAGCTGTATCCAATCATGTGCACTGTGAACACTGGTGGAAATGTATGAGTAAAAACACTGTACTAGCCAATGTAGACAGACTGTTTCTTGCTGTAAAGACTGTATCACACACAGAGTGAAGCAGGTCATATCATCAGTGCAATCTTCCTTTTTTCTCTTTCCCTCTTGCATTAAGAAACATACGTTATCACTCTTCACAGATTTTCTTGTCTTTTTTTTTTTTTTCTTCCCCTGCATTTGACTATGGAAGCAATCCCAAATTCTGATAACACAATATGAGTTTCAGTAGTAAGAAGTAATTTTGGAACTTTTTCTACTTAAGCTACCATATGTAACTACTTTTTTAGGTTATCAGACAGATCAGATATGTTGTACCTATTATTTACTTGTTGCAAAGGGGTTTCTAACCTAAAATGTGCATGATTCTTTTCTCTAAAGAGAACTGAATGGTGGTATCTAAACCTGCAGTGGATTTTTCTTACCTCTCTGTTCAAAGCCTAGTGCAATGGAAAACTGGCCTTGAGTGTGACATTTGTGTGATACAAACATTTAATCAGCCTAAGACAGTCATGAGAAACAATGAGATGTATTTTGAGAAAATGAACCAACTGAAGTATCTAAGGAAAGATGAAGAAGTCAAGTATAGAATAATCTGAGACAGAGACATTTTGATAAATTATATTTCTATCTTCAGCTGTTTGAGGTTTTCAAGAGATATTTGACAATGTCATTCTTGAATCTGAGTGTTATGCAATCTAGACTTTTCACAGTGCTTACTAGTTTTGTCTTAGTAGCAGAAAATCAAACTAAACTTATTATTTGAAAGCACAGTCATAAATGACTCAGCTTTTGGTATATGGGCAATACTTGTGTAACTGCCAAACCACACCACTTTGTGCTGCTAGATGAATACAAAGAATTTTGTTTTTGAATAATAGCATTATTTACTTTTTAGAAATTTGTTGAATTACAAATTCAACAATTACAATAGGTGAATAGGAACTCTTTCTATCGTTAGAGCCATTCTTAGTTGTTTGTTCTCAATCACTGTTTTGGTGGTGACTCAACTACTTCCCTGGGCAACCTGTTTCAGTGCTTGACAACCCTTTCAGTGAAGAAATTTTTCCTAACGTTCAGTCTAAACCTCCCCTGATGCAACTGCAAGTCATTTCCTCTCATACAATCACTTGTTAACTGGAGATCAACTTCCACCTTGCTACAATCTCCTTTCAGGCAGTTGTAGAGAGCAATAAGGTCTCTCCTCAGCCTCCTTTTCTCCAGACTAAGCAACCCCAGTTCCCTCAGTGGCTCCTCATAAAACTTGCTCTATAGAATCCTCACCTGCTTCACAAAGCCTATAGTTGTGGACTTCAGGACAGCCAATTTCAGCTTGTTCTGAGACTCTTTTGGCAGAATGCCACAGGAAACTGCTAGAGAGTAAAGTTGAACAGAAGAGCTAGTAAACTTCAAGGACAACACCTCAAATCACAAAATTAGTCCTTTCAAACAGACAAAGAGCCAGTGCAGAGGGTGGAACACAAACATTACCTGAACATGGAGAGGTAAAACAATCCATTCCTCAGCCAGACTAGGCACCACTGAGGGATGTGAAGGGTGAAAAGGGAGGCTTCCTCCCAAAATAAAGGCTAAATCTAACATGCATCTACGACTCAGTAGGCAACCTCATGACATAGGATGTTGAAAAGCCAAAGTCCTCAACACATTTTTTTTTCCCAGATTTCACCTGTAAGATCTGTTCTCAGGCTTGCAAGGCATTGTGGAAGCTTTGGGCTGCTGGGGGTTGTGGCAATTGTCCCAGCTCAGGAGAGGAGTAGGCTGATAGGCAGCTGCGGAAGACCTAGCTCTGGACATTGGACACCTCCCTAGGAAAGGGGCAGGATCTGTATAAGAATTATGTGGCTCGGAAAGTTTTGGGTCACCTAGAAAGCCAGTCTTGCATATCAGTGTAGCCATATCTATGTTTGTTTTGCTCAGGATGTAGTAGATGTTATTCTTTAGGATGAAAAATACTTTTCAGAGCAGGTTAATTTTTAAATAGTCCAAGACTGTTGGCCAAATTATTTTCTAGACTATCTCCATAGCTGGTAACTGCAAAAGAA
Organism: Brachypteracias leptosomus; assembly: GCA_013401335.1. Lineage (NCBI taxonomy): Eukaryota > Metazoa > Chordata > Aves > Coraciiformes > Brachypteraciidae > Brachypteracias > Brachypteracias leptosomus. The sequence continues at coordinate 2,840 of VYZX01006330.1, forward strand.
AAGTACATATTGAGAAAAATCAAGAAGCATGAACTCAAGCAAGGTAAGTCTTCTGTCATTTAATATGTTGGACAGAAATATTAAAAATGTAATTATGTCAATTTTACATTAAATCCTTTCAGGTGGAATCTTATATGCGGTGATCTCTACAAAGCACAGCTGTACATAGTGCTGTTCACTGGGTTCTTCTATATACCAGGGAGGTAAAATCTAGAAAGCATTGCCATGTTATTTTGAGGAATATGGCTGTACAAAAAGATCCTTTCAATTCCCTTTCCCCTGGTAATATCTCAATTAAACAAACTGAAAATCTCATACCTTATGTTAGTAAGTAACTGCCCTCCTTTTTTCTTTTTTCAGAAGAGAGAGATGTAGACAAAACCCCCCTCATTTCATTCTTTCTCCATCATAAAAAATTCCAATCAGTTTATCAGTGTGAACCTATACAAAGTGTTTTATTTCCTTATATCTGGGGTAGAGATATAGTGATTGCTCCTGACTGGACACTTGCATGAGTGGCTGACTCATTTTTTGCTTAACTATGAGCAATTGCTGGCAGTAAAAACAGTTTTTCAATTCAGTGTGATGTACATGTCTTTTCATTGTGTAGGTGCAGCACCTAGCACACTGGGATACGCGCTAGTTATAAACTTCAAGAGGTCCTGTGATTTTCCACCAGCATTTTAAAGAAAACTAGACAGTGAGAGTAAACGACTCATTTGAGGAGCTAAGAGGTAAACCATAGAGAAGGCAGTAGTTAAAGAAAAAGAAAATGAAGGAATTTTATATAGACAAAAGAATGGTTTATATAATTGTTTAAATATTTGGACAAAGACTGGTAAATAGTGTGTGGCTACTACACAGCTTTTTCCCAAAGTTCCCTTGTCTCCCTATGAGTCAAAGGATTACTGAAATCTCCTCAAAGTTTCTAAATGATGGGTAGACATTGGTGTCTCCGTTTAGGGCTCAGGGCAACCCCCACAGAGTAGAATTAGTTTCACCCCTCTTCCCCCTCCCCTCTTCCCTCCCAGGGGAGGAAGAAAGGCCTCACAAAAAGTTGGAAAATTAAGATCACAACTTTTAACAGGGAGTAACAAAAGGGATATCAGAGGAAGGGAAATATACAGAAGTAACAAGGGAAGATATATATACAAATATATACAACACCGATCCTCAGATGCCACTGGATTTCTCCCGAGCCACGTGGAGTTGTAGCACCCACAGAGCCGTCCGGAGCCAGCAGCAAATTCCAGCGAGGAGGGGGCGAGCGGAACTTCCTGTGTCCTTTTATAGAGTGTGGCAGGAAGGGGAGTGGAATAGCCGCTCCACCTGTCCCTCCCCTTCCCCAAACCTTAAACCACAACAATTGGGAAGACACAGACTGGTTCTCTGCATAGTCATGTATGTGACCTCTGCTACTCTAATGGAAATATTTCTGCAATAATTCCAGGTATTCAGAGAGTAAATGGAGAAGCAAAGTAACAATGACTCATATTTAAGTTACATTTCAGAAAGCCATTTGGTTCTCCTTGCATTTCTTTATAATTTTATTTTCAACACTATAATTTCTGTTATCACGTAAAAAGGAATGCCTGCAGTGGTCCTGCTGTGAGGTGAGGGCTGCTTGTTTTTCATACTTAGAGAAAAGTTACAAACACAGGAAAATTTTTGCAAGAACCACAGCATTGAAGAAAGTCTACAATGCCAGTGGGCATGAGTAGTCTATTTGTTATATATATAGAAATGTTAAAAAACACTTTGAGAAACACTGAAATAACAGAAATGAATTATTTTGCTAAAGTGTTATGCAAAACTTAGTTCATTCAGCATTTATGTGCAGGAATTTTTTATAGTGTATCAAGCTGTGTAAACTTGTATGCAAAATCTTAGTTGTGGTAGTCAGTCTGCAACAACCATTTTTTTGGTTCTTTTTCTCTCATTTAGTCCCACTGAAGTCAAACTACTGACAGGAACACTTTCTATGGGGCCCACAAGTTAACAGAAGAGCTGATGTTACATAGGCTTTTTTGCCTTAAAGTTACAACTATATAGTAATACACACATAATGCTGAACTAAAGACCTTTTTTACATAAACATTAACATAAAATAAGAACTAAATTAAGATTTTAACATCTCCAATATTTCACATTACACACTCTGATGAAGCAGGGAGCCCTTAGGATCACTCATTGCTGTGAGATACAGGACTGTCTGTATGACTCACTACTATTGGTACTCTGTAGATTAACAATGTGGTCCAAGCGCCGTATTGCCAACTTTGGCACCTCCATTCATCTTTAAGGGCTGGACCCACAGCCAGTGTGAACACTGAACCTGTATCAATTCATACCATCTGAGAGTTGGTAAAACTAGTAAATCATACTTGCATCCAGAAAAACATCAAAACACAGATGCATCAGTTCCTGTCTGTTGTCTCTCAGTAAAAACAGAGCTTATGTTTCAAGAGCTGTACTGGGGGTAGCCTAGTAGGATGAATATCTCAGTCAATCCTGAATGTGGAAATTGCATGCTTTTCAGCTGGCCCACAGAAATCCATATTAATGCATTACATGGTCTTAAAGGGCCCAAATTCTGCTGGGACACTTAGGTAGGAAACATGAAAAAGTGCTTCCCCAGCACGTCTCAGTCATTTCTACTCATGAACACTGAAAACAGTGCCCACAAATACTGGCAGCTCTAGTACCTACCTCTTTTCACATCAAGGTTACAGTGTTGCCAGTTGTCAGGAGTCTGAGTGCATGGGTGCTATCCACGAAATTTCAGCCGGGGGTGAAGTCAGGCTCATCTGCCTCCTGTCACAGACTGCCTCTCTGTCCACTTTGCCTCCCTTCCAGAAAAAGATCTACAGCTAAAGTTTCCTACTTTCTCTTAGAACCCAGACCCAATTTCACAGGGTGATACTTGCTGAACCACATTGGGACCCAAGAATATCAAGGGGGGAAAAGTATTCTTGGATAAAATAGAGGGAAATGGGATATAGGGCTAAGTGGCTACAGAAAAGAAAAACAGAAGGTGGATGTATAGTCAGAACATCCATTGATCCAGAGGCCAGAAGTGCTCAGTGCAGGGACAGGTTCAGGTATGGGAGTGGAAAGGAGTCCAGCAGTTACAGCCTGCAGCCCCCCACATCCCACCCTGTCCAGTTTTAGCTTTCTGCCTTAGATTAGTTACCAAAATGAGCAGGCTTCCTGTAGATACCCTGAAATCAGCACAGGGTAATTCTGCTTTTTAAGATGGTAAATCAGTCCTCGCTGAGCTCCCTACTGTTGTAGCTGGCATGGTTTTTTTAATACGTCAGCTGGTAGGCTTAACGATAACTTGGCTATATGGGGTTTTGTCTTATTTTAGGTATTGCAAGTTTATTTAAGCAATACAGTGACCTCTCTGTATTTGTACCTTCAGCCCAAGGTGTGGTGAGATACGTTCTTATAAGTCTCATTAAAAAATGTTTTCCTATTTTTACATTTTCTGTCATAAAGTTTTCATCAAGGTGTGTTAATTAAGATTTGTAGATATGCTTTACATGTGATTGTAACTAGTTTTCATTTCAAAAATTTCAGTTTGTCATATTTTAAGGATACTTGTAAGATGTGGATAGACTAACATGTATGGTTAATACAGAGATTCAGCAAATGCACTTTCATTATTAACACGGTGTTGTTTAATTTGTTCAGTCGCTTTGAACAGTGGACTCCAAAGGCAGCCTAATGACAAAACTGACTTTATTTCAAAGCAGTTATGCTTTGAATATATAAATAGCTTCAGGAGGCCAAAACTCTGTCTATATATATGTCTATATCTGTAGGAGTAATGTAAGGTAAAGCTAAGTGAAACTCATGATCTGATGATTAGTAATAAATCATTAAGCTGGCTTCATTCAGCATAATAAACTGGTAAGGTTTCTACTTCTCTTTCTATAGTGAAAAAATATCATACATCAAGGATTTCATCTAGGAGTTATCTACATTGGAAAGAACCACATAGCTTTGGGACAGAGAACTGAATTTGAAGTTCATTAATTGATAAACATTTATTAGGTCATTTTAATATTATATATAGAATTTAGTCATGAGTATAGATATAACTACCGATGATTATACTGGTCTTCATAATTTCTGTGCACTGAGTTTGAGTAAAGTGAGTAAAGGTATGTGAAACACTTTTGACACAAGTAATGTAAAAAGTATGCAAATCACAACAATTGGTTCTAGCTTCATTTCAGGTATTTGATTTATATAAAAGAAATTATATTAAAAAATGGTTTTGATCAGTTTTAGTATTCCTTCTTTTTAGATGTAACAAAACCCCCTGTGATTAATCGTTATAAGGGGAAAGACACATTGCAGTAATTAGTACACAGGAAAAAAAAAAGAGTTGGTATCAGAAAATACGGGTTAGGGACCCAGCTTGGATGATCTTCCCATTTAATGTTACACAGCTTACATAATCTTGAAACATCAAGCTTTTACTTGAATACAATACTTTTACTCTTGTATAGTAGGTTCTCCTGGTCAGGACCCTCCCTCCTTTGTAATGTAATATGTCAACTATGACACATGAGGTGTTCTTAATTACACTTAAAAGTACTATGAGGTACCAATAAATGTTTGTGCTTGCATTTTGAGCTAATATTTTTTAACAGTAGTGCTTATCATCAAAAGTAAAGTAGACATGCACTTGAATTTACTTATGCAGACGTGAGTTTCTTTGAATACTGGATAATTGGGCAAATAAATAGTTACTGATGTACCTTCTGTTCACTACTGCAGCAACAGAGTGTGCAGGGTCTGAGCGATCTTTACACCTTGTGGACTAAAATCACATAGCTTAGGACAGAGCTGCATATTTGTTGGTGGTTGTGTAACTTACATTTATATGAACATAGTTCAGGATTTTGAGATAATTTTATTATTAATATGCCATAGACAGAGCTGTGTGCTGGGCATAGGCAGGTATTAAGTTGTGTCCACAGTCAGTCCAGGAGCAAGAAATAGGACTAGTGATAGGACTGGAGACAAAGGCATGTCCTGGGTCCAAGTCCCACTCAGGAGACCAGGGCATCACATGAGTCTCAGTCCCATGGTTAGGCATGTGAGGCATCCAAAGGGAGATTTGGCAGGGCACTGTAAGACCCATAGATGCTTTCAGGGCCCTGACCTTCACTGTATTAACTCTGGTTAGTCCTTTGTAATGTATCAGAAAGAGAAAACACTCACTTGAATCTATCAACCAACTCTATGATTCAGGAATGAGTGAAAAGAAAGCCAAATTAATTTTTCACTGATTTCTTTATTTGCTTAAGAGGATAAAAAGTAAACAAAATGTAAGTTAGTAGATAAAACAAGGATTCATAGAATCAGAATCATAGAACGATTTGGGTTGGAAGGCACCTTAAAGATCTTCTAGTTCCAATCTCCCAACCTTGGGCAGGGTCAGGTTCCAGTAGACCAGGTTGCTCAAAGCCCCATCCAACCTGGCCTTGAAAACTTCCAGGGAGAGGTCATCTACAACCTCTCTGCACAATTCGTTCCAGTGTCTTATACCTTCACACTGAAGACCTTCTTCCTTACATCTAATCTAAATCTACCCCCTTTCTGTTTGAATGGGAAAATTGATCTGTAAAAAAGAGGCAAGCAAAATGTTAATGGTTCAATAGTTTCCTATAATAAATTAATACAAAAAATGATGTTCATTGCTTAATCTGACTTTCTTCAATGTTAAAGAAAATTATGTCTTTTTTAAGGAAATGGTACCACTGAGACATAACAAGCAACAAACTGTATGTGTGCATGTAGATTACCATTATTCTTTTTGTTTTGGCATGTGATTTCTTATATATATTTGGCAAATCTTCCTATCCAAAGTATTCATGATGTTACTTTTCTGTCTTTTTTTTTACAGATTTGAATTATGTCTTATTGATAAGAACAGCTCTAGATAAGATACTGAAAAAATAACTCTAGAACAAGTTCATTTTCTTATCAAGGGGTGGAAAGACATGTATGTTAAAGTTCAACAGCCTTTTCTTTTCCCAAAAGGAAATGAAAGCACAGCTTGGAACAAAACGTCTTTGACAAACAGCCTACACATGTAGGCAGACTAGCTCTAGTTACTTTCCTAAGCCCATGGTTTAAGGAGCTAATGCCATGAGTTGGGGAATTTAGGTAGATTTTGTGCATAAACTAGTTATTTCTTGATAATAATAAACTCGTTCGCATAACTTTAAACTAAAATACTCTAAACTTAATAAGAACCTGAAATCTTAGAGACATAATATAGCACATACATAATTTTGCATAGCCAAACTATAAACATCTTTCAGTCTGAAGCAGCAAGGATTTCAACTTGTGTTCAGAAGGAGAAAAATACAGTATGCAATTCTTAATAATTTCTGAATTCTGGAAGTTAGTAACTTAAGATAAAACCCACAAAACTGAAAGTATTGGGACTCAGTTCCTATGAGGGACAGAAGCTATCTGTCTGAAGAAAGAATCCAGAGCAGGCACTCTAAGTCCATATTCAACTTTAAGTTGAAATGCTATCGCTAGGAGTGAAAGAAAGTTACTATTCTTCCCAGAGATGTCTATCATGACAGTTGGTATTTTGTACCAGACACAGCAACAGGAAATTCTCAGTAGACACATTACTGGACTGGAAAGCGCTTACTGTCTATAGGCAATTGCAACTACAGCCAGATTATAAAAGCTGAACATGAATTCTTGTTTGCCAAATGCTGGCCCAAATAGTCATTGCCATCGGCAGAGGGAAAAGTTCCAGACAAAAGACATTTCTTCCTACTTTTGCCAAGAGTGAAGGGTGAACTGCTCAACAAAGCCTCTTAAAACTCAAAAGCTTTTTTGGAAGTCAGGTCAGAGAAAGCTGCTGATCAATTTTAGGTATATTTCAGCTACCTGCTGCCTACCAGCATCTATTAACACGTTTGCTAGCATTTTGCATGTTTTCCTATCCTATTTTAATGTATGGTTTTTTTCCTTTTACCCTGTTTCCAAATTGGCCTGAGCCATTTCCTTCTGCTAAATGTACAATCTGGAAGTGCACCATTCATCTAGCAAAAATATAAAATACAAAAGTAGTTTTGCTGCTTTCTGAGTTAACTTTCAACCTAAGTTGTTCATATTACACAGTTTGAGAACTTAAATTCAGAGAATTTGCCAGAAAGCGAGTTAAGTTCTGCTTTTCAAAATGCAAATAAATTAACTTTTTTTCTTTTTTTTCGATGCTGTCAAATATATAATTATCACTGTGTTTTTTCTACCAGGATTTTAGTTTAGGGTTGAATGGACAAATCATACCATAAACTGAATCAGGACTACAAAGTCAGTGAGATTCAGGTTTAGATGATCTATGATACTACTAAATTAACAGTCACGATGTGCCCTTCAAATATAAGATATGAGTGTTTGTTGATTATATGCTTCTGTTAAATTGCAAAAAAATGGAAAATGTTTTCAGTCTATAAAATATTTGTGAACACTTGCTTTTGACTCCAAGATTCTGCTGTTATAGAGACATATTTCAAATAGTTGCCCCTTCTTAAGATTAGGTCATCGTCACAAACCATGTGATGTTTAATATGCAGCATATTGACCTGTATACCAGCATTGCAGGTACTAGTGTTTTAAGCTTCTTTCATAGCTGATGAATGCAGACTTGAAGAAAATATTATGTCTGAGACTATGTGAAATCACAACAGAGTGTTTAAATTTGATCTTCTAATGATTCATTGCCTGAATGATAGAAGTCCCTAAGGATCTCAATGGGGGTCAGAATTTAATTGTTTCAAGCATTTCACAAATGACACAAAAGAGTCCTTATACTAAAGACTTCAGCCAAAGATTTAGGCATCATGCAACAGGTGGATAAGGCAGATGGTGAGCTGGATGAGAGGATAGAGTGTTTATAGAAACAGGTGCATTCATAAAAGTTTGTAGCCATGGGTGGCCACCAGCCTAATTTGTGTAAGGTGGTATATTGTAATTCTCATGGCAATTGCAACTTTTTGGATTGTTTTTTCTTAAAAAAAAAAAAGAAAAGAAATAATACAATTTGCTTAAGGGCTGAATTACATTATTTTTAGTTAAATTTGTTGAATTTATAACAGAAAATATTTTTTTTGTTATTAATATTATATTTGTTTGAAAGAAGTTGTTTAAACTGTTAATTATATAAGACAGATGTTGTTTAGATTTGAATTCTGAAACTATAAATGAACTACCTAGATATTATACCATAGTTATCTTCATGTAAAAGAGTAAATTTTGCATTTTTAGGAAAGCTGCTATGAAAAGAGATATGGGGACAAAAGAAGGGTGAAAGGCAGTAGAAGAATTTATTTCTATAGTTGACAAAATAGAATGTTTGGGCTTCAGAAACCACTAACTTATAATATAAAGCGAAGAGTCAATGACATTTTTTTGCCATTGTATAATAGACTATTGAGAAAGTTGTTCTTGCTGCTGCCTTGATTATAGCAAAAGTGAGTGGTCAATTTTTAATCACCATCTAGAAATCAGAAGATGATTTCATGTTATGATTACCTATTCAGGTTCTGGGAATAAATATCCAGGTTTAAGATCAATGGAAGAAGAGTTTCTTAGTTTATTCATAAGAAAAAACAGCAAGATATTCTATAGGTTGGAACCTAAAAGGGCATTTTTATTTTTTAAAGATCTTTTCATATAGCTTTCATAATTAATTTGGGAGAAAAAAATAGCACATTAAACACAATACTCTTTTCCTGATCTTTTCTTGTAACATCCACATATATACTACTTTCCATGAGATGAATTTATTCTCCTAATCTTCAAAATGTTCAATTTATTAGGGTTCTGTGAACAGGGTAAGATCATATTCATAGAATCATAGAATCATTTAGGCTGGAAAAGACCTCTAGGGTTCTCAAGTCCAAACTTTGTCCCAACATCTCCTTGACCACTAGACCATGTCCCAAAGCACCATATCTACTCATTTTTTTAACACTTCCAGGGCTGCTAACTTCTGACACAGGCCAGGATGCTGTTGCCTTCTTGGCCACCTGGGCACACTGTTGGCTCTTGTTCAGCCAGCTGTCCACCAGCACCCCCAGGTCCCTTTCTGCCAGGCAGCTCTCCAGCCACTCTTCCCCAAGTCTGTAGTGTTGCCGGAGGTTGTTGTGTCCGAAGCGCAGGACCTGACTCTTGGCTATGTTAAACGTCACACAACTGGCTTCAGCCCATCGATCCAGCCTGTCCAGGTCCACTTGCAGATCCTTCCTACGCTCAAGCAGATCAACACCCCCACTTAATTTTGTGTCATCTGAAAATTTACTGAGGGACCACTCAATCCCCTCATCCAGATCATCAATAAAGATATTAAACAAGACCAGCCCCAGAACAAAGTCCTAGGGTGCACTGCTTATGACAGGCCGCCAATTGGATTTAAGTCCATTTGCCTCAAGTCTCTGGGCTTGGCCATCCAGCCAGTTTTTAACTCAATGAAGAGTCCACCTGTCTACACCATGAGCTGCCAGCATGATCAACAGGACAGTGTGGGAGATGGTGTCAAATGCCTTACTGAGGTCCAGGTAGACGGCATCAACCGCCTTGCCCTCATCCATTAAGAGGGTCACCTGGTCATAGACGGAGATCATATTGGTCAAACAGGACCTGCCCTTTGTGAACCCCTGCTGGTAAAGTGCTGGGGCCTGAGCAATGGGCCCTAAATTAAAGTTGACATATGGATGAATCTGACAACCAGCAGTCCTACAGGTGTTATGAAGGTTGTGGTTCATCCATAGGTCTAAGGATCGAGTGAATTGCTGGGGCCTGAGGAATGGGCCCTGAATTAAAGTTGGTATACAGATGAATCTCACAAGTGGACAGTGTGTGTTTGTGACAGAGACCAGCAGAGGATTTTTCTCTGCTGGGAATTTAGCTGATTAGCTGTGAGAACTCCCTCAGTACCCTCGGGTAGATCTCATCCAGCCCCATAGACTTGTGTGTGTCCAATTGGCGAAGCAGGTCATTATCTATCGCTTGCTGGATCATGAGGGGATTATTCTGTTCTCCATTCCTGTCTTCAAGCTCAGGGGGCTGAATTCCCTGAGGATAACTGGCATGGCTATTAAAGTCTGAGACAAAGGTGGCATTTAGTACCTCAGCCATTTCCTTGTCCTCAGTGACAATGTTCCCCCTCTTGTCTAATAAAGGATGGAGATTCTCTCTGGCTTTGTTGTTAAAAACAAAGAATCACTGATCAAGTACCTTTTTTTTTTTTTTTAAATACATTATGTCTATGATATAATGCACAGAAGTCAAGTCATGAAAGTGATTCAGCAAGATTACCAATATGATGCAAATTCAGTATCACAAACCTGCCTTGAATTTTGATCCCTTGTCAGGATTGCAGCCTTTCCTATGCTTGCTGAGATGATTGTATTGACAGATACCATATCTTGTTAATCATATAAAGTATTGTTTTCTTCCTCCAAAATGCTTCATTTCATCTTGTGGGTGTTTTTGTGCATCAGAAGAAACAAATTTTCTAGTTACTAATTTATTCCAATAGTAAAGCCAAACACATATCCTTGAATTTCTGTACTTTGCCAAGTATGAATGAACACATCCCTCTTCCCAGAGAATGTTGGTAGCTGGAATGAACTCAAGAGGCTTAGAGGCTGGCAACACTTTTTGGACACATTATTTTTATTACTAAATCTAGATAGGGCATTTTGGGTTAGACAAGAATTCTAGGTAAGAAAGAATACATTTCTTGTTGACTATTAATGATTGATAAATCATAAGAGAAGGATATATCAGACACCTTATGTTCACTTGTGAATTCAGGAAAACACAATAATCATTAATATACAATAACCTTAAATTGTAAAGTGTGCTGCTTCTACCAAGTTTTCATTCTGGCTAGGTGGTATTTCATATTGTGAATAATAAGCTGGAAAGCAAGGGGGTTTATTTCCTGCCAAATTACTTTACTGCTTTTAACACAACACATATAAACTGCAAACCCCTTTCCTTGCCTTCCATTGTGCCACTTGTTGGAAAGGCTAGGTAACACCTGGTGATAGCTTTGGTAAACTTGGAAGCAAGTTGAATCATAAAATCCTTGCCTCTTTTTGCCAATAATGTGGCTGTGATTTGGTTCATAGTGTTTGTTACTTTGGTGAAAAACAAGTAGCAAACGTCTGGATTTTTATTCAGTTTTCAACATGAAAACAGAAATTTGTGTAAAAAGACAAGCAACAAGCCCTGCCATAAAACTGAAATGAAAATACTGAGCTTAACATGTGCATAATGACCAAACCAATATCTGCCTTGAAACACACTTTCACATTATTTTCTTAGCTCTACTTGCTTTTCTGTTGGTAGATTTAAGTAGATTTTCAACAAAAACATTTCTGATTTTGCTGAATTGAAACATAAATCTAGAGTAATATATTTTACTTCTGCTTGTTTTCCAGTTGTGTTTTGTTGAAAGAAATGAATTAAAAATCTTTGTGTATTCTTTATCTCACAGGAGGTCTAGTCCACACATTGGACCTCATTCTTTTTATATCAAGGAATCAATATTCCATGGTCTGGAATGCATACAGTCTGAAATACAGAAAAAAATAACCTATGTGATCCAAATAAATTCAAGTAGAATCTTTATTACAAAGAGTTAGTTGTTAACTTAGGGATATTTGGGCTGACTACACATGAAGTGCTTTACCAATTAAATGACAAACTAGTTAAACTGGTTTAGTATACTAAGAAGCACTTGGATGTAATTTACAGAAATTAAGATTTGCCAGCAGAGCATATTCCACATTGTCATGAAGGAAATAGCTTTTAGCAGAAAGCATATTCTAAGTTGTTGTTGTAAGATGAATTGATACTAAGGTTTTTGTCAGACAATCTGACAGTCTTATATTTTACCTCTTTTTTTTTTTTAATTAACAAAATCATGTCCCTGTTTTGCTCTGTTGTCCTGGCCTAGCACTTGTGAACAAAATCATAAGATTCTTGACCTGTAAATTCCTTCCAGGTAACCTTGTTATCACAGCGTTTAATAGCTCCATGGCTGCTATGTCAAAAAGTACCTGTAAATTCTGGGCAGATTCAGTTTTGCTTCACCCGCACTCCTTCCTTTATGAAAATTGCAAATGGCCATAGGTATAATAAACACAACTCAAAATAAATGATGTGAGGTGAGGCAGGAGATCAATGGACA
>VYZX01006334.1:5540-61805 GCA_013401335.1 Brachypteracias leptosomus
TGACTGCCCCTAATGACCCTCTTATCCTTGATATGCCTTGAGATGGCACCAAGGATAAGGTGTTCCATCACTTTCCCAGGGATGGAGGTGAGGCTGACCGGTCTGTAGTTACCCGGGTCCTCCTTCTTGCCCTTTTTGAAGACTGGAGTGACATTTGCCTTCCTCCAGTCCTCAGGCACCTCTCCCGTTTCCCAAGACTTGGCAAAGATGATGGAGAGTGGTTCAGCAATGACCTCAGCCAGCTCCCTCAGCACCCGTGGGTGCATCCTATCTGGACCCATGGATTTATGGATGTCCAGATTGCTTAATTGCTCCCTAACCCAGTCCTCATCAACCGAGGCAAACTTCTCCCTTGTCCTGGCTTCCTCTGGGGCCTCAGGGGCACGGGGCTCCTCAGGACAGATATTAAACCTGCCATAAAAAGTCATTATAAGTTCAGTTCTAAATTACTATATATAAAACATACAACTTCAGACAATTCACTGAACAAAATGGTTTCATTCTTTTATCCAACTCACCTCAAAATTGTAGCTCAGACAAAGTTCTAAGGATTGAGAACACAGTTTAGTATTGTTTTGAGCCAAATACACCTGGGCCATCAGTAAGTGTGCATCTGCATAAGACGGATTCTTTTCAAGACAGTAATGTAGATAACTATGGGCTGCTTCAATATCCCCTAGGAAGTTAAAAAAGGAAAAGTGAAAAAGTAGCTGATATGAAACACAGAAGTTAAATATGGAGCATATTTTGATTATTCTCCAATGTTATAATTTTTTTAAAATTAGCCTTTAGTGAATAAACTCATATACAAAGTATTATGTGGCTATGGTATGAAATCAAAACCAGGTCAAAGTTAAGATATTTTCCAACTGTTCCATCTGTAAATCATTCAATAAGTTGAGTTTTCTGCAAGCAATGGATTAAAAAATACCACATTTGTCTGTACAACTAAGATACATCCATACAAATCACAAAAAAGGCAGTGGAAATGTTCTTCACTCAGTGAAAGGAAATTATTAATTACAATTTAAAAGTGTGAAATTAACTTTTTATATTAAAGAAACTAAAGAGGTGAATAATTAATCATTTGTATAACTACTACCTGACAAATATTTCACTTTTGCAATTAAAAAGACAGCTTGTTGAAGACCAGGCACAGTTTTTACCACAGTTTCCAGAACAGAAGCACAGTGTTTGAGAAGTGGTGAAGGAGACTGCCCAGGACTTGCAGGCTAGGAGTGAAAAAGAAACAAACTAAACCCAACGCTTTAATTGACAGGTTTTTGACTTGGATTTCATTTTAAGTGTGAGCTTCACTTTAAACTCAAATGAGCAATAGCAAAGCATTGTTATTTTCTTCAACCAAAAAAAAAGAAGATTGTTTTCACTGTTGTTGTGAAGAAATATAAAAGTATTTTTTAAACATGAAGGGGCTTCTTCTTGATATCAGCATGAACACAACACAGCCTCACGAACCTCAAGGATGACAAAACTCTTCAGACCCAACATAAGCTGAGGAGTCAGTCCATAAACATTTGGCAGCATACTCTGAATTACCATGCCAATTCATCCAACACAATGACAACACGAACTAAATTTCAGGAGAGCTGAAGTTGAAATAAATAACCAGAAGGATGAGAAGAAAAGGTTCTGGTCCCTCCTGCCCTCATTCCACGCCACAAAATATATCCATACTCCTAGCAACAAACTGAAAACAGCAGCTGAGAAATAGCTAGTTTCATGTAAACTGTCAGTACAATGTACCATGGTTTTGTTGCTCTTTATCATAAATGGTGTTCATTTCCCTCCATTACTTTAGCAACTAGCTAATTGTTATACATAAAAAAGGAAAAGACAATCTAATGATCCTACTGTTCCCAGGTAACATTTCCACAGTACCCACATCCTGGGGAAGCAGCAATCCTCTAGTATCAAACTGGAAGCCTCCACCACCTGGGTAAGCTCCTTTTTGCAATAAAGAAAAAATGAAACTTCAGAAAAAGCCCGTATTTTCTTTTACAAACCTTCCCATAGACAACAGTGCAGGAAAAACAGTTTCATTTCAAATTAAAAACCATCCTTGCCATCAATTACTTCTGGAATATACACCAGGGAAACCTTCAAACAAGACACTGCCTCATAGCGATTCTTACACATCTCCATGTGTGACATGGAATTGTCATTGTTACTGATGTTTTAGACTTTGAAACGCTACTATTTCATTATAGATGGTGGGGCAGATCATAGCAATGGAAAACTACTTGTTTGCCTGTTGGATTTTAAAGCTGTACATAAACAAATATTTATGGGAAGGTTCTATAATTAGACGAGAAATCTGTTAATGACAGGATAACAAAAGTCAGCTGCCAGCTATTCCAGAGGAATAATCTACTTAAGGGAGACACTATTTAAGGAAATCTTAAATGTGTTTCTTCTGCTTTAGAGATGTTAGGTCCCCATTCAATTTATTAAGTTCTACCTGCCTCTGTTGCCAAAAGCAGCACAAGCAAATTCAGTCACAGAAACTTAGCCATCTCAGTAAGAGAGATTTTTCTTTGGATTTAGTAGGATTCCACTGATTTTTACCACCACAAAAGAAACTGGAATGAAGAAAGAACATAGGTATATTGAAAAGATATCCTAAGATGACAAAAATATTTCAAGAACAGGATCATCAGTGTGAATACTCTAGTTTCATATTGAGATAGCTCTTTTCACTGAATTGTTACAGTTTCATATCAAAGAGATATTTAAGAAGTATAAATACACGCATTGCAATAGCCCAGGTTTCCTCAGGTATCATTATTGCAACTTGCTCACTTCACAAAAGATGTATTTTCATAGTTATTTTACTTAAATAGTGGTATAATACCTTAAACCACACCTTTACTTAAAATAAATTAACATTTTAAGATGCAAAATTTTTCTAAAGTTTTGTTTCATGATCTCAAAATGAAATCCAAGAATAATTTCCATTTTAAGACAGACATGATCTACAGCTGCTTACCTGTGCTGGGCAAAAATGAAGATATTCCCTAATGATTTCTAGCAAGAAATCAGGGTTTAGTTTTTCAAAATATTCCACACCAAGAGGAAAACCACGCAAAGATGAAAAGTGTGTATCCAGAACATAATTCAATAAGGCAATAACTTCTTGTCTTTTATGTTTTTTCATGGCTAGGACAGCACGCAAGAAAGATAATTCCTACAGAAAAAAAAAGAAAGAAATAAAACATTCTCCATATTCCAGGTATCTGTTACTCAAACAATCCTACATAATTACTAATGTTAGCCATTTCTTCTTTATATTTAGGCATATTTTAAGACATTTAATATGTTCACTGTAAATGACAATGATGATTATAGTATCAATGCATTCCTTTAATTTGTGCAAGAAGCTCTAATTTTTTCTGAGCACAAAAACAATAATTAATATTCCTCCCTTCCTGACATTTTGAATTTATCTTCAGAGACAAAGTACTGCAGGAAGGCAATGATGTTTTTGCTCTGCAAACAAACAGCCTTGTGTTGCTGTATTGCTAACACACCTCCCTGGCATTTGCCAGGGTGGTCTGTGCATGACTCTAGTGGTGTTTGGAGTGTGGCTGATTTCTCCCTCTACTGTTGAATTTGCTTCCTGGTTTCTTTTTCCTTCTGTTATTGAGTTTATGGTTCATCTCATTTTCCCTTTTATTATATCGCTCGTGGTCAGCAGATTTATTTCTTCTGTTTCTGGCCATGCCACATCAATCCTGCCTTCCATAGAAATAGACAGTAAAATCTGCACGTGTCTCCTGCTGTGAGTGGCTGTGTTCCTGGTGCTGTGCAGGGTAATTGGCAAAACAGTTGCAAAGTTAGGCAATATGTTAACTTAAAAGAAGAAAATCTGAAATTTAGATTTAATTGTACACCATTAAGAATGCTCTGCTCAAGTGACTGAAGTTTAGAATGTGATGTAGCTAGTGGACTACAATTCAGATTGTAATCAAAGTATTTTAATGAAGGAAGATGTCTCCTACCCCAGATTCTTCAATGGCCTGTTGAATTTGACTAAGCAACTCCAACTGCTGCTCTGCATCTTCTAATTGCCCTTGTATTAGTTGACAACGGATAATTCCTGTAACATATTTAAACATTTCATTGCAGATTCATCTTCCTAGTCAAGCACATACTTTGTCTTCCAGAATTTATGTACTTAGAAATACCCAGATGATACATGATTGATACATTAATATATGGAGTGCTATAAAGCAATTTCATGGAAAGATCTCATCCTGTACATTACAAAGTTTAAAACAGAGCATTTTCATCTGGTTCTAGAGTAGGTAGAAGCACTATAACAAGAACAAGAAGCAAAATGAAATTAAAAAAAACCCCCACACCTCCAACCACACACACAAACCACTTCTACCCTCTAAACTTCTCATACTGCTTGAAATTTCAAGTTAGAAATCAATGGCATAGTCAAGGAGAAAAAACACAGGGGAAAATCTGTGAAGCAAATATGTCATATTTACTCTCAGTTTTCTTGACAACAATTGGAATTTATCAAAAGTTGCTTTTTTTTCCCAAAGAACATAATACGTACATCAAAAGTATCAGATGTTTTCACTTGATTATATTTTTCAGTCTAATTTAGACATGTATGTAGCCATGGACGGCTTGTTCTATCAACTGTCCTTGAATGTTTTATTTTTGTACTGCCTAAGATTTCTGTAGTCTTAGCCACTACAGAAATTAAAAACATATAGCCACATCTCTGCCCTTACCATTACTTTGAGAGTTCCAATTAAAAGAGAAAAGTTTCACTTTTCAAAAGGAAGATGAAAAGACATGCCCAGTGAAGAGAAACTGTTGCTACAAGGAACATAGCATAGCATAGAATCATAGAATGAATGGGTCAGAAGAGACCTAAATGATCATTCCAACGCCCCTGTCATGGACAGGTACACCTCCCACTAGACCAGCTTGTTCAAAACCCCATCCAACCAGGCCATCTTGAACACATTCAGTAACGGAGGATCCAAAACTTCCCTGGGCAAGCTGTTTCAGTGTTTCACTACCCTCATAGTGGAAAACTTCTTAATTTCTAATCTAAATCTACGCTCTTCCAATTTGAAGCCACTACCCCTCATGCTATCGCTACAGCCCTTGTAAAAAGTCCCTCCCCAGCTTTCTTGTAGGCCCCCTTCAGGTATAGGAAAGCTGCAATGAGGTATCCCTGGAGCATCCTCTCTTCCAGGTTGAACAACCCCCACTCTCTCAGCTTGTCCTCATAGGAGAGGTGATCTTCCAGCCCTCTGATGATCTCTGTGGCCCTTCTCTGGACCCGCTCCAACAGGTCCATGCCTTTCTTATGTTGGGAGCTCCAGAACTGGACACAGTACTCCAGGTGGGGCCTCAGGAGAGTGGAGTAGAGGGGAAGAATCACCTCTCTCAACCTGCTGGTCATGCTTCATTTGATGTGGCCCAGGATAGGGTTGGCTTTCTGGGCTGCAAGTGCACATTGTTGGTTCACATTGATCAGTTTGTCAACCAGCAAACCCAAGTCTTTCCCCTCAGGACTGCTCTCACTCCATGAACCAGGAAGTACTGCCCAATGCTCCCATTCTAACAGTTCTAGATTTTTGTAGTTGCAGTAGCAGGAAAACTTGATCAAAAATGTATCATCTGTATCTTAAGACCAGTAAAAACCAGAAGACCTTACCAGTTAGTGCAGAAACACTTGTTTCATCAAGTGTCATAGCAGTCTTGTACCATTTTAAAGCTTCTTTCACTTTCCCTTGCAAAATCATTTGGTAGCCAAGTTCAGTAGCAAATCCTGCATTGTCGGATGCCAGTTCAGATGCTCTTTCAACTAAGGCTTGTGTATGTTGAAGGATGAGCTGGTTCCGGCCACACTAATGGTAAGAATAATCTTTAAACCTTAAGTTTTCCTTAGTTTTCCAATTTGCTTAGAAAAACACTGCATTTTGCAGTTGAGACAACAACATCTCATAACACTAATACAACCTGTAGTAATTCTATAAAAATTGTGACATTAAAGTGTGCTGGATTAAAACAACTATACAATACTACACAATAAGGAATAGTCAATAGTTGCTTTGAATGCTTTCTTAAAATGATTCCGATAAACACAAAGATTAAAGAAACCTTCTGTTTCAAGGCTATGTGATTAACCCTGCCCCTTTCCTACATAAGAATATGGTTGGTGGACAGTTGAGTATTTCCACTGGAAAACTGTTTCTCATTTAAAAGCAAGCAGTAAAAACATTTTTTGAATGACACGGCTTAAGTATTGTAATTCATACTGAATGTAAAACTTTAAAAATGTAGTTATCAAAATAGATAATCTATTTCAGTTGCCCGCCATCATCATCTTTTTAGAAGACATGTAACACCAGTTTAGCAGAAAAGAAAACCAAATCAGGATATATAGATAGTTATATGCTGCTTAAGAAAAAAGTATACTCACTATTCTACTGAAAGCTAAAGCCATTCTATAGAAGAGCTGTGAATTCCGTGGTTCTAATCTG
Organism: Brachypteracias leptosomus; assembly: GCA_013401335.1. Classification (NCBI taxonomy): domain Eukaryota; kingdom Metazoa; phylum Chordata; class Aves; order Coraciiformes; family Brachypteraciidae; genus Brachypteracias; species Brachypteracias leptosomus. The sequence goes on from VYZX01006334.1 coordinate 12,077, forward strand.
TACAGTGCTTTAATTAGGTCTCCTAGTCTTGCTGAAGCCTTGGAGAAAAAGGAGTAACATAATAAATAACAGAAAGAATGAATAGATTAGGACAATTCAACAGTTGTCATTAAAAAACAGTCACATATTTTACTATGCAGCATTATCTTGAAACTTAAATTCAGAAGATTTCAGGGTTAAGAGTTAGATTTATTTTGAAATTCCTACAAAAATACTTTGGAATAGTAATTTGACAATGAAGTAGATCACGTGCCCTCTATACATGGTCCAAAACAAGTGAAAGACTTAAGCTGAATCTGATGTAACAGAAGGGTCCCATAAAGCAAGACAGTCTGAGGAGCCCGATTTCTGAATCTTGTTTGGGCTTCAGTGTGATACGGACACACATGATCAAAACAAAAGCAGTTTCAGGTGCTCAGAGGTCTAACATCACAGTTTCTCAAAACACCTCAGTTACTTTAGATACTTATAGGGCTACAATAATAAGGCACAGGGGTTTTTTTAAATACGATTTTAGATATAGACACCTGAATGACATTTAAATCTCATCAGGTTTTAAAATTTTTTCCTAGACTTGGGTCTTAGCCACATGCGACACTTTGCCTCTGCATCTTTTTGCCCTACCATGTTCAGCAAGTATAATACCCGGAGAGCTTTCTTGAATTGGAGTCTGCAATTGTTACTGTTTCTTCATACTTCCTCTGTATGTAAGTAAGACTTAAATTTGAATACAAACACACTAACGATGTGTGCATTTAAAAGAGTTCTTTGCGGTAACTAAAAATTTGTTAAACGACCTAAAATACCTTTTCCTCTAGAACTTGAATAAAACTTTGAGACACGGAAAACACTTTAATTTTTTTTGCTAAACCTCTACTTAATTATGCCAGCATTTCTGGATAACGAGAAAAAGGTATCTGAAAGTATTTCTTGATTTTTCATAACAATTTAGATAATGTATTTTAAATTTTCCTGTAAATTGGCACAAGTACCACACGTACAAAATACATGCATATATCACTGTGTAGAAAAGGATCTTAATTAATTGTCAGAAAAAGGTGAAAAAAGCACAGGTTATACAACCTAACATCGCAGACTGTTGTTAAGTGACTATGACCCCCTTCCAAAAATTTATCACTACCTCATTATTTCCCTTAATTCAATTAATAGAATACTTAAAATGAATGGAAGGGTTACAATAGCTTATGAATTTCTCAAAAGAGCATTTAAACAATAAAGTATTGCTTTGATAATTCAAATCAACATGATTCAATTAACTGTCCAGAGAAGAGTTGTGTTTGGCTTGATTCCTTGTTCTCTGAAAAGACAGAAGTAAAAAATTACCTTTCCCCTGCCATCCAGAAAACACCCCAACAATAAGGTAGAGAAGCCGTATGAGTCAGAATAGGTAAATATACCTCTTCCTGCAAACAAGTAGTGTAGCACAGGACTAGACAAAGTATATGAAGAGAAAATATAAAGAAAAGTGTGTGAGGTATCTAGCCCCTACAAAGGCTATATTATGCTCCACAGTCTGCTAATAAAAAGACTCACCTCAGATATATTTCCTTCCCTGCACAGATAATGCAGAACCTCCATTCTTATGGCTTCTAAATTGAGGGCATCCTTCTGCAATAGTCTGAAGACAAACAAAAGGTCAATGAAAAGAAACCAAAACAAAATCTTTGCTCAATCATCTGTTTTATCCTAAAAGGAGAATGAAATAACTTGTTTTGCACAGTCACTTTAAGCCACAGCTCTCAGTTGAAAGCACAGCTTTGTTACTTCAAGCCTATCAAAAAAAGGTCCTTCTCCAGCTCAAACAGATTCACATATTGATGCAGTATCCTCACAGAATTGCGAGGCTGGGTTCTAATAAAACTTAGTTTAATTTAAAAAAAACCCAAATTCTTTTAACCGATTTAAATTCATTAAAAATTAACCGAAACATATCTACAATTGTTTCAAACTGTTCCTACAGTGTAACCATGGCAAGAACACAACTAGTGGTGTGCTACTTCATACTCAACCTATGTGCTGTTTCAACTGCCTGCTCCCACTCTTGCAAGGCTAGTTGTAGCTTCATTTTCTTTATGAAAGCAGGAATGAAGTTTGGAAAGTTTGCAATGATATGGTTCACAGTTTCCAGAGCTCCTGAATAATTCTGTCGGACCTCAAAATACTGCACCTAATGGAAGGAAGAGAAGTCACATAAAAGCCTTGTACACTCACACAGGTGAGAAGATTCAGAAGTTCTTTCATAGACAAACCAGGAAAAAGAGCTCCTGAGAGAAAAATCTTTCTTTAGGTAATAGCTTGCTTCACTATTTTAGCAAGAAGAAAAAAGTGTGTAATTTTAAAATACATGAAAGAAATACAGACATGCAGGAAGAAATAGTTACCAGCTTCAGTTCATCAAAAAAGAAAAAAAAAGTGGAAATTGCAGTTAATGAAGTAATATCCTACTGCAGCAATACTTTATACCACAAAAATGCAATACTGCAACAAGAATGACCCAGAAATTCATAATTATGTATATGGTAACAGACACAGTGTACCACAACTGCAACCCAGGCACACCTCTTTGTCTTAAATCTACAAAGAATATGAGAATCTTGAAAGAGGCAATCTACAAAGAAAGCCAAACCTTGGCTACTCATTAAGATTAACTTTAAAATTAATAAAATGGGCCGTTTACCACAGGGAACAGGAATGTCAGTATATTTTTATTATGCTAGCAATGAATTTGTGTGATAACTGTTCTATATTCCTTAAACAATTCCATAAATAAATTCAAACTTAATTTCTGCTAAAACCTAGTCTGTTCCTCTGAACAAAAAGCATATGACTGAGCAGTGTTTCTACTCCTTGAACAAGCTCACTTAGACAATTCTTCTCAACATCTCTCTAATAACAATACAAGACAAATATGGCATTTAGGAAGTGTTAAAAACATGAAGCAAACTTACTTTACCAAGCAGAGCAAAAACATCATTGCCTTCCTGCAGTGCTTCATCGAAGTATTTCACAGCTTTTTTAATGTGAGTTTCTTTCCCACAGGTGACATCAAGCCATGCTTTCAAAATCAACCCCTGTAAACAAAACATAAATTGGAATTCTCCACTAACTAGGTAGTAAAAACAGTGTATTAGATATGGTAATAAGCAGAAATAACCTAAAAAAAAGGACTTAAAGTACCTATTTAAAATACATACATTTGCAATTACAACCAGTGTAAAGCATAACCTAAAATATTAGTAATTCAGCATTAATCAAATAGTATATTTACTTACAGGATTTAAAAAAAACAATAGCACTGAACTAGTCTAACATGCTCAGCAGACAGAGCAAAACCTTGCAGAAATGACTGCTTATGACAGTAAGAATATTTTTTGTAGGCATTTCTGCAGAATATTTTCTTAATATTTTGTTTATATGAGACACTGAGAAACATATGAGTGCTGAAAAAGGAGGGAAACTTGCTTTTTTCTTCTGATTAGAAAGAAAAACCTGTGCAAAGATCTCATATTTCCCAAATCCTCAACAGTGCTATGAAAAATACAATACTCAGAACTTTTAAAAGGTGAAATGTGTCTCTTCATTAAAGGAATTATTACTTATAATTAATGAGTTTTATTTCTCTTACGTATTCCAGACATTTAATTATAGTTTAAGTAATTCAAAACTACTTTGAAGTGCTGGATTATTTAATAAGATTATAATTGTCATTAAAAAAAAATTAAAACTATACTATCACTAGCTTTTTTGTAACCTAAAACTAAAGAAGTGAGTAATGCATCTAAAACTTAAAGGTTAGTAGAAGAACCATATCTTGTAATTGCTAAGAATCAGGGTCACGATTTTGTTATGCAACAGCAAGTGGCTGAAATTCATATACTCAAGCATTAAGCAAAAAGGGAAATATTTTACTTCTATATAATGAGTACATAAAATATCTTAGAAAAAATGAACTGTATCTACTAAACAAATCACACTTCACTAAGTTTAGGCACCCCTAACCAGCTCCCAAAAAATCCGAAAAACATTAACTGTATTTAGGAAAAGGGATAAGCGTAAGTGAACTTAGAAAAAAATGAAAACTACTCGTTTTCTATACAGTTAAATGCTAATGTACATTTTCATGTGAATGTGCAAAAAAAAATTCAAATCCATGAAATTCTTCATGTAGATTTCCTAATAAGCAACATTCCCAAACAGTATATCTTAAAACCAAAACCAAGCAAACAAAATCCTGCTACCGTTGTTTCGATAAGCAAAGTCATAAACACTATTTTACCAAGCAGTGCAAAAGCTAAGCCATTACTTAAATTCGTAACGTCATTTCAGAAATCAATGTTTAGAATAGTTGCAAATTTCTAACTCACATAATATCATATAAACCGTAAGTGTAGATTACAAATTGAACAATGTACTGAATGACACAGAAGAACAATTCAAAAACAACACTTGTGTTCAATACTTGTTTCATAAGAGAACAATTACACATTCAACAGCTCTGCCTTGAGGATATTTCACTACAGAAAAAAATATTATTTTTTGTTTTTACTCGAGTTGAAGCTGACACCACCTTTAAAAAAAAGCAAACCACAGTGAGTTTTCACAAACCTTTTTAAAGATTCTAGTGAATTGTTATGTCTGCATACAAATGCAGAAGACATTGTTACATAAACACTTAACACAGATTTTAAAATAAAATACATTCAATTCAATAAAAACCTAGTTAAGTTTTGCCTTTAGCAGCAGCTGAAAAGCTAAATCCCCAGTCCTCTGGGTATTTTTGAGCCTTCAGATTCAAAACAGATGTCTCCCTCTAGTGAGACTATCACACTTAGTTTTTTGCTACGAATTATGATGCTCAGTATCATGTAGCAAAATTGGCATAACTACATATTTCCACTGGTCAATGCAGACCTCTCATTTAAGTGTAAATGAATATTTAGTGGACAAAAAAAATCATTATGGGAATTCTACTTGGCCCTGTCAAATGAATTTATGTCATTAAGAAAGGAAGTACTGGAACACAAAACAGCCACGGTGCAATAAGTCTAGCTTCACAGTACAATAAGTCTAGCTTCACAGTACACATGGTCCTTTTACTATTTTACACAGGAGAAAAAAGTTACCTGTTTATCACCACCAGAAACTCTGATCATTCTATCAACATATTCACGGGCTCTGTCCTCACGACCAAGATGCCACAAAAACAAGCCAGCAAAATACAGAGCCTGCTGTCCTGCTGTCTTACGTTGCTCCTTCATTTTTGCATCCAACTCTAGAATAGCATCTCGATCTGAAAAGGTTTTGTTCAGAGCTTTTATTGATAGCATCTCAAAATATTACAAAATAGCAGCACATAAGCCAAGGGCTTCCAAAGCAAACACTGTTTTCTGTATTATGCATTGATTAACACACAGGCAATCCCTCTCAATTAAAAATATTAATATGGTACAGACATAAGACAGAAGAGGGTTCCCATCAACATGGTCCTTTGTGCAAGAACCCAGCTATTTCCTAAAGCTTAGATTTGTAGCTGAGACTTCTGACAGATAAATAGAAACTTGACAATAGGTTCACAGTTTACACCAGTGTCTGCCAAATAAACAGTTAACTATAGAGTAGCACTAAAATGCTGAATGCAAGATGACTTAGATCCAGAATCCCTGGAAAGGGTGTGATGTGTTTCTTTACACTAAGGCTCATTTTCTTACATCTTTGTTGTTATTGTCAGGTGCCCTCCTCAGGTTAATCCCACACAGAAATTTCCTTTGGTGTGTAGGACTTGCTGCCAAATGTTCTATTTTGCTCACACTCATTTCCAGTCCTTTTTTAGGAAGTCAGGACATTCTCAAAGAGTCTCAAAAACATGATAATTTTGCTCCCCTACAGTATTAACCCTCAGGGACTCAAATAAGAGTGATGTCATAAGCAGTATAATGCAGCTTGGACTAAACAAAATTGTCAGTTAACAATTACAAACCTGCATAGTCAGGATGATATCAGGGCAACAGTTTAATGACAACACTGTTTACCTGATTAACTGTGGTTTTGAGACTATAATTCATAACAAAATAACTCCTGCTTTCAGGTTGGAGAAAGGAATACCAACATTCACAAATTTTTTTTCTCCATTTGTAAGGTCAGGGTAACTTGAAAGACTGAAATGGTGTGACTTTAATGACTTCTTAAATTGCAGTTCTGCTCAAAAGTACCAATACTTGACAAGACAAGAAGCTTGATTTATTTTTTTTTCTCCATAAAAGTCTTCATCAAGGTAGATAAGCAGGATTTTTGTGTGTGTGTGTCTTATTTTAATATTCATTCTTACTCTTCAGTTTTGTGTTTTAGTATTTTTGTTTACAATCTTGGCAAGTGTCACTTAATTCAGTACTAGATACTATGCCAGATGCAAAGCTGGAGTGTGTCTTTTTAAATTGGGCAGAATTAGTCTACAACTCTCAGATCTTCACACAGAGCTGCATAAACCAAGAAGCAGTACTGTTCTAACAAGCATACCTGGATTAGGGCTCTTTTTATGGGCATAAATCAGAGCCATCATTGCACACAGTGACACCTCCTGTTTGTTTTTAATAGACTCCAACTGTCGAATACCCTCTTGGATGTCACCTAGGGAAAACAAGCACAGAACAGGCTATAACATTCTTCAAGACAGCATCAAACCTCAATCTGACTTAGATTTTTCACTCTATTTTTTCTTCTGTGCTTTTGATAACGCTTTCTTAGTAACTTTCTTCATTATTTGCCTATCAATTTTCATTTGTTTGTCTTTTAAACATACACAAGAAAGAAAAAAGCATTTCAATGCAGAGAACTTGAAAGGAGTTAAGTGCTAGTTCTGCCAACTGCTATAAAGATGAAAATAATCTTTATTATTTGTTTTATACAGGGCATAGAGCAGCTCCTTTTGCTCCTGTTTATATAGTCAGGATTTTTGCCTTGTTTGTGTGAATCTTTTGAACATCAGTAGAAGAGGCAGTATCTTGAAAAACGGCACATATGATTGTAGAACAAACAAAAAAGGCAGGCAATTTGAGAAGAGACACACCACCTCAAAATCTTTTGAATCCTTCCTAGCCCTCTGCCATAGTCCTCCCCCACATCTATTGTATGTAACATTGGGTTACATCCCTGAAATATGGATTTAGCTAAATAAATTTCTCAAAACAGTTTAATGTACACAAAGATCCTCTGAACAGGCATTAGCTGTTCAGCTCCTCTGAGGCAGATGGATACAACAAAGTTACATACAGTTGCACTGAAAGGAAGAGGTATTATCTGGAGCAAACTACTTTATCTTTGTGATACCACGCAACAGACATTTGAGCAGGACTCAAATTTGCTCCTATTAACCCATTTACCTGGCCTACACTCATGTAACCATTTAAAATAAATAAATAAAGGGATACCCGTTATTTCTCACTTCAGCACTACATGATCTAGATCAGTTCCATCCTAACTGGGGCGGGGGGAGGCAGGGGAGCACTGACAGATCACACAACACTGGTAATCTCAGCACAGAAAACATTCAGACTCCATAACGTCCCTTTCTTTCTGCGCAGTAGACCAAAGACCGGATTTTGTGATGCAAGGAAGACCGGCGTTTCGGGAGGCCGGTGGAGGGACAGGACACAACAGCCAGCGCCGCATTACCTGTCCTCAGGGCACCGTAGGCTCGGTAGAAAATAAACACGGGATCGCTGCCCAGCCGCCCCAGCGCCTCATCTGCCGCCGTCCGGACGTGGTGGAAGTAGCCTTCCTGGCAGTAATAACTGAGCAGGGCCTGCGGGAGAAACAGCCTCGGGTCACTCCCGCGCGCTTCACCCCAGGACAGCAGGAGAGCGCGCCCACCGGCCCCGGCCGCTCGCTCGCCCTCCAGCCCCAGGCTCCGCCGGCCCCGGCCCAGGAGCAGCCCCACACCCGCGGAAAGCCCGAGGCGGGAAAGCCCGAGGCGGGACAGCGCTCGACGGCAGCGCCCACCTGCTGCACCTCAGCGTCCATCGTTGCTACCCAGTGCAGCTGAGGGGGGCCTCCGGAAGGGCGAGGGAGAGCGCGGCAGCACGCTGCCATTGGCCAGCCAGCAGGAGCGCCCACTGCCATTGGCTTAGAGGGAAAGGAGGCGGGAGAGACACGGGAAGAAAAACTTGCGGGAAGCGCCGGGACGTGCCCGGCGGTGGCAGTCGGGCGGGCGGTGCCGTGCCCTTGAGTGACAGGCGGAGGGGGCGTTGCTCGAACGCAGGCGGGAGGGCGTTGCCGGCTGGCGGTGTGCGGCGCCCCCTGCCGGAGGGGCGGGGCCGGCTGGTTCGCGGGAGCGGGGTCCCCACCGAGCTGTCGGCGCAGCAGCGCCGGACACAAAGCTGCGGGAACTCGGGTACTTTCCTTGCTTTTTGGGGCTCGACTTACAGCTGTGGCCCATGCCATGTGTTTCATGATGGTATCTCAATACTGAGTAGTTCAAGTTATGTGAAGCTTCTCTGTAGAAATGAGATGGTAATAGAGTAAAATCAAATGCAAAGTTCCCCTCCCTTTCCTCCTAGGGAATTACAGAGTTGCAAAGATTAGTAAAATTCAGGTTTTTCCCTGCAGGTGAAAGAATCCTCAGTTATCGTTTCTAGACACCAGAAACAAACTCCTATTGCTAAATAACATTCCTTTAGAAAGTTTGTGTTGTCTGTCCAAGTCTGAAAACTGCTACTAGTGCCCTTTAGTACAAGGAGACAAACCCACCTTGTTCTGAATTAGCGGGTTCTTATAGCGGTGAGCTCCCAGAGGGAGCTTCCCGAACAATTCGCCACACGTGGCTGGAGTCCCGTGCACGCTTCACATCCCCAGCGTCAGGAAAGTGCCACAGAGGTAACGTGTCAGCATATTTGGCTTTTCTTGTTCACCAAAATGATCCTCAAAATTTCCCATTATATCTAAGTGATGCTGTATTTGTTCTGAAGTAACATTATGGCCTCTGTAACATTGAAAACCTAACATTACGTGTGAGAAACAAGTATTTTTGCTTGGCCGTGACCTGTGATCTGCAGTCACAATTGCAAGTTTCTTATTTATCTTAAAACTATATCCTTGAGTTAAAAAAAAAGTTTAAAAAGCTGTGCATAGACTATTAAAAAATGTTATGCCGTTTACTATCTTATTTTTGAAGCAGTTTATTATTCCTGTCTGTTTGTGGATAATTTACATACTTTTTAAGGTAACCTTTTAAGACATATTTTGTTTACATATTAATGTGAAAACAATTTGAAGGAGAAACATTTTCCTCCCTTGAAAGATTTGTGATGAATTTCAGGGAAGATGCTATGAATTTTATTTCTGCTTTTGCAACTGAGCAAGCACGTGGAATACAATTACCCATAAACTGGTTTTAAACTAAGTTCAGTATTTACCTCTGAGTGTTTTCATTGTAAGTTGTAGGGCAATGCAATAGAAAGGTAAGCATATAAAATTAACATTTTCAGAAAGTCACAGAAGCAATAGACAAAAATAACTGACAGGCCCACTTTGCAGCTGCATCTGCATTTTTCCATATCAATATCCAGAAAAGGTAGCTTCTAGGAACATGGTGCTTCCAGAGGGATTCTTAAAAATTCCTGAGGAAAAGGCCAATGGTTATTTACTCTGTCAACAACTCACCTTTTTCAGAAATGCACTATACAACATGTTCTGTAGCTTATTTGTGAATAGTAATTAGTAAGAATAAACTGGTTCTCACAATCCAAGCTGGGGAATGTCATGTGTCTAGTATGATCTTCAATCCTCATTTTCTCTTTGTAAACTCATGAAGGCTCAGTTCTTGTTCCTGTAAATGCTCTGAGCTTCCTGGGACATACTGAGGACAGCTCTGGTGTTTGATGGTCGAGTACCCCATTGCATGGAGCTACTGCATAAACTCATGATGTTCCTCAGGGCAGTGCTATCGATACATGCAGAATCATCATGCTCAGTGCCTAACACGCATTGAAATAGAAATTCCTAGTTGGTGCCTAACAAGCAAGTCCCAAGGATTTGCTTACGTGGAAGAACAGCACAGCTGGCTGTAAAGACTTTCAGTATCCTCTCACTCTGTGGTATTAGAAACATACTTTTAAAAATATTAATGTCAGATAATAAGGACAAAAGTAATATACAATAAAAAATGTAATCTTTATTATTTCGGCGCATTAATAATGTTCTTTAGCATCAGTTAGGGTAATAGTAGCATTTTCCTGCATGCAGTTCACTAATAGAGTATTAGTCAATAATTTTAATAAAAGTAATCTATATTTAATTTTCCTGTGTAAGAAACATAAAATGTCCTGATGGTTGGATTATACAATTTTGCTACTTTCTCTTTGTGAAAAAATATTGTGGACCCAGGATAACATTTAGAACTGTTCTAGTGCAGCATGAATAACAAAAAATATAATTGTGAGTAAATATGAGAAAAGATTAAGGATTCTGTGAAAGAAAAGTTTTATCTGAAAACTTATGATGCAGGCACTGCTTAGACATTCAATTTGAGCTTTACACCATTTCCCAACTGCAAAAACCCTCAGATTTTTAGAAGCAAATTATGAACTTATTTCACAGAAAATATTGACATGTTTGCAAATATTGTAAAAAATAAGAGCCTACAGCTGTCCATTCTTTCAGTTATATCTTGTTCCCTGGAGTTCTTCTGTGAAAAAGTGCTATGGACAGAAAGTAACCAAAAATGGTGTGGCATCAACCTGAAGATAAAATTCAGTTCTTGTTTTATGTACATAATGCTGAAAAATAAAATAAAATGATTTTTACAGTATTTATATTTGCTTATAAAATTCTAACATTATTTTCAACAGGTTTAGTAGTTTTCAACATGTCTGTACAGTTTGGATATACACTATATGCTTTTCACTGAAAATTCAAAAATGTAAACCAAATAAGCTCCTAAATAGCTGCAAAATATTGCTTAATGGTATGGAGGAATGAGGTCTTGTTGAGTAGTTTATTTCATTTAGCTCTGATGTATGGCTTCCCATATTTAAGAATCCTGGACAGTCAAAGGAACAGTAGCATAGGCAATATAAACATGCATTGATAGCATCCAAACTATCTATAATGGTAGATAATACATAATTTTACCTGTTGAACGCTTGCACACTACACTTATTGTGGTACATATTTGATGCAATAAATGTGCTAAGGTCATTATCTTTTTGCTCAAACATGCACCACAGGTTAAAAATTACTATTTACATAGCAGAGGGCTTTTCATTAACATGTACAACAACATCAACCTTACTGAGAGCTGAAGATGGCTAAACAATTCTGCAGGATAAAGCAGAACAACTTTATAAAGGGCTTTTTTTTTATCATTTTGGAGGGCTGAGGCAGATTCATTTAGTATTTGTATGCAGAAAGACATTTGACAAAGACAAAATCTGTGACTCCAGATCTAGAAAGAAGTTTGCACTTTCTGAAACTTAATTGACTGTGCAAAAAATATTCCGTCTCTACTGTTCTTGTGAGTTATAGGGGACTTCACAGGCATACCAAGACTTGTTTGGACATGATACAACATGAATACAGTAAATAAGCACCTTAAAATGTGTTATTCCTTTCCAGAAACGCTGTGCTAAAAAAATCTGTTGTTCTTTGTGACTTAATGTTATTTTCATGCATGATCTATAAGTGCAGCATGCCTTCATGCAAATCGTTTCTGTGTGTATATTAGTTGTGTAATAGAACACCTGGCCCTTGTACCTGTAAAGTTGTACTTAACCCCCTTCCCCAACAGAAGCCCTGTTTACAAAAATAGTCACATATAATAAACAACATATGAATAAAAATAAGATGAATCCACTAACACAGGTTTTGTAAAAATATGACGTATGTGGCAGTTGAAATGCAAACAGTGGATACAGTTACCGCATTGTTTTATGCTAAACACACAAATACTTGGTTTGCACCTCTTTAACTGGTCCCTACAGTCTGAGTAGCCATTTTTTCTCTCCTCTTCAGCAGTGTCAGCTGGTAGTGAGAACAGTAACCTCCTGTCAAGGTTGTTTCCTCATATCACAGTCACAGTCACTGACGAGGGATCACTGTCTTTTAATAGGCACTGACCTTTAATGTACAGTATATTTGTAAAAATTGTCAGTTTGGCATAGACCTCCAGCAGGAGTCCTGTTGACACAGACACATTATTCTTACAGGCTACGAACTATTTTGCAAATAGATGATTTTGCGCTATTTGATTTTATTTCTGAACATCTTTATCTTCCTTTTCATGCTTTTCTTTGACTTGCCTTGTTACACGATCATAAGAAGGTGGACAAACTGCTGTTGATGCGGTTATATCGGTTTTCTCTGTAAATGAGTTTTCGTTCAACTTGTCTATAAGGATTTCATCTTTCATACCCTGACCAGCCCCTCCTTCGGTTTTGTTTTTGTTATAGATAAAGGAAGCTTGTTTTACTGTTCGTTTTAAAAGATGACGTCTGAAAGCACGCTGAATAATGACAGCAGATACTTCCTCCTGTTTTCGTTTTAATGTAGTTGTAATTGGTTCATAGGAAGCTTTTGAAGGGTTGGATGCCATAAACCGATCTTCCATCTGTATTCTGAGGGCGTCCATCTCCCCACTTTCTCCCAGAACACGCTTTGTGAAAGCAAACAGGATGTCAAGGCAGTGAATTCTGTCACCGCTTACCATGGGCAGATCCATTGCAATAAGCTGGACTTTGTTTGGTTTTGCTATAAGAAGAGGAGGATCTAATGAAGCTGCAAAATCTGATAGCTTACTGAACTCTATGAACTGTGTTGCATCAGGATCGAACTTCTCCCAGACTTCATAGAACATCTCAAAGTCATCCTCACTCAAGGGTTCAGCACTTTCTTCAGTAGCAACACCAAAGTTCTCCAAAATCACAGCAATGTACATATTCACCACTACCAGAAATGAGATGATGATGTAGCTGACAAAGAAGAAAATCCCAACGGAAGGGTTGCCGCAGTCGCCTTTAACCGAGCTCCCGGGATGAGCTTTGTTAGGATCACAGTCTGGCTCCCCACTGTTAAGAATTGGGGCTAGCAAACCATCCCAGCCAGCAGATGTGGTGATTTGAAACAGGCAGATCATGCTGTTGCCAAATGTTTCAAAGTTGAACATGTCATCTATACCAGCTTCCCTCTTGACATAGGCAAAGTTGGACATGCCAAATATGGCATAGATAAACATGACCAGGAACAGCAGCAGGCCGATGTTGAACAAGGCAGGAAGAGACATCATCAAAGCAAAAAGCAGAGTGCGGATTCCCTTGGCGCCTTTAATGAGACGCAGGATTCGACCTATTCTGGCAAGTCGGATGACTCTGAATAGCGTGGGGGACACAAAGTACTTTTCAATCATCTCGGCTAAAAACATACCTAAAACAAACAAAAAAAACCCCAAGATACATTATCACTTAATCTCCATGACATAGTAGAAATCTAGAAAAAGTTTTAAAATTGGTGGTTCTATGTAACAATTAAAAATGTTCTGTACACTCCACTTCCATAATTTCTATTATACCAGTTATACTTAATATTTGCAGGTGCAATGTATGTTTAATGACTATAACAGTTTTGATGGTTGGATTAGGTAAATTATTAGATAAAATGAAAAGTTACATGACTTAATTGTAAACCTTGCAAAGGCAAAAGCCAGCCATATAGCTCTGTTTGAGTAAATGTTCACCTTATATTCATTTTAACCTCTTTTTAGTTTAATAAACAAGACTTACCTACTATTGAGAGAATGACAACTACAAAATCAAAAATGTTCCAGCCTATAGTGAAATAGTAATGACGAAGTGAAATCAATTTCAGGACACATTCTCCAGTGAAAAGGACAATGAACACCAGGTTTATCCAATATAAAATATTTTCCATTTCTTCACTCTGGTCATCAGTTTCTACCATCATTGTAACCATATTAAGACAAATAAGAATCATGATGCTGATGTCAAATACTTGCTGCGTCACAAAATCAAAGACCATGCCTTGGAATTTGTTCTGAGGAGAAAATAAAAAAAAAGAAATATCCAATACAAACTGTAATTGTTCTTCATTTTCCTGTTAGAAAAGAAGTAGATAAATACATGCAGTAAGGCCTATGAGACTTCAATAAAAAACTAATTTGTGATCTTAAGTAGTGAAATTAAAGTGAATGCAACACCTTAGTTCAGCCTCCCTTGTTTTTGTATTCATACTTAAAATGTTTGCAAGGGAAAAATAATTTTTTTACCTGTGTTTTAATCTTCCATTTTTGCTGACTGATACACTAGTTAATGATAATTTTCACATGGGCATATTTCTACTCTCTCTATATCAATAAAAACTAAGTTGTTTGTAACTAGGTATTGGTCTGATGTATATAAATAATTTTACCCCTGGTCTTGGTATAGGTTTTTGTGGTTTTTTGGATCCCAGCTTTTTCATTGCATTGTAGTATTTCTTCTGCTCTTCTGTCATAAATATATCTTGACCTCCAAAGTAAAAACATGAAATCAAAACTGGTTATAATCACATTTATACACAGTGTTGAGAAAACTCATAAAAAGTAATTTGATTTACTTAATTCATGAAAATCAAGAAGACTGAATTGGGAAAATTCTCTTAGCTATCAAACCCAGCTGTCTGCAGTCTAAGCATTTAGTCCACATGTTATCTGGACACCCAGTACTGCATCTCACAAAAAACAGTAATGCAGCATTTTTCTACAGTTATTTTCCTTGAACTCTAAGAAATTCTTTTCTTTTATAGGAAGAGATATAGTAAACAGCATCTCAAATAGTCTGGGCTGCTCAGTACTGTCACTTCTGAACTGTGGTTTTAGTGAAACGAAGCGGTGAAAGTCTGGTTTTCAGTACTTGAATGTTTTAGTGCTTTAGGTTAGTGCTTTACATTGTGGTTTAATTTAGTAATCAAAACATTAGCTTTGGAACTCAAGGTTTTTCAAAAACTTCAAGGTTTTTGAGAAGATGGGTTATCAGCCTTTGGAGTAACTGAGTTGAAGATTGAAGCACTCTTGATACTGTTAACAGCAAAATGCTCTTTTTTAAGGCTTTTATTTTGGTTAGCTTCCATGTTCAATGAACTTCTGATTAGCAAAAAACATCTTCACTGGCAGTGAAGAAAAAGAGAGAATTATGGGTCTTTCATGGCAACCTAACCAAAAGCCACCACCCATAGTAAATTTCTTGTAGAGACAGCTTGAATAAAAACCCATCAGACTCCACATATATCTTGAAGTAATTTTTTCCTGGATAAAAGATACTTGCAGGCATCTAGTTCCAGGAATGCCTATGAATACATAGAACTGGATGCAGCCTTATTGTGGGCAAGTGCCTGGGAAGCTTGAAGACACAGGAATGAATGTACCATACACTGGACAAGCTCCCTAACCATATACCTTTAGGCCTCTAGCATGTACAGCTTCCAAAAATATTGCTTAGCACCTCCCATTAGTAACATAAACCCAAAGAAAGTTGATGAAGTCCAGCAAGGTAAAATTAAATGTAATTCACAGCTGCTTTTGTCCTTTAGCTTTCATTACTTTATTTACAGAGAACAACTTTCAAGATGAGCAGCTGATACTCAGACTGTCTATAGCAGTAAGACTGCCTACATCTGCACTATGAAACAATAAAAAAAGGCCCTGAGAAAGTTACAAACCACTCCTGTTCTGTATAGTTTTAGATCATTCAGTGCTACAAAATAGAACTTGAATACTCGGGATCCAGCATCTGTAATAGTGTAATGAAACAATGCTTTATTTTTCATGACCTTTTATTTATTTTTGTGCTGATAGAATCACTGCAAATCAATAAAATATCAAGAAATTATGAGTGGTTTATTATAGAGGCCTAATTGGGAGTTTGATCATGTAAGATTTCATGAAGTTTAGGCATGGAAAAACAGATCACTTGAGGATGACCAGATTGAACATTGAAAACGGAATGGTCTAACTCATTCACTACAATGTAAAATCTTATGATGTTAGTACATACTACATCTTGGTAAGATTTTATATCCTAATACACTTCAGCTTTTTCAATTTTGAACAAACCTAGTGTGTACATTGCGTATATCATGCACCTACAAAAATGCAATAGAATCATAGAGTCATAGAATGGTTTGGGTTGGAAAGGACTTTAAAGATCATCTTTAAAGATCATCTAGTTCCAATCCCCCTGCCATGGGCAGGGACACCTTCCGGGTTGCTCAGAGCCCTATCCAACCTGGCCTTGAACATATCCAGCGTTGGGGCATCTACAACCTCCCTAGGCAGCCTGTTCCAGTGACTCACCATCCTTGATAATTTAGAATATATTTAGAAGAGAAATGAAACAATACTTATCTTCTTTTTTTGCTGATTGAAGTTATCAATAATGACACCAATGAAGAGGTTCAGGGTGAAAAAAGACCCAAAAATGATAAAGATGACAAAATACAAATACATGTACAGGTTGTCTTCATACTTGGGTTGCTGTAATATCTAAGAAAAAAAAAAAAAAGGGTGAAATATTATTCCTAAGATTTCATGTGAATATTTAAACTGAACAAGTGGAAACCTTGGGATGTCCTTAATATTTTATGTTTGGACAATACTCTTGTCACGTGTATCAATGTATTTTGTCCACTCCATCTATTACTGGCAGTTTGCATTCAGTTTTCCACAATTTGTTACGGAAGAATCTCACATTAGTTAGTTTACTTTTGTTTCATTCTATTGTATGAATATTAATTGCTTTTGGAAGATATATAAATACACACTTGTTGATAGACAGACCTGAAGAAAAAAAAGAAAATTTTAAATATTTGTAGTACTTACATCTCTTGAGTCAATAGCTGCATACATAATATCCATCCAGCCTTTAAATGTAGCCTGTAAACAGTACACACCTGTTTAAGCATGGAGCTTGAAGACAATTCATATTATTATTTCCATCAATTGAGTACATCACCAGGAAAAATTATTATAACATGAGATTTCTAGATAATTTTGTCTCTTGGCTTTCTTCACAGCTGCTCATCAGATACACTGCTGTGTACCTCCATATTTTGTCTCTATATGAACATTTAAAACAGTAAGTGTAATTAACTTATTTCTAATTATCAGAAATAATAAAATGTGGTATCATTAGTGGACTAAAGGTTCATCAATCATGTCACTGCAAAGACTATGTACAGCTGAGAAATAACCTTATATAAATGAGTCACCACTAATGAAGACTGATGTGTAGTCCCTCCTTCTCAAATCAGTCAGAAAGGTGGCAATCAAAGGGAACAAAAAATTTGATCAACTCAGAAAAGGTATTTTCCTATCAATCAGAATTTTTAATTTGCTCTACTTTGAAAGACTTTACCTGATTCAATAATTCTATTTTCACTTTAAATATATTGTATTATGTTTTACAGAGGCTATGTTCTGAGATAAACTGGTAAGAAGATGTGTTTTGTGTGCATCACAGATTTAATATGCATCATAGGTGGCAGTATTTAGTGAGATTTCCTCTGCCCAAAGTCCTTACAGTGAGGTGTAGATTGCTTCACCTGAGTGTTCAAAACAGAAAGAAATTTTCTCTGTTGTAGCAATTAGTTCTTTTTAGACTAGGCAACATCTTGAAGTAGACATCACTCCATTTTTAATCCAGTTGTGCCCAGAATAAAACAAAGTGAGATGTTCTCTGACATTTAATCCCTATTATAATTTTGCTTAACAAGGCTGCATATCATTGGTTCCTTCACATTCCTTGCCATAGAGACCAGGCGCAGAAAAAAGCCAGGAATGGAACACTCTTCATCCATGGTTATTGTTGTATCTATCATACTGAGGTTTCATTTTTAGTGGAGGTTTCAAAAAGGCTTTGCTTATGCAGCATAAAAAGCAGTTGGCATCAACCTGAAGTGAACTTAAAATGAGAAGGAATTATTTTCTTAAAGGAAAAGAGGTCCTTTACACTTTTGAAGCAGTGGAAAAGAGCATGCTTATTCTGAGATGCAAATTCAGCGTGCAACAACTTTCACATCTTGGGGCCAACACAGAAAACATGAACTTCGGGCAACTTGCAGTACGATTGTGACATCAAAGTGTAGTGTCAGAAGACCAAAAAATCAACAATAAATCTGAAAGATGTAGAAGTCTCAGCAAAGAATTTAAAGTCCTTGTGGAATATTTGGACTGCATGGGATTAGGAGAGGAAGGATCAGCTTTATTTATGTAATTTCTAATATGTGTTTTACCTGATCTCAAAGACTTCTGATGATGGGCACTCCACAACCTCATAAAAAAGATTTATTCCAGCACTTGTCTTTATTGTTTCTTAATAGCTAAATCCTCCTCTTGTCATTTAAGACTGTCATTTGTCATAGTGATTACACATCTGGAGAACAGAATACTAGTCATCCTTTGTGCAGCACATTTTACTTATTTGCAAACTGATTGTTGCTGCCTTTCTTCTTTAGGCTGTGATCACTGTTCCTTCCATCTGCAGTAGGTCTGTCTGAGCTGATTTTCCCCATACAGCCCTCATGCTGCAGTACTGGGAGCCAGAGGGTGTTGATAACACACCCGTGTTATGACTAGCAGGGCTTACACANCGTTCTATGTAGATCTTGTTTTCCAGAACTCTGATAATTCCCTTCCACTAGTTCATCTCTTGAAATGTTAAGCAAAATTGGACTTATTATTTCGGTTGAGGTCTGGCAAGGTCTAAATAAGGCAAGATGGTCTTACAGGCACTATTTTGTTTCTGTCTTGGTACATTATTTGCATGTTCTGGAGTGTCGTAACTTAAGATTGAAATCAGCACTTCAACCTGAAACACTAAATGCAATTAATGGGCATAATTTACATCAGAAAGATGATAAAAATGATGGAGTGGGTCTTCTGCAAAGTGTGTGCTGTTGCCTCAGATTCAGACACATGATGATCACAGCATATCACTCCAGGCAAAGTGGAATTATTGTTTTTTTGTAAATTTATAGGTGTAGCCTAGACTAATGAGAGTGAATGGGGAAAAAATAGACTAATTTTAAAATCCCAAACTTCACCATCATCAGTAAAGTACTCCATTATAAAAGACAGTACCTTTCAGCTAGCACTAAGAAAAAGAGCTGAGGAACTGAGCTGTTCTACAGTTATTGTTATTGAAAAGACAACTTGAGTGTGTAGGTAGAAAGATATAAACAGAAGATATTACTATATTGCTGTTCAAAATATCTAATTTAAAATGTGTACTTTCCACAATGAGTTTCACAAAACTCTAAGATATTACCACTATTGAAGAAATGAAGAAAAAAACTATCCTAAACCCTAACTGATATTAAGTAATTTTAGTAATAAAATATACTCCTTTGACTTATTGTTTGCTTTATTCTAAATCCCTCCTGAAAATCAGTAGGAATCAGTGAATCATTGTGCAAAACTATTTACACTAGTTAGGAACTTAGCTATGAAAAAATAGATTCTTAATTCCCAAAGCAGAAATATCAGTTCAGCAGGAGAACTTGTAATTTTGAAATATGTTGCCTGAATAGGAAACACTGGAACTGGAGATTCAGTGTCAAGGCATCACATTTAGTGAAGGAGTGTTATTTATATGGCATTCAGTAGAAGCTTAGGCCTGCTTATGCTAGGTTTAAATTTATTTGCAGTATGTTTTCTTTAACAGAAATAAAGTATTATTTGGGTGTTTGCACATACAGAATAGAAAATAACACAGAAATATGAGCAAGAGATCAAATTCTTTGTTCTGTTTTGTATTTTCAAATATAGAAATATTTTGTATATTCCCAGTGACACTAAATTAAGAGTAATTAATTGATTTCAAAGATTACAGCAGTGTAACTGAAATCAGCATCTGTTCCAAATGTTTTTTTTTCCTCAACAAGGAAATTTGAAAAATCTATATTCAAATGCAGGTTCAAATGTAGCTAGAAAACATAGCAAAACAAAAATCCCCCAATCTACTTCACTTTTGTTATAAGTGCATAGACATTTTTGTTGTAATAACATTATAAGTAATGCTGGAGTCCCACCACTTTTAGACATACAATAGCATCTTGCTTTTAAAATACTAACCTGCTGGAACTTTGAAGCCATTCTACTCTTATAGTCCTAGAATTCAGCTTCTGACTTTTTTACCCTACATTTCATAAGGTGCATTTTCTTATTTATATTAGTAACAGCAGAATAATATAACATTGTGATTTGAGATTCACTGGTTTGCCACATTTTATCCTGGTAAGCAGGACATATGCTTACCAGCAGGATAAAAGCAGGCCCCCAGGAGATTTACTTACCAAAGAATCCAAATACTAGGTTCAAGATAAAAAAGGCATAAGGCCATAAAATTATCAGGGCAGATGCCACATCTGTTGTGTACACCAACCTCTTCCTCTTCACTCATTGATGCATGAAAATTGTGAAAGGAATTTCTCCAGCAGATCTGTCTCTGCTTTGATGCTTTTCTTTAGGGACAGAGAAATACTCAAACAATTTCAGATCAAGAAATGAAAAAAGAAGTTTGAGATCCACTTAGACCAACATGAGCTATGCTGCATCATAGAATAAAAAAGTTCTTATAGAGAGAATGTGTACTTATATGACATGAATATTTACACTCCAACTTAAACTTATGTGAGAATTTTGGAAATAGTCTAATCAGTCTACAAAATTGGTTATATCAATGGCACATATCGTTGACCTACATTTTTAGGTAGGAAGAATTATAACGTTGCTATCAATACTAAAGATTTTCTGCACACATCCTTCCCTCAAAGGAAAAAAAAATACAATATGCAAGCCAAAAATTAGTTTATGTTCTTTTCCTAGGTCCCTTTCCAGAAATTTACTCACCATCACTGCCAAGGAAACTCAAGAAAGTGCTTGTCAGAGAGTTCTTTTTCCTTAAAAAGTCACTGCCACACATTTCCAATCTATTTTTTGAGCCTAGAATATTTCTTTCTGAAATGATTCCATTACTTTCGAGTATTTCTGTGTGAAATATTACTGTGTTGTATTCTGTGTTCTATATTACTCTTAAGAAAATAAGGGGTTTTTCTGTGATGAAGAGACTAGTATAGTATCAGAAAAAGATATTCATGAATCAAACCAAAAATTGCTCATGGGATTCGTTTATATCTTTCCCAGGATAGCAAGGTCCTCAGTGCCAAGGTTTGGAGTTCTTTTGACTTGCTTTCGTTGGATGTTTTTGGTCATGAAAGTGGTACTGCTTCCAGCAGTATTCACTCCAGATAGAAATAACTCAGTGATGGAGAAAAAGATTTATGTTGTGTTAGCTATAACCCAGAAAAACTGAAGGGGTTTAAAATACTCTTTGACTGGCTCAGAGGGCATGAATCAGAAGGTAGAATGGAGAAGGGAAATAATACTGGATTGTAAAAGGCAATTTTCTGTAGTTAGTTTCTAACTTCCTGAAAAGGGGACCTTGTATCAGTATCAGTATGCACTGATACAGTTTGTTGTTAGAAAAATGACATTGATATCTGTGGGGTTATTTTCTCAGGTCCATCACAACCTAAACAGAAATCTGTACCTGAAGTTGTTAAGGTGGAGAATCAAATGACCTCAGGAGACTTTTAAACTAATCATTAAGGTGTTAAAAAAAAGGCCATTAATGTTCGCATTGGGTACACACAAAGCATATCCATTTACAACCATGGTTTTTGAACCAGATTTCTCAGGCTTAGTATAATATTTTGAGCCAAATACTCAAGTTTACTAGCTCTATCTCTGTTTCTGACATAGCAATGGATACCTCTAGATGAGTAATATTGTAGTATTTACTCATCTTTACTATTACTACAAGTTGGTTAGGAAGGGTAGGGAAATCTAGGGTTACGACATAACTATTCATACTTTTCATGTTTCTGCTGAACAAGATAACTTTAGAATCCTGCTCTAGATTCTCAGCCAAAGTACTTTATATATCAAATAGAAAATCACTTTATAAATAACTTCTTTGATTGAGAAAGTAACATAAGCATCTCAAACATTTATGAATTGTGGCCTTTCTTGTGTTCTTGAAAGTGAAAAAAACATAGATTCTGCACATTTTAAAGCATTAATGGAAAATTAAGCTGATATTTTGCTTTCTCTGCC
The DNA here is from genome assembly GCA_013401335.1 of Brachypteracias leptosomus. Lineage (NCBI taxonomy): Eukaryota > Metazoa > Chordata > Aves > Coraciiformes > Brachypteraciidae > Brachypteracias > Brachypteracias leptosomus. Next base: position 34,251 of record VYZX01006334.1, read on the forward strand.
TTAGGACTTTTATCATTCCACAACTGCAAAATCACTACTAGTGGCTTACTTACCAAACCCTAAAAGATGCAGGGCTAAGAGTTTGTTTTGTGCAATAACAGAAGAGCCCCATCTTTCTCTGGTATGTCAAACAAAATTTCTTCATACTTCTACAAGGATTTTAATAATACAGTAAAAGTAAGTGGTGTTGTCATTGATATTCTACTCACACAAAAAATTTCCATCCATTAGGGAAGCCTGTGATACCAGTGCAAAATCTCTATATTGCAGATACTGCAAAAACAATTGGCTTCTCCTCCCATGAGAGCTAGGTCCCTCTGTGGTAGGTCTAGGCTAATTTTTCCTTTGGAAGCATGGGAACAAGCAGCAAATTTCTTCCAATTTGCCTCCCAGAACAATGTGAGATTTTAAGAATCTAAGTCTTCATGTAAGAAATATTCGTTGCTTTTCAATGAAGAGAAGATGGAATAAGCTATATATAGCTGGGACACTGGAATATTTATGACTCTAAGTAGCTGAGGTGTGGTGACTGTGGCCACAAAGCCAGGAAAAAATTTACCTGGTGTTATCCCTGTCTCAGAATAGACTAGATTACTACTGAAAGAAGAGTTGCAAACTGCTTGGAAAGAGTTTTGTTGATGTCTTGTTTCTCCCGAACAGGTGTAATAAAGCATTCTGTCTCCCAACCCCAGGGGAGATTCTAGGCCAGTAGATTTAAGAAATAAAACAGAGAAAATAGATATTTTATAAAGTCTTTCTATTACAATCCCATTTTGTTACCCAAATCAAATTTGATTCAGTATTTTGTTTCTTTAATACTGCTGGTCCCTCTCTGCTCTTTCCTGGTGTGACAGTAATGTAAATCATTAATCATAGTGAAATTTAAATTATCAGTTATCAGTCACACAGGTGAGATGCATTATTAGCTGGTAGAGGCAGTTCACAATGCTCTAAACTACTGCTTTATACCCTATGCAGGGCCATGTCAATGCCACTGCATCATGTTAATGATTTGTATTGTTGAGGTTTCTTATGCCAACATAAAAGCCAGAAACTTCTTTAGAAACTATAAAAATGAAAACTCAGATTCTACAGAATTAGACAGTATATCTCAAAAAAACATAGAAGTTGCTGAATATACATAACATAGAGTCCATTTTCTTAATTAAAGCTGGGTCAGGTTGTTAGCTACTCCAAAATACAAAGATATTTAGTGTTATGAGGGCACGATTTTTGATACTGAAAGTATAACATTATAGTAACTTTCTGCATACATTTTCTTCCTTGGTTTTTACTAAATAAACTCCACTAGGTGCTTATGAACAGAAATAGCAAGGAAAATATTTCATAGATTATAGTACGTAATGATTTTTTTTTTTTTCTTATTTCTCTTCCAATGAGAAATTGCCTCTTAGGTCACATAAGCCTGTACTGGTGGCAGACACATCACTGAAAATGGGTTTCCTTCCTTTAGTTCTTGGCTGATACTTAATTAAAGCAATGCAGAATTTGTTTTTCAACAAGACTTAAAGTATTCAGATAGCTGAATACGTTTCCTAGATAATTCTAGGAACTTTTAAAGTTAGAAGAGGCTGGAGGACTAGGAGAGCTATAAATGGGAAGAATAGCACTTGTTCTGTCAGATTTCCTAAATATAATTTATTCATCTTAGTTTGTTCTACTTGCTTCTTACCATGAAAAGCATAATCATTTATCCGTGCAGCAGTATTACTAAGTCACAGATAAAAATCATCAAGTAAATATGTTCTCTTTGTTGCTAGAATTGCTTTTCACTATTACATATAAACAGTAAGAGGTATATAAAGAGTGATCACTTACTACTTGAAGTAAAGAAAGATACCCAAATCCTACATTATCAAAGTTTACTTTCACGTTTTTCCATCGGGCACTTTGATTGTTTTTTATGAGTTCCTCGCACTGACTAAAATTGTTGATTTGGTCGACTTCAAACCTTTCATCAGTTGTGGTGTTAACACAGTAGTAGAACTTCCCAGCAAACAGATTTACTCCCATGATGCTGAAAATTAGCCAGAATATAAGACAAACGAGAAGCACGTTCATGATGGATGGAATTGCTCCTAAAAGGGCATTCACAACCACCTAGTACACAAATACAGGGGGGAAAAGAAAAGAGTGTAAGAATATTTACAGCAATAAAGTTTTGTACACTGTTTTACTAGTGCTTAATAAATCCTTGTTTAAAAACGAATATTATAAAAGTTAAAGCAGTACATTAATAACTGTAGCATTCTACTGTTCTTTTAAATACTTAACATTAGTACATGTAATGAAAGGAAAATAAGTGATAAGATTAAAATAATTAAAAGAAAAACAAAAGAGAAAACCTGGTGGTCTTAAGATGAAACCTTACATTGATGTGTTCTATATAAAGAAGACAAACATGTTAAATATAAATACAGGCATAATGAAATTCTAAAAATGCATCAACTTATAACTTAAAAATGTTTAAAGAAAAATGGCAACCTGTAGATTTGATCAACATAGCTTTGAAATTTAAGCTGAAAACACAAATGCCATGAATCTAGAAACTAAGCTCTACATTGAAAGGATTATGCAGGAATTAAATACGTATCTTTATTGCCTTATTGTTCCATGCAAGATTATAACAAAGATTAATTTCTTTGTATAGAAAAGCAAGACAGTTTTGCAATATGTCTACTTGAATCAACATAATTTATTTCAAGCTCCAGTCTTATTGTTTCATGTATTGAGTTTAAGTCAGTAATACCCTTCAATCATCTAAAGAAGGACATATATCAAGGACATATTTAGGGGTTTTGAATTTGCATTTTAAATTACTTTTAGCCAGTTGCCTTCTCAGACCCTTGCAGGCAAGATGTCAGTAATTATATATGTAGATATAAAGTGTATTTTCCTGATATATACAGTAATTAATCACATGTGTCTGTCAGAGCTATCAAAACTTGTGTGATATTTGTTTGGCTAATAGCTGAGCAATCATTTCTCTTGAAGTATCCAATACCAGATCTCATTTACAAGTTACATCTTATTTTAAATTTTACTTTTTTCTCTCTAAAACTCCTAGGACCTTGTAGGAAGGTAAAATAAAATATATAGTAGGGCTTTAAATCTCAGTAGTCAAATTCCTGCAGCAAGACAGGAAACGATTGGCATGAATAGTTGGCGTGTATTAAAGTGTCTTAGTCCGTCTTTGTTCCTTTTCTGTAACATAGAGGGATCTTCCCCACTACCAACAAAATTCTGAGCAAGCTCAAAGCTGCTCAATCTTACTACCTGTATTTCATAACCTCTTGAAGGCCTTTGGAAGCAGAAGACTGTGGTTGTGTTACTTGTCACTCAGCACCCTCCTCCTCCCAAATGGCATGGCCAGGAATTAGGACCTGTTTAGAGATCTTAGGTAGAAATGTTATTTTCAGAGCATATTTTCTTCTCATTTTAAGGGCCTTCTCCATTACCAGACAATAGAAATGGGACCTTTCTGTAACTGAATTATCCTTATCTTATAACACTACAATTTTTTAAAATTCAGGTTTTCTTAGCAGTTTCTATTTTTGGTGATAACTTTAAAGGAAGCATGCTTACTTCTTGAGATTTCCGTTATAGTAAATGCGAAGTATCTAGCTGATGTACGCATAAGCCAGCCATTTTAAAAGGCTAACAAGGTCCCAGTAATATTCTGAATGTAAGAAACCCTATTCAAAGGAGCAAGGGAAATTTTTTTTTACTATCCTGTTGGGGAGAAGAAATCGGTCGCTACTTAGCTTGATGGAACTGAGAACAACATAAAAACTAGGAATGTATTTATTTTGGAATTCATTCCAAGTCTGACCTGATCTGTGACACTGTATCATGCTATTGCTGCTTTGAAATTCTAGGCCTGCTAATGCTTGTATTATGTTTTTCTTTTTTTTTTTTTTCTTCACCCATAAAAGTGTTCTGAATGTGTTATACTGATTGAATTCCTTAGTTTAATCTTGGTGAAAAACCTGAAAATAAAGATGTCAAGAAAGAAAGATGGGGATTTAGTCCTGCAACTTAAATAAATTAAGGTCACCTGTCGTCACATGAAGAATGGTTGTGTATGAATTGAGTGTCTGTGGCAGTTACCTTTTTAACAACCCTGAGATCCATTGGACCACAGCACAGATCCAGAACAGGCAGCAGAATACTAACAGCTACAGTAATTGTTGCAACAATTATGTATTGATAATAGTTGTAGAAAGAAAGATTTCTAGAAAATGACATCGCTGCATCTCTCATCTTTAGATGAACAAGTAATGCAGTCTTGCTACTGAGACTTCCAAAAGATCAGCCACATCTTCTTGAGTAAGAAGTGAACAGCTTCCAGCAACTGTGCCAACAACGGTTCCAACAACTTATTTCATATAGGTCACTGAAAATCCATCAAATGGTAACAATTTTTGGTCACTACTGACCTGGCCTGGATGCGAACTGGTGACCTAGAGATGAAAGGCTCTGTATCCTATTACCAACCCCTTGAGCTATCCAGTCCCCCTGGAAGGTTTTTTAAGAAAAGAAGAAAAGAAAATTAAAATTTTGAGAAGTTGTTTTCTGTTTGTGCTTTGTTTTTGTTTGATTTTTTTTTTTCCCCACCAGTGTTAAGCCTTTGCACTATCATATTTATAATGTAAAACTGCATTTTTACATGCTGGTCAGATGCTTGGCTGACTGTGAAGTCCATCTTGGGAGAAGTCTTTAATTTCTTCAATGCATACTGTGGAGGTAATTGTTTTATCAGTGTTTTTTCCATTGACTCTTTTAGTATTTGCTTTGAGAATAACTGAGCTATGTCAGGATAACCAGGATGTTAGCTTACATAATGTATATTAAGATAGCACCCAAACATACAGACATGATACCTATGCACATAATTTACAGCAAATGGACAGAAAAAAGTGAGAATCAATTGCAAAGTGAAAATTGAATGCAGAAAAGAGATCAATTAGCATTTCTTAATGAGTTAAAAATCTAGCAAATAAAAATTGTCTATCTCATCTTGTTGAGAAGAGTCTGTAGGTTGGCAACTACAGCTCTTATTTTTGCTTGTTCTTCTGAACTAGATCAGATGTATGTGATTCTAAATGATGTACTTTTTATTTTGGGCCTATTTTCTGTTATTCCTTGATACAGAAAATAATGCCAATAAATTGGAAAAAGATATTCGCAGAGTTGTTTGGTTGTTTTTTTCAAATTACCTATGCATTTTCTCAAGGCTAGGATGTTGGTCAGGTTGACTCCGGTGAGCAAGCTGCAAAAGCCCAAGCTGATTCTGCTTGTTCACCTTCCTATAGCTTCAGGTAGGTGTAGTAGCAATACGGGCAAGTGAGAAGCAACACCTGACAAAAGAGCTCTAGACTGCTTTACATTTCAGTTGATATTCATCCAGGAAAAAACCAGTCATGGTGGGAAACCATATTTCCACTAGAAGAAAGTAATATTTCATATATATACACATTTTATAAATGTTTACATTTTCATAACATTTATTTTCCAACATCAGATAGATACATAAAAGAATTACTGCAATGCTAATTGTCTTATCTTTTGGCTGATATGCAATTATGTCAGTACAAATTACTAGTCCAGTTGTTTTTTGTGATTGCTGTTTGTATCTTTTTTTTGGACAACTGTCCAAAGAAGACAACAAAATGGAACTGAAACAAAAAACCAAAATCAGTTTTGCTACCAGAGCTGTGCATATATATAGAATAAAGATTGTGCAAAATACCAGCTTATCCCTTCTATATGAGTAGAATACAAGGCAGCTTTACTAGATTCAGCCTTGCTGTGGGACACATATCTGAAACACATAGTGACATATAAATGTGTTATAGTTCTCCCAACAAAATAGCTTCAATAGATCCTGGCACCTCAGCAGCCTAGTCTTGGACCTAATGTTGGACCTAACGGATATATCATAGCCTTCTGAAATCTGTAAACAAACCAGGAACAATCTTCAGTTGTACTTAACCATTTTTTTCCATAAATTTTGCAGCTTCTTGAAGAAGTTCCAAAATCTGTTCCTGGTGCAAATGAGTAGGAAGTTACCATCTTAAAGATGGAAGGAAGATTATATGATTATGTCTGGAAGATAATAGTTGGACTTGATGATCTTAAAGGTCTCTTCCAACCAGAATGATTCTATGTTTCCAACATTCTTCCTTCTTAAAATGACAAAGTATTTTATTTGCCTCCACTTTGGAAGTTGTCAACTTCACAACTTTTGGCTTAAATAGGAAGACTTTCCAAAAGATATAATGTGCCAAAGGACTCATATCAGAGTCCTTTGAAGGAGTCCATCAAAGGCTATAGAGGTTATTTAACTGTAACCTCATATTCTTTTCTGCATGTATATTCTCACATAAGATTCACATACACAAGCACAGAAAGCCAAATAATTTTTACTTCACCAGGACCTTTATGGATTAAATCCCCATGTTCTATGCATGTTATATGGCCCTAACAAACATAAAACATATTACTCCTGTACTCAATTCTTTGGTAGCTGGGAAAGCCTGAGAAAGCCCTCAGGAATTCCAAGGAAGAGGAACAAATTATGGGCTTGAATACATATGTCTAAAAATATTGAATTGTTTCTTTCTCTTAAGTGACTATCTGTATAGTCATACAGTTGTAGACTTCAGATGGTGCTTGTTACAAAAACCTTTTCATCTCTCTCTTAGCAGTACTAAGACTGAAAAGCCAATTCTTCTAAGACAGCAATGAGCAGAGGGAGTTTGAAAATAGCACAGGTAGCATAAGCCTCATTAGAGTGAAATACAAAAATTAATTCCTGATTCAAATGAACACTGACTTGGGCAGGATTTGAAAGTAAGTTATGAGTATTGCCTTGTCTTGAACAAGCATGAGGTAAGAACATCTACCATAAGATCTTGAATCTCACCTGCTCAACTCGCCAAAGTCCAGGTGTACACAAAGCTGCCAGAGAGAACATTTGCAATGAAAGATGAAGAAGTGAGCAAGTAGCTATTGGTAGATTCTTGGTCCACCACAGTGGTAAGATTGCTGGGAAGAGTAGGTAGGTATGCTGTGAGTGGACAAGAATGAAGGCTCAGGTGACGTGCTTGATTTGAGTTTAGCATGTTCTCATGATGAGGGACTTTGAGGATTTCACACAAGAAAGGCTGGAAGATGCTGAAACCACACTGACATGACCAGGTGGTGGGTATCAGGAAACAGACAGGTGTATTCTCTTTTAAACTGCAGAGGAGTTGAGGTAAGGGAGGAAAAGACATAAGTAATACAGTAAGTTTCCCAGTCAGGGGATCAAGGAGCATCTAAGGGAGACCATGAAGAAAACCCATACCTGAGTCAAAAAGATTAGCACTATCTGATAGTCCAAGGCAAGGAATCATTGGAACAAATCTCTGTCTTGAGAATTATCATCCCTTGCTCTTTGCATTCATGCATCAACAGCTATAAGAGAATCAGTGCATCAACTGATCTTTTTGTGTTATGGTAGCATATCAGTGGACCTTCACAGGCCAAGCACCAATATGGTGAGATCAGATGCCCAGCAGCTTAAATTCAGTTGTATACTATGCATTTTCTAGTGTACCCATCACAAAGCATAGGCACATGTTCCTATCAGAAAAGTCAGAAATCTATAATAGGAACTTTTCTATATGCCAATAATGATATTTTCCAAAAGCTGGTGCTTACAAAAATAGGCAGATGCTCATAAGGTGACATGCAATCAAAAATTTTGCTATGCAAACCAAATTTAAGAGAGATGTGCACCCATTTTGCTCTTTTATGTTCATGTGGTAGGAAGGAAGACCTCTACATCAAAGAAGTTCAAAGGAAAAAAAATAACAAAGAAACCAAACCACTCCCCTGAAGCCTCTGGATTTTTGCTCTATTGACAAACCCTTTTGAAAGGTACTTAGAAATGGAAAGGTCGACAATAGAGAGCAAAAGATCCACAAGAATCCTTTAGAATCTTTTAAAGGACTTAGCATCTATCATCTAAAAATCAAACCTTTTACAATTCCTTTTCATCCTAAACAATTTAGAATGAGTTATAAAATGGAAGGGACTGGCACTTTGTAGTGGGTCTGTCTGAGCTGATTTTCCCCATACAGCCCTCATACTGCAGTACTGGGAGTCAGAGGGTGTTGATAACACACCCGTGNTGAGAAAACAGGGTTTTCGTCTGAATTTCTACTATTTTGAAATTCCCCAAAGCCTGAAAATTAAGAGTACTATTTTCTTACTCAGTAAAGATGACAGCTGGGAACAACTTGTTTTCCTAAAATAAAAAAAGAAAAACCACAGAGAACTAATTTAGCAATAATCACTGATTTTTTCAAGGTATAGTATAACGTAATGTAAAACATCTCGTGTGGGTACTGTAGTACACACTCTGTATTTACAGTCCTGGCTGGAAAGCAGGGACCATTTTGTTTCTGCAATGTCATGTGAAAGCAGCGCCTTCGCTCCTGTTGTCCCTTCCCACACGCAACCTGCGAGTGTTTGTAAGATGACAGGGGGCTCAGCACGACAAAAATGGTTGGGGCAGTCTCTTTGTCCTGACCAAATAACAACAAAAACGCTGCAATAACAGCTTCCTCTTCTCCCTGGTACTACAAAGCAGATGAAAACTGCCTTGCTCTGAAGTTAGAGGAGCCACTTCCGCAAGTCATAACGCAGCAGAAAGTTGGGGGGATTGGAGGAAATGGGTATGGGGCTTAATTTAGGAGAAGTTAGGTCATTTGGAAATGCCTCTCATAAAGGCAATGGAAGTACCCAACCTGTGGGCCAGCAGACAGAATACGAACACTGCCTAGTGCAGAGAATTAAAACTGACCCTTAGTGGAGCCTTTGGGATCTTTGCCGCAGTTGCTTTGTGTTAGGTTTGAAGGTGCCCATGAAGGAAGATAACTGATGATGCAGTACAGGAAAAATATTTCCACACAAGATACCCTATCTCGTCTGAGTTAGATGGAGTTAGATGGAAAAGGGATGTCATGTATAGATATATAAAGATTAAAAGTTCTTTATGTTGAAATGATAATGGGAACTTTTATTCAAAGATAACAAATGAAAATTTATCACATTTTCCCAACATTTAAATCAGCTAGTAAAGGATATCTGACAATGCAGCCTAGCAGATGGGGACAGAATGGCAGGGGGTGTGGGGCAGGGCAAGAAAGGGAAAGGAGGAAAGAGAAAGATTGTGATAATTCTTTTACTTACCAACACATACTTTAACAAGAGACCTCAAAACTACATATTTTCTCATTGGGTAGTTTGGAATGGATACACTGGGAAGAAGCATGCTGCATATGCTTGATGGTCAGCTACAGACTGGCATTAGAGACAACAGAGGATAAGAATTAAATATTTCTGAGAGAGAAAGCGCAATCTACTTGACCTTATCCAAATAATGATTGTAGGGAGGAACTACATTGAATCTAAAAATGTAGATTCATCCAAGTTATTAAAACCTTCTAATTTTCAATTAATTTCTTCCTCTTTGTCTTATCTTAATGGACTTCTTGTGAGAAACTCTCATAACTTTGTCCCACAAGCAGAAGTCAGGGTGGTACACCATGTTTGTATGAATGTGTGATCTATAATCCACTAATTATGTTCTGTTCCAGTATTTCCATATATTCCATGTATTCACTGTAAATAAAACCCCCAACACAAACAAAACGCCCATCAAAATCAGATACCCCCACCCCTCAAAAAAAAAAAACAAAACTCAAAAATTAAACCCACAAACTTCAACAAAAACCCTTAAGAATTTCCCATAACCCAACTTGTGTCCAGTGCTTCTTGCTATCACTGTGCACATCCGAGAAGAATCTGGCTTTTTCTTTTTCTGTCCTCCAACCAAAATGAGAGGTATCTTATGGATTTTGTCTTTAAGGAGTGCATAGTAAAACAACTAGAATATTGCCACCTTTGCTACACAATTTGCCTTAATGTCATGTACATACATATAATTCATTCTTAACTACATGACCTATGACTATGTAGCCCGGAATTAAAGAATATTAAGAAAAATGCTCAGAAAAGTTAGACACAAAGAAAAAAATAAACCTGAGATCTTATTCTAGCAAACTAAAGTTTATCCTTAATTCAGGACAACTACAAAATAGCAAATAGAAGTATGTAAAAGTAATTGTTGATAGTGAGATTATTTAAATCAGGAAAAAAAATCCACAAAAGCTTGCTTCAATAAAGAAATTAATGCATTTGTCAGCGTTAGAAGTGGCATAAGAAGCACCTCACATGTGAAGCAATTAAAAAAATTGAGTGTTTGTGATAAGATTTATGACAAAGTTTGCAATTTTTGAGTAAAATGAAGATCGTATTGGGAGTACAGGGAAGATTATTAGAAAATTATCATTTAAAGCAGCAATTGTAAATAAAAAATTGAATTTAACTTAAAGTATGCAAAGAAAGACAGGTGGAGGGAAAGAATCAGAGAGACCTGACAAGAAGGTACAATAAAACTTTGATCTTAACAGTAATGGACAAATTAAATTGAAGCAAGAGATAAAAGATCTCAGAGGAAAAGACAATCACTCCCTTAACAAGCCAGTTGCAGTCTTTTGTATTTCTCCTTAGTTGTTACTGTACAAGTGCAGTTGACCAAAGAGTGCTTCTGAAAGTGAATTTTATCTTCAATGGAAGCAAAATACTTCCTCGGACACTTTATGCACAAACTACTTTTATAAGTTTTTGTTCTGGAAAAATTCCATGCTATTGGATGGTGAGTTGATATCTTGGAATTCTACAACTCTTAGCAGGGAGGTTTGACTAGATCCCAAGGAAGTCCCATAGCCTCAAGGACTCTGCAGTTCTAGCTTTTATAAGAAAATTTATCTTGGCTAAAGTAGCAACAGAATAATTTCTTATTCATGTTACAGTCTATTAAAAGCAAGCTACACTGTTGGATTCAACAAACTACTGTAGTTCTTGAGGCAGCTTTGATTCTGTTTCTTACCAGAAATCAAGTATACAATAAAATACTTCTGAAGATAGCAGAAGAAAAGACATAATTTAACATACTATGTGATGAAATACAATATCTGACAAGCAATAGAACATTTGTTTGAGAAGATCTGGTAAATACACATGAACATGAGTAACTATTTGATGTAAGAACAATATCTTTGAATTTCACCAGATACAGTGGAAAAAGAAAGCCTTTTTGTTCTTCCTATTGCATAAATGAAATGTTATTGACTTTTATGTGTTCTTTAACATTTTTAATTAAAATGTAAACTATATTATATATTTAATTCAAATTTCATAAATTCTGATCCTAAAAGTAAGGATTTTCTTCAAGATCCAACAACACAAATTCGGACAAAAATCCTATCAGTTTCAGCTATATAAGAAACTCCTTGAAAAGTTCTCTTCTAATCGTAGAATTACAGTCCAATACATAACACTTCTAATAGACATTCCTTAAAACTCAAAGGTAATGAATAAGATCACATTCCTCACAAAATCCTTCAAAGTGCATAATCTTTTGGTCAACAAAATATATTCCTCTCTATTTAAAAGAAACTTCCAGAAGATAGTGAATACACTTTCTTGAAAGTGAATACATAATTCTGAACTGTGAGATAAGATGTTGAATTCACAGTGAATGCTGTTTATATTGATACATTATTTATACTGAAGCTGTAAATAATCCTGCACTAGTGATACCCTCCTGTAGCTCCTGTGGTTGGTCTTGTAGTCTAAGAACTGGATTTTTCTAAAGATCTGATAGTGAAGGTGGATTTTTTGTATCAGTGACACATCTCCTGCAGGACATATCTAGACTCCAAGAAAGACACTACCAAAAAAATACTGTGATTGGCAGTTTATAAAAATTAAAAAAACTAGTTTCCAAGACAGGCCAAAGAAGACTGAATTCAGATTCCAAGAAAGGATTACGTATGTTATACGACATCTCATGTTACCTGTATACACTTGGAGTGATTTAATTAATGTAAAATATAGGAGTTTTAAAATTATGCAAAAATTTAAACTGCAATTATATAAATATCTGTAATTGTGACTATTCAGATCATAGTGTTTTAGTGTGTGCTTAGTGTATTACAAGTAATGTTCAAAACTTTTTATGGGGTATTTTGGAATGTATGTAGCTATAAATTGAGTAATAAAGCACAGACCTTTCCAAAACTATGTAAAAGCCAGATTCAAATTTTTAAAGAAAGCCATTTTTTATCTCAGTTAAAAAAGCATCTAAAAATAGCTGAGGTACCTTTCTCCTGCAAAAAGAACTCAGATAATTCTGAATAACAGTACTGATTTTCTCAAAAGTTTTCATGTTATTTCTTTAACGTCAGATATTTCAAAGGATTATTTCCAAGGATTTAAAGCAATTAAGAAGAGGGTGTATGGTGAATATATAAACTAGTTTTGCTGCTACTGAGCTTCTCAAATAAGATTGTCTCTCCTTCTTACCCTAAACAAACAATGTAGTGATTAGTCACACTGTAATCATTAAGGGTAGAAAAGGGGGAAGTACTATACCCATAATACAGATAAGGGGAGGAACCAGTGGTCTACCCCATCCAAGCTGAAGAAAGGTTATCCTATATGAAATAGAAATATATAGCCTGTTATTAGTTGTGAATCTGTAATGACAGACACTTGATGTTATGTTTTATAAATCAATCATATGATCCTACTAATGAGGTTTGGAATACTCTTGAAAATGCCTTATTATTGCTTTCCAGGTAAAGGAATCTAAGGAATAGCCATTGAATTTTAGAGGATATTTAAAACATCAAATATTCTAATTTAGTTTTACAAGTTATGAAATTGGACTGGAAATTTGAAATACAGTAAATGTTTAAAGCCATCAGCCAGAAATATGCATAAGGCATGCAAAACTGAAAGTGCAAGTGGATTTCAGATTGTTTGCTGCCTTCTACTATTTCTCTAATAAATCAATCAAGCACGGCATGACATGCTTTATTTTGTGAAATTAGACACAAACACATGCTTTATTTTCACGTAATTCTCTAACTCAGCAAAGCAATGTATACTCAGTATTCTACGTTTACAAGTAGCATACCAATTCAGAACTAGCGCAAAAGCATTATATTGCAAGTACTAAAAAGCTAAACAAAAAGCAATGGGTATATTAAAATCTCAGTTTGCAGATACTTCTGCTCAGTACGTACACTGAGATAAGAATATAAACCCTAAGACAGAAATTTAGAGCAAATTAAAGCAATTCTTTACTTTGCCTTCCAGCATCTGGGTGGAGTCAGTTTCGAGATTCACTACAGAATGTATTAAAATCTCTCAGAATTCAGTATACTAGTAGATATTTTAAATGCCTTTAATAAGGCAAAATTTACTTGTGTGCTCAAGGCAAGTACAGGCTATGGACTACTTACACCCTATTTTGGTGCAAGTCTTATATTCACTCTGGAAAGAGGATTTATCCCACTTATGAAATGGCATAATTACAAAATTAAGGTGTAACTACAGAATATAACTGTAGACCTAAAAGAATGTATCTTAAAAAGTGAAGTGTGTTTCATATGTAGGGATAACAAAATAGTTACTAGCATTTACTATGTAAAATGGTGTATTCTTCCAATTCACTAGAATTGTAAACTTATTTTAAAAGAAGATTAATTTAAAGTAGCTGAGAACTTAGCTTTTTACATTCAGCAGCTTTCCTGGGATATGTATGATCTCTTATATTTTCATAGCAAAATTTGCACAGTTTTGAACGTGGGAGAAAAAATTAAAATTACAGATAAATGCTGAATAAAAACTCAGCTTGTTTTGTCACAGTTCAGTGTAGGTATAATATAAGAAAGCAAAGAAGGTTGGTCTATTTTTACTTTCTGTTGGCAGGAAAAAGAATCATTTTTTATGGATTTTTATGAAATGAACTCCCTTTCTGAGATACTGTACTTTAATTAGTCTTGTCATGAGCTGGTCAATTATTTATTATTTGAATCTTTTTACTGTTCGTGAGTCATTCATAAAGTAATGCTACTATCTGTTAATGAGCTGTTGTGAATACTTGCCAAGTGCTTTGGATAAACCATTTTCAGAAGGGTATGTAACTAATAGTAAAGATAAGGCCTATAAAATTGGCCAGTCAAATTTGCTAAGTGACTGGAACCAGGTATTCATTGATTATCACTAATACTGGAGAACAGACCTGAAATCTTTTTTGCTTTTCCAGGCTTGTCTGTGACTCCTACACAGTAAGTTTCTCATGAATTATTCATGTTCTGTATCTTAAATTCTATGGTATGATTGGGCTTCTGGCATAGTTTCATAGATATTCAGTAAGAAATAAGGGAAAGCAGTAAATAGATTTCAAATAGTAGGTACTTTTAAGTGGAAAATTTATGATGACGATCATGTAAGGATACAGGAAAATGGAATAAAACATTTGGCAATCAATTTCAACATTATCTTTCTAGAAAAGATATTTTTCCAATACCATCTAAAGTGCTACATTTCTTGTCCCTGTGTAACTTCTATACTGGTCTCCCAGTCCTCCTGCAGCTGACCAGAACATTATTATAAAAGTAAAGCTGACAGCAATTTCCCGACATTTCTCTGCACAAACCCACATTTATCTGAATGTTCATGAACAGTAAGTACAAAGAAAGACAAAGAGAAAGTGGCTAAATCAAATAGTCCTTCCGAACGTAAATGAAAATTTTTACATTCTGTAGTACTTGACCAGCTCTTACCCTGCTGAATATCAATTCAGAAATTTCAGATGAGGAGAAAACTGTTAGAAGTCAATTTGCTATATGAAACTGAAATGTATTAATCTAGTAATCATTGGTTAGCAATATTTTTTTCTGATGCATTCTGAGCTAGAGATATATACCCTGATGAATATAATTTAAGGAAGATAATTCTAAGGCTCAATTTGATTTGATTAAGCTTAGATTTGTATCTAAAGGTGGTTCAGACAGTATATTCCAGGGTATTCCACTGGTTTATAATTGCCTTGAAATTCATTAGTGCATCCTTTCGTCTTCTGTTTTCATGAAGTAGCAAAAAGCATTCTCTTAAAACATATTTCAATGTCATGCATATAGAGTTAGTTTGTATTCAGTGGCTTTAAGGAACAGAAGGTATTAAAAAAAAAGAAAAAAAGAAGTTAAAATGCTTCCTTGAGTGAGATGAATAGTAAGCAGGGCCTCTAAGTTACTCAAATAAGTTAAGAAATAACCTTATATACATTGTATCACTTATTGAATAGAGATTTGTTGAAATAAGAAAGACATTTACCTTACAAAAAGAATAATTCCATAGAGAAATGAAATAACTTGATTTGTTTTTAAAATCAGCCAAACTCAGAAATAGATATGGTAAGAATATATCTTTAGTATTGTCTAGTAAAATTCAGTCTGGTTAGATCAAAGGTGATTTATCAAATATAAAGGAAAATGAAGGATTTCAACGAAAACAGAAAATAGCTTTATAAGTAATGCTAAATTAGATTCCTGTATAAATATTGTGATATGTTTATTAGTAAAAAATTAATAAAATTCATTTTATTCATTATTAAGAGTCTGTTAAGGGATTTCACAGTTGGTAATTTCAAAGCCTTATATGTAAAACTCCTGAGATTGGCTAGAAAGTAAAGTAACCTTAATGAATGTTAACTTCTATGTGATCCTGCATATGGATTTAGGTGAATTGATGAAGCTTTTTGCTTATCTGTTAGTAAAAGATATGCAAGAGATAAAAAGATAGTGCAGCCTTTCTGCATGGACTTGTCATTCCTTATTCTGCATGCATGGATTCTTTCTATGCATGCATAGTTTCAGATTCTTTCATGTTGTCTTACCCTCATGCCTTCAAATCGTGACAAAGCTCTTAGAGGTCTCAAAGCTCTTAGTGTCCTAAGGGACTTAATGGCACCAAGTTCAGAGTAACCCAATGCATTTGCTGTTAAGCTAACCAAAGAGACCTATATGAAAACAGGAAAGTAAAAATTATTATATTGTACATATTATTTTACATACCATAGATGTGAGATAAAAACTTCTTTAGAAGAATCTAATTTTGGACCACTTTCTTCAGGAATAGGAAGTCTTTCAAATGAAAAAAAAAGAAGAAATAATATGAAAGAAGAGTATGATAGGTAAACAAACAAAAATATCATAAGTTACCAATATATGGAAACATTGATACTTCTGAATTTCATACTTTGCTAGTGATTTGAGGGCATTTAAAACCACAAAAAGCAAATTAAATTAATCTCTCCTTTTTATTAATTTAGGTACCGCTCTCACTTTTTTGTTTTACAATGCTGTGTGTATCAGTAATTACAGTTGATAATGCCCATTTGATTGCTCACAACTGAAAAGGAAATGATTGAAGCCTGTTTTGAATTAACAGATGGGTCAGAGAGCAACATTGCTCATCTGAAACTTGGTAGAAAGGATTAATTTTTATATATTCAAACTCCTTTTGCCTGACTGATGAATTTATGTGCTCTACAGGTAGACATTAACCTGGATTATGCTGTTTCTTTAAAGACCTTATAAGAATGGTTCATGAGCAGCAGAACTCCACAGGCCTTAAAGTATTCTGTGTCCCTGCATTAACTCTGTGAGAAATACCACATTCTCTAAATTTGCTATGGCTTCTGTCCAAAAGACTAACTTGTGTTGATTTCCCATTTCCTCTAAATGCTCCTTCATTATGCCACTCTTATTTCCTTAACTATTTATTGGGCCAAAAATAGCATAATGGTCTTATTGTCTTTCATTAGAAAGAACAATGCATCAGGTAAAGAGAACTCTATGACAGTGTCCTTATGGACCATATTTAAGAACAAGCATTATATATGAATTCTTTAGCTTTTAAAAGTTAATAACTTTTCTGTACTTGTCAATCCTGAGTTCTAGCAACCCACAAAACTAGGTTCTTCTGAAATCTGAATTTCTTTGTCCAACACATTCATCATACTGCTGAAGATTTTCAAGCTTTCAAACTGCCATAATGTAAAGCAAAATTAGAGAAAATATCCAGGTGTGTAAGTCCAGGATTTAATCATGAGCTTATTCAGATGCTTGAATATGTGTTATACCTTCACACAAAGAAGTATTCAAATTCACAATTCACAAAATGGCTGTTTTGGATATTATGATTTAAATAAAGTCACATATTAGCAAAAAATATTTAGAAAAGGAACAGGTGCTTCTGCTTGCATGTTTCTTCAAGCTTCTTTTATTATAGATGCCACTTAGGTACCCATTTTGAGAAGAATTTAGATACTAAAGAATGAAAGTATCTTGCAAAGAGAGGGTACTTTCTTTGTATAAGTACTGTGCTTGAACATGGGTATCTGTAGCTGTATATGTGAAGTTGAATCCTAGATATATTTAATCCATAATGTACACTAATAAAAAAGGTTGTAGCCACCTGTCACAAAACAAAGCTCGAGAAAATGAACTGCTTTGATTAGCCCTTTTATGCTGGGAACACATTCAGAAACTGTTGGATTTTTAGCAATTCTTTGATCAATAACTGCTCAAGAACTTCACTTTTTACCTATTCAGCATCTGTTTCTAAGTCACTGAAACCAGGACAAAATACATATTAATTTTAAAATTGAGCTTGTTTAATATTTGTTTTTCCTGTAAGTTTTACTAGAAATTTCTGTCTTAAAAATGTAGCAGCTGGTTGTGGTTTCATTACTGTGTAAAACATCGTATCTTAGTTTCACACTTCAAACTTCCTGGACCGCAGGACCAGTATGCATTTCTGAACACTGGAGGTTTTCTCTAGGGTGTATAAAAAGAAATATGGAATTTTTTTCATCTTACTTTTTAAATTGAAAAGTAAACTAGTTGATATACATAGGTATTATGGTTGTAGAGCAAATAATTAAAAAAAAATCAGATAAAAGAAATACAAAAGTAACACCTAGGAAATATACTACATACATCGACAATCAGGAAGTCCAGCCAGCACCAGGCATTAGTAAAATATGTTTGATAGCCATAGGCCACCCATTTCAGTAGCATTTCCAGAATGAAGATGTAAGTGAAGACCTTGTCAGCATATTCCAGCATGGTCTTGATAGTTTTACGCTGTTCAATATATATGTCTTCAAAAGCCTGTGAGTAAAAACATTCAAAGATACTTGTTATCCCCTTTTGTTACTGCACATACTTCAGGTTATAACAAAACAAAAAAAAAGCAACACCCCTCCACCCCCAATCATTCTTCAAGAAAAGGCATGGGAGTGTCACTTTAATGTTTATCATTCTGCTAACTGAATATATATCTGTTTTTTTTCCCTATGGAACTACATTTTCCAGCCTAGGGAAGGGAGAAGCAGATATCACACAGCAATCACTCCACTGGTTAGATATTTTTATTTATAGCGGATGATGAATTATTCTTCTCAGATCATTTTCAGTACCTACAAATAGCATTGATTCTGCAGAGTGGTGTGCCTGAACTGAATTCTACTGAGATAATTTGGTTTGTATGTAGGTAGATCCATTTTCAAAATCCAAGGCCATAGCTATAAAATTTTCAGGACAATGACAATACAATTGACCTTTTAGTTTTAGGTCCCGTTACTTTTTGAAAATTTTAAGTTGTAAACCATAGAACAAGTTCTCCCTTTCTTGGAAAAAAGAAATCTAAATGAAATATTTGCTTTACTTTTTATGAGGTACATAAAATTTCTGAGATCCTTGCAATGTTATTTATGCTTCTTCTGTTTCCATTTTTAGGCATTTGAAAAAACATACAGCTTCTGCTTTTCAGAAATTCTCCCTGTCCTCCAAGAAATTTTCCCTTTAATTGGTTGTAAATTTTAATTATGCTATTATTTCTTATGGAGAACAATTGATTTTATTGGATTGAAAGAACTGGAATGATCTGATAACTTGCAAAGATTTGGATATTAGTGATACTAACATTCGTTTTTACTAAGCTTGCCTTTGAATCACTTCACATCTTTCGGTTTTTCTGTCATCAAATTATAACATCTGTGTATCAGTAATTTTGGATACTGAAATCAGGCACTATGGTACCTGACACTCATATGCAATTACCAATAACTTTATCTCACAAAACTGGGAAGAGCCAACACATATAATTTCCTTCTTATAGGTGGGAGTATGCCAGAGGCTAAGTTAGCAGTGCTCTTGGGAGCGAGAGGTGTGCCTGCTCCCTGCCTGAATGCCCGCAGGGCAGGGGTGTACAGGCAGCCTGCACTGTGCCTGTGCCTGCCAGACTTCCTGGCTGTAAGGACAGTGAAACACGTCTGGAGTGTGGCCTTGGGATGAACATTGGGATAAAGTACCAGCAGGCCCAGAGACCTTTTCACTATCACAAAGGAAGCTGAAGGCAGAGCAGTGTCTCACATCTCCAGAGGCTTGGGCTAGTCCCTGGTCTCTGAAGCATTTCACAAAACAAATGTTTTGTGGATGACACACACTTTAGGTTCACAAGCATGAGATGCTAACACTGTGGGATCTCATCTCAAACTTCCTTTAAATACAATGATGGAAAGTCATATTTATTGGATCTCTTGCTGGAACTTTTCTCTCATTTAAATTCTTGTCTGTAAAGGTTTTCTCCACTTGGTAGCACAAACCGAAATTCAGTAGTGTAGGTGTGACTCTTGTTATTTTGAGGCTTTTAAATCATGGGGAAGGTGTCATGCGGTGTGGAGTAAAGTTGCTTATTTGATGGTTGTGTTGGTATTAAACCAAACAAAAGCAGAATGATTCTTAAAGATTTAACCAAAATTAATGATAGGTATAGTCATAAACCGCTAACCATTAACAGTATTTTAAAATGTTAGGAGTGGTCTGAAGAGTTTATAATACAACTTTGCAATACAATTTTTTTTTAAATGATGTAGGACCTTAATTAACTTACCAAGGGGTAATTGCATCTACCCAGGTAGATGCTAGATATACTCTACATTATCTCACGGCAAGTAGTTTGCCTAATAAACTTCAGCTCAGTATGGATCCAGGCTCACCTTTATTTAACAGTTCATCTCCAATTTCTTTAATTCTTTGTCATTATTTGCATTTGTGAAATAACATAATATTGGTATGCTTTGTTTATTTTATAGTTATAGACTTATGTTATGGTTGGCTTCTTTTTATTCTGCCTTCACATACTTGTTAAACTTAAAGCAAATTCATATTTTTTACAGATATTCCTTTAGTCTACATGAGTATAAGTCAGTAGAAGCAGAATTAGAAGCATAAATAATAAACTCCTATTCTTAGAAGGGAATAATCACAAACACACAAACTTTCTTGCTGTCCTAGCACAAAACATTTGTAAGACTGTATAAGCCAGCTCTGGCTCTTGCAAGGTATTGTGAGCTGTTTATGTCATCAGAGTTACTTTCAAACTCGTTTTTCATCAGTGACAGTTCTTTTCCCAGTTATATCAGTAAACACCAGTAAAACTAGAGAGCAAACTCAAATAACAGTTACATATGTTCTCATCTTCACATGTTGTCCCTCTCCCTGTGTATCACTATCACATTCAGCAAAGGAGTTAAGCTCTCTCTAATCAGTTATGCCTGTTCTTTTTTTTTGACATATTGTTGAGAAGAGACTTTTTCTACCGTTTTTTCAAAGGCTTAACTAAGATTTAATCATGACATTTGAATACATGGAATTGTGTGTTCTTTCTGGTGGAGAAAACTAAGTTAAAACAATCTTTGAAGAGCCAACCTTTAAGTTTTCTGACAACATTGTGACATTCTGTTAGTGCTTTACTTACCAAAGCTCCACTACTGAGGAGAATCATAAAGACAATGAAAGTCTCAAACCAGTTGTGTTCAACGATCCTGAAGCAGGTTTTTCTAAGGTTCCACCACTGCTTTCCTCTCCCTTCTTCTATACTTACTTGACAGCACTTGAACCTTCGGACACAGCCTTTAAAAACAATGTATGTATTGAGGAGGGGGTGGTGAAAAAAAAAGATATTTTGTTGAATTGCATTAATTTTGAAATTAATTTATGTAGCAAGATCTGCTTTTGTTTGGGATGCTAAATTCAGACAATGTTGCATTTGTTGTATGAAAAAGATAGGCCTCCTATCTAAGTTCTGAGCTCTTCAGTACCAGCTAACTTCTCTAACTTGTGCCCTGAATTTTTTGAAGCTTTTATGATTTAGCTGCTGACTTGATTTTGTTTCTTCTTTCCTATAGGTAGAAAAATACTAGTAATCAATAATGATATTTTCTTTTCCAAATCCAAGTCTGCTACAGTACTACTTACTAAGGAATTGTTTGCTGTCATGTCCAGAAATTACCCAACTCCCCCAAAACAGTAGAATTTATTTTCCAAACTCTAAATCTAGCTTTTGCTTACAGATATAAGAAACAGCATTTGTATTACATTACTGTTTCAGACCTATTCCTTTCCTCACCTCCATCACGTGCATATATCCATAAGGTTTCTTACAAGGAAATGCTTTTGTGAATGAAGCTCATGACCAGATTCTTGTTTTATTGAGTTGTGTAAAAAGGGCCAATAGAAGGAAGAATGAAAGATGACTGAGTCCACCAGGTAAGACTGTTCTTCTCCTAGGTGGCACATAAAGGCTCTTCCTTCTCTTTTTGCCAATTTTTAGACGGTTCATTTAGCATTTTGCACAAGACCATCCAGGTGCAGTTTTTATTTACTAGTACTCAAAAGCTGTTCCACTAATGTATACTTTATAAAGCACTTTGATAGATAACTATGAAGAGCGATATAAAAATAATGTGCTATTTTATTCTCTAAGAGACTGTAACTAAACTGAGAAAGTATAGTAGTTCATACTAAAATAAAACTTTAAGTAATATATTTTATTTAAAATAATTATAGATTTCTGGGTTTTTTTCTCAATTGTTTATCTGATATATAGTATAATCATGGTATCGGTATCCATATGGTAAATTGTGGTCTAAAAGTACCATCACTAATATTAATAGTTTAAACATTAACAAAGCAGTAATTCAATACATAAATGTTAATACTTAGTTTAAATACATAATAACTTCATATTTAATTAATAAGTATTATTAGTAATTTTGTTCCAAACACCTTCTGTGAAGCAGGCCTCTGGCTCCTGGGCTTCTTCAGGTTCAGCTTCTGGTTGCTCTTCTGCAGGAAGTCCGATATCAACTGTGCTACCTTCAGATGAACTAGATGAATTTAATTTCTATAAAGGAAAAAAAAAGCATCACAAATGCACAGCAAATATTTTTAAGGAAATGTAAACTGTTTTCAGAATAAGTAAATAATTTTCCCATTTTTTTAATGTTCTAGTATTCAACATAAGTAAATTTCTGATAAGCATGTGAAATTTGTAAAGTCTTTGTTTTTCCTTCTGCAGTATATGGATCCGTTAAGCAGAATGTGTATCAGTGATAGATAAGGCTTTAAACAAAATTATGCTTTAAACTGAAAAATATGAATGAGCCTGCAAAGATTTATTTCCACAACTAGCACTGTAAAACTTCAGGAATAGTGTTGAAAAACTCAACATGGTCTGCAGCCAGCTGGAACTCCCCTGTTAGTGTCCCCTGGCCTGAGAAGTAGAGAATCCATACAGTCGTTTTTAAGTGGGCCCTCGTGAAAAAATTCAGCTAATTCAAAAACTCTGCTGTTTCAGTGCTTATAATTTCTTTTCTACAGTCCCATTATAGTAATAGTCAATATAAAAAAGGAGTTCAGCTCAAGACCAAAACAACACGGCTGGATGAATTTCCCACAGAAAATAAATACCTATATAACTGAGCTGCTCTTTCATAAGCGTCTAGAGGAATTCAGAAATGCCATAGTACTGTCTCAATGGTTTAAAAGTTAACCCTGGTCTTATACATAGCAGTATATTTACAGAGAGCTTTTCTAAACTGAATCTATTCCCCATTGGTCAGTCATAAACCCACTTGTGTCACTCCATTTGACTCCCTGCTCTGTGATGGGTTGGAAGATTGGCCAGCATTAAGGCAGTTGTGGGGAGAGTAGATGACTAGTCATCGTTTTTCTCTAATGGATCTTTGTTTAAATATTGTTTTATTTAGAAATTCTTCCTCCTGGAGCAAGTTCATAATGTGCTCAAATATATTTTTATAACCTCTATCATGGCAGTGGTTCAGAAGCTTGAATTGGAGCCAAATTGTAAGACAATCTGTCTGATATTTAACAGGAAAAGAAATATTAATGCTTCAGATATTAATTAGGAAATGGAAACAACATTGTCTCTGAAATATGCTGCCATGGGGACAAGCTGTTTTATACAGGTCTCCTTTCTTGGAGGAGGATCCAAAGACTGCGCTTAGCTTAATGCTGGTTTTCTGTTGGGAACACTAGAGGGTTTATGCACACTGAAGTGACAGCAGTACAGAATACAGCTAGCCTAAAATGAGGGGTCTGAAGTACTGTTAGCAATACAACAGTGTCAGGAGAAGATGAGATATCCCACAAAGAAAGTGGATTGCTGACAGATGGAAACTAGCTGGTTTAAGGTTGAGTTTCCTCAAGTCAGGAATTAAATTTTGTTAGGTGTCTGGAAAGATAATTTGCTGACTTGACGAAAAAGTCAACAAAAAAAGTCACTCAGGGTGTAGCTGTTTTGCAAATGATGTTATCAAGCCAATTTAAATTTGTTAAAATACCCACGGACAAAAAGTCTTATAAAGGAACAGTTATAGCCTTAATATGATTTATAAAAATAAATTTCTCAACAAGGCTTTATATATATATAGCCTGCTTCAGCATTCTGTTAGCAACATGAGATATTTTTGTCCGTTGATAGTATTTTTCAGTTTCAACAACTGAGTGAATTTGAAGTATATGGAAGACCCTATGGTTAAAGGGGTTTTTTTTTATGGGACTCTAGGTCTAGAAGAGCTGACAATTTTAAAATCTAAAAGAACTCCAGTGTCTAAAGGAAATATATAAACTATCTCTATATTTTCTGGTTTATACCTGTTCACAAAAAAATCCCATAGAAAGGGATTTTTTTAGTGGCAGAGAGATGTATGA
This sequence comes from Brachypteracias leptosomus, assembly GCA_013401335.1. Taxonomy (NCBI): domain Eukaryota; kingdom Metazoa; phylum Chordata; class Aves; order Coraciiformes; family Brachypteraciidae; genus Brachypteracias; species Brachypteracias leptosomus. Next base: position 58,325 of record VYZX01006334.1, read on the forward strand.
CATTCCTCATGAGACCCTTGTTACAGGAGGCAAACAAAAGTTTCTGGTGGAATAAGGCTGTAGCTAATGCACTGCCCTGTTCTACCAGTTGTGGCAACTACCATTTGGACCATGGATGATTCTTATGGATTATTTTTGTCTCCCGTTGCCTGGTCCCTTATGTTCTCTTGAAGACTAATTTTTGACCCTTTCTATCACTTTTGAGGAATTAAACCCTTCTTTATACGCTCACTTATGCCCATGCACAAAGAAGTGTCAAAATAACAAACGATCAAGAACTGAATACAATGGCTTATGCTAAAAAAAAAAGGAAAATACTCAAACTATCAGAGAGAAATGCACAAAATATCTAAATACCTCTTTGCTTTCTTCCAAGTCTGATTCACTACTAAATTCCTCTGTGTTTAGATTTTCAAAGTCGGATTCACCCACAGCAATTGGCACCGTAACCGTGAGGCTTGGGTTGTTTATAAATGACATATAATCACTTTCATCAATTATGTATTTTTCCACACTGCTACCTGTGCCTATACCACTGGTTGTTCCATTTGCATCTTTAATATAGTCATGGTCCTTGCTTAGTTCCACGGTTGTATGGTTAGAAATACAGCTATTTTTGTTGTTCAAATCTTCAAGTGGTTTGATTTCATCTAAAGCTTTTTGTTTTTTAACAAAAGCTTTTTGGACAAATTCGCGTGCTTTTCTTTTCACATAATCTATACCCTTCTGCATTCTTGCTACAGCAATTTGGAGATTATTCATTTCATTGTCGTCATCTGTCACAGCAAGGTTGTCTGCACTAAATGAGCTTAAGAGCAAGGCCAAAAATAGGTTCAGTACCTGCAGAAAGATAAAGAAAGAACGTTCTAGACTTCATCCCAACAAAGGATATTTATTTTGTTAAAAATTATCATATTAGATACACTGAAGACCGAATCCTGATAATTCACCATAACTAAAGGAAAGTACCCTCAAAATTTTCGTATTTTCCATAAAAACCCCCTGAGCTTAAAAAATTTTGCTAAGGTCCTCTTCACTATTCAGAAATACTCCTACAACTGACTAATACTTATAAATGTGTCTTTAAATCCCCACAGTATATAAATAGTTTGGTACCAAATCTTATAATCTAAAAATGGAGATAACAGGTTTGCTATGCAACACTGCTAAAAAGTTTAATTTATCCCTTCACACAGCATAAATTAGATTATTTAGGTGACTAATCATATGGGATAAATAATAAAAAAATCCACAGCAAATGGCTTATAGAGCCCATAAACTAAAATTATTTGAAGCACAAAATACTTATAAAGAGCCAAAAGACAAATTAAGAATGTGACTAAGTGCTGTTCTTAGGATTTTGATATTGCAGAATACTTTGTTCTTAATCCAAAAAAGCTCTTAAGATTCATTTAAAGCATCACTTGAAACCACCTGCTTAAGTGCTTTGTTGAAGCAGAACCAGAGCACTTAGTTCACTTCAAGATTGAACCCACTCAACTGCCAAATAATTTTTTGCCAACACTTCAATTACGTACCACTAGGTTTCCAATCACCATGACCATCATGAAGACCGTAAGGCACATGGCTTGGCCAGCAACCTCCATGCAGTCCCACATCGTTTCTATCCATTCTCCACACAAAACTCGAAATACAATCAAAAAAGAGTGGAAAAAGTCTTGCATGTGCCAGCGAGGGAGTTCACAGTCACTTGCGATTTTGCAGACACATTCTTTGTAGTTTTTCCCAAACAGCTGCATCCCAACCACAGCGAAAATGAACACAATGATGGCCAGCACCAGGGTCAGATTTCCCAAAGCCCCCACTGAGTTGCCAATAATCTTAATCAGCATATTTAGAGTTGGCCAAGATTTTGCCAGTTTAAAAACTCTCAACTGGAAGAAAAGAAAAATATTGTTAGGACAACCAGAAGGAAAGACACAAAGGTATTTTAAAGTTAACTTCTGAAAGGATATTACTGCAAAATATGCCCAGAGTATGACTATTCAGAGTACCCTCTTGTCTAAAAGCACGAAGATCGAAGGTTCAGTCAACAAAATTTTGTGATGTTAGAGCTTGACATCCTCAAAGCATAGTTTTTATTGAAGGCCAAAGAAGCTACCAGTCATATTAGATGGAATTTCAAATCTAGGGTTTATCTGGTAAAATAATCTGTGCAACTTTTCTACTGGTATTTGTAAAGCAGATCTATTCCTGTGATGCCAATCAGAGCACAATACATATAGTGAGTTGATCTGTTCTGCACAGCAGGATGTTTAAAGTGTGTATATAGCATAAATACATTGCAAATAGGACTAGGGCACATACTGCTATCTGTTTGGTTCTCTATCAATTCCCATTGAAGTCAGTAAGATATCACAAGTAATAAGGATTGGTACTACTAAAAGAGATCAGGATCAATATCATGGCAAACACCAAGCAAATTTCTAAGGAAAAGAAAAAATTAAAGAATCCTCCTTGAAAAATAAGTGCAATTGATGTAAATTTACCAATCTGAATGATCGAAGAACTGAGAGTCCTTCCACATCTGCGAGACCCAGCTCAACCAAGCTAAGGGTTACAATAAAACCGTCAAAAATATTCCATCCTTCCTGGAAGTAATAGTAAGGATCCATTGCAATTATCTTGAGAAACATTTCTGCTGTGAAGATTCCAGTGAAGACCTGAATTCAAAATGCAGTTTGTTATTTCATTGTGAAATACAGTATTACAGATTTAGCTGTTGTCTAGGTTTTTAATTCAAGCTACATGAACAAGCTACAATGACTTATTTGAAACTAATACTTAGAAGGAGTTCAGTGTACTGTAGTGATTCATTACACCCACCTTCCCTTAACAATTGACGTACAAACCAAGTAAAGTTTTCAATTAATTAAATTTTATCTAAACAAATTACATAAACTTCTGTTTTATAACATTTATAATCCAATTTCAACTCTATCAGGATATGGACTTTCTCAGGTACTGCACAAACGATATCCCAAATTTGATTTTCACAACATAAACCAGAATGCTTCCCAAGAAATTACATGGTATAACATCCATTACATCGGTATACCAATTACAGCGTACAGCGGCATGAATGAGGTAAAATCTAAGACTCCAAAGGTGCAGCTCCTTTGCTGGTATAGCCTGACATAATCCCATTCAATGGTGCAGTTGACACGCTGGAGGGAAGGGATGCCATTCAGAGGGACCTTGACAAGCTTGAAAGGTGGCCCAGACCAACCTCTTGAAGTTCAGCAAGGCCAAGTGCAAGGTCTTGCATCTGGGTTGGGGCAACCTCAAGCACAAATACAGGCTAAGCAAAGTATGGATTGAGAGCAGCCCTGAGGAGAAAGACCTGAGGGTGCTGGTTGGCTAAAAGCTCAACGTGAGTCAATGTGTGAATGCAGCCCAGAAAGCCTGGTCTGCATCAGAAGAAGCATGGCCAGCAGGTCGAGAAAGGTGATTCTCCCCC